>JAJKKK010000085.1:0-238568 GCA_022432375.1 Nemania sp. FL0031
AAAAAAATATTTTTTATATTAAACAAAATAATTATAATTATAGTTAGTTTAATAAAATAATAATAGCAACTTTTTAATATAATTATAATTTTTTGTTTATTTTTATTAAAGCTTAAATTTTATTGCTTATATATTATATTATTAATTATACTATAAAGCTAAAAGCATTAATATTTTAATAACTAGTACTAATTATAGTATATTTAAATATACTAAAAACTAACTTAAGTTTTATAAACATTAAATAGCTTAATTTTACAGCTAAAAGCTTTATAATAAAAATTTTAAATAAAATTTTTTTTAAATAAAAGCTTTTTTTAATTAATATAACAAACTATATACTAAGCTATAATATATATTATTTTTTTTAAAATATTTAATAGTAGGTTTATTTTTTATTTTTATATTAAAAAATTATATAAATATAGCTAAATTTTAAATGTTAAATAGCTTTTTTAAATAAAAAAACCTTATAAGTTTAATTATAAAATAAATTATATTTATTTAAACCTAAAAAAAAAATTAAACTAATAATATTTTAAGTTTATAAAACTAAAAAGCTTTAATTATAATATTTTTATTTATATAATTATATATTATATATTTAAATAGTATTAAAGTTAATTAAAAAATAGCTAGCTAAATTTTATTAGTTTAATAGCGCTTAAAAAAATAATTAATATTATTAATAAATTAAACATTTTAATAAAACAATAACTTTAATATTTATTAATATACTATTATTTAATAAAAAAAATAATAAATTATATATATAATTTTAAGTTATAAAACTTAGTTTTTTTATACTATAAAATTGTTTTATTATAAATTTTATTTTAAATTTAACATTACTATAAAAAAAGCTAAAAATATAGTATTTTAGCAAACTATAGTTTATTTTTTTTAACTTTAATTTATTTTAAAAGTTAAAAAATAATACTAAATATAATATATAGTAATAAAGTGCTAAAGTAAACTATAACTTAAACTTTAATTGCAAATTTGCAAATAATAAAAATAAAGTTTTTTATAAAAAAAAAATAAAAAAAGCTAATAATTTTTTTTATTATAATATATTATTAGCATTTATAAAAAGTTTATTAAAATAACTAAAATAATTATATAAAACTAAAATTTTTATACTTATATAAACAATAAAAATATTAAACTTAACTAATAAAACAGTATATATTAAACATACTAATTATTTAAACTTAAAAAATCTAAAAATCTATTAAAATATACTATTTATAATATATAAAAAAGCTTTAAAATAAATATATTAAATATTTAATATAATTAAATGCTTTATTAAAAAGTAAAAAAGCAAAATTAATATATTAAATTATATAATACTATATAATTAAAGCAAAAAAAATAAATATAACTATAATAGTATTAAAATAAATAGTTTTACTATATTATATTGTAATTTTAATAATAAATTATTTAAAATAAATAAAAATTTAATTGTTATATTTTAAATATTATAATTATTTTATTATAAATAATTATATATTTTTATATAGCTTAATATTTTAATTAAAATTAAAACTATATAATTTTAAATTAGCAACTAAATTATAAAAAAATATAAATTAAATTATAAATAATTGATTATAATAAACTTAATATTAAAATATTTAAATAAAGTAAACTATTATTATAAAAATAGCAATAGTATATTTAAAATTAAAAATTAACTAAATATTATTATAAGTTTTTGTTTTTAATTATTATTTTATTTATTAAATAAAAATAGCATAAAAAAAAGCTATATAATTTAAGCTTTAGTATTAATTTTAAACCTAAAAAAAAAACAAAAATATATATATTTAATAGCTATATTTAGTTATATAAATATAAATATTAATAGTATTATTATTTATTATATATTAAAGTTAATAATTTTAAAATTAATAACTAACAATAATAAATTTATAAAAAACAAAATATTTTTAAAAACAAAATACTAAAATTAACAAATAACTAATATTTTAGTTATTAATAAATATAGCATAATATTTATTTTTAATTTATATAAAATAAACATATAACTTAAACAAGCATAAAAACAAAAAAATAGCAATTTTAAAAAAATATTTATTATTATACTATATAATAATTTTTATTAATTTAAGCTTATAAAAAAAATATTAATATTATATTTTAATAAGCTAACTATAAAAAATAAATATTTTAAAACTAGCAATAATTTTTAACTAATTAATAGCAAGCTATATAAAAACAAATACTATTTAAAATATTAATTATAGCTTTAATTTATAACTATTATAGTGCTAAATAAGCAAATATAAATAACTAATAAAATATATATTATATTATTTAAATATTTGCAAACAAATAAACAAATAAAAATAAATATTAATATTTTAAATATAAAAATAATATATAATAATAATATTATATTAAATAAAATATTTAAAGCAATTATACTATTAAATAGTATATAATATAAGTTAAATATTTAAGTAGCTTTAAGCTTTGTTTAGTTATATAAATAGCTATTATATATATTTTTATTTAAATATTTTTTAACTAAAAGCTATTTTAAAAAAACTGTTTTATAAGCAGTAAACTTAATTATAAACTTTAATATAATTAAAATATTTGCTTATTTATTTATTATAATAAATATACTAGTTATTATAATAAATAATATATACTAAAAACTTAAAATAGTTAATAGCATAAAATATATAGTTGTAAAATTTATATTTAATTTTAATGTTTATATATATAAAACAAGCTTTAGTATATTTATTATTATTAAACTATTATTAGCTTGCTTTTTGTTTTTATTAACAATTAAAAATATTTAAGTTTATAATTTTCTATAAAAAATATTGCTAATTTTATTTAATAAGCTTTATACTTTAAGTTTTTTTTTAAAGTTTAAACTATTTAATAAAAAAAAATATTATTTAATTTTAATATTTATAATTATAAAATATAAAACATAAAATTAAAATTATAAAAATATATTTTTAGTTTTAACTAAAAAATATAATAAAAAAGCAAGCTTTATTAATATATATATATAACTATTTTAATTAACTAGCTTTAATAGTTTTTATTTTTTTATATTTATAAAGCTAGATTATTATATATAATTATATTTTTTATTTTATATAAAAATAATAATAAATAAAATAAAAAATTTAAATAAATTAATAATAAATAAATATAAAGCTAAAATATTAATTTTAACTTATATTTATTTATAATAAAGCTTTATTTATATATTAATATTAGTTAGTATTTTTTTTAAATTAATAAAAAAAACTAAAATTTTTATTAAAACTTTTTTAAAAAATTTAAATTAATAGCTATAAAACTTTTTGCTAACTTTTAATAAGTTTAAAACAAAAATAGTAAATAAAATTATATTAAATAATATAATTTAAGTACTAATATTAATAATAAAATTAAAAAAATAACTGTTATTAAATATTATTAATTATTTTAATTTTTTTAGTTTTATTTACTTTAATATTATTTTTTTATATTGCTATTTTTAGCACTTTTTAAAATATTAAAATTAACTTTAATTTTAAGTTTTATTTTTTTTTTAATATTTTAATTTTTATTAATAATAAGTATTTTTTTTTTAAAAGTTAACTTAGTTAAAGTTTTTTTAACTTTTTTAAAAGTTAAAAGTTTTATAATATTAAAGTAAAATTAATTTATTAATTAATATTAAATTTATAACTAAATTAGTTATTATTAAAAAAAATTTTTTTGTTTATATTATTATATTTTTATTTATAATAGTTGCTATTTTTTTATTTTACTTTTTAATTTATTTAAAAGCTAGCTATTAGCTTTTTATTTTTTAAAAGTATATTTTAATTTTTTAAAAATTTTTTATTTGCAATATTTTTTTTAGCATAAGTTTTAATAAAAATAAATAAGCTATAGTTTAATAAAGCTATAATATATATATAAAAATAAAACTTATAAAAATATGTTTTTTTTATTTTATAATAGTAACTAACTTTAATAAAAACTATATAATTTAATTATATAACTTAATTATTTTAGCTATTTTAGCTTAGTTTTTTTAAATTTTTTTAGGTTTTTTAAATTTTTTAAACTTTTTAATTTAATTTTAGCTATTAATTAAAATAGCAAATTAATTAACTAATAAGTTTGCTAGTAAGTTAATAAATAACTAAAAAAAAGTTTTTAATAATATAAATAGCTATATAGTTAGTAGCAAAATAACAAATAAAATAACAAATAAAGTAGCAAACAAAATAGCAAACAAAATAATAAATAAAATAGCAAACAAAATAGCAAGCAAATTAATTAACAAGCTATTTTTTATTAAAATAAAAAATATTTTTAATATTTTAATACTTTAAACAATAAAAAGTTTATAACTAATAAAAAATTATTAAAGCGTTAAAATATTTAGTTATATATATAAATTATTTTATAAATAAAAAATAATAAAAATAAAAAAAAATAAATAAATACTAAAAAATAAGCTTTTTAAACAAAATTAAAAAAAAATAATATAAATAAAATATAAATAAATAAAAAAAAAAAAAGTAAATAAGCAAAAAAATAAACAAAAAAATAAGCTAGCAAATTAGCAAACAAATTAGCTAGCAAGTTAATAAACAAATTTTAGCAATATTAGTAGCTATATAATTTAACTATATAGTTTAACTACTTTAGCTATTTTATTTAGGTTTTTTTAAATTTTTAAACTTTTTTTAATTTAGTTTTTAATATAAACTATCATAAGGACTCTAGTTTTATTAGTAGATTAAATACTAAATAAGGTGAACCATAAAGTTTACACCCGTTAAAAAGACCTCCGGTTCTCTTAATTTAATCTACATCACACTATTCAAACTTAAATACTAGCACTACCTATAGTAATCTTTACTAGTTTTGCTAGCTTTAGTTATATAGCTTAGCTATTTTAGCTATTTTAGCATAGTTTTTTTAAGTTTTTTTAAGTTTTTTAAATTTTTTAAATTTTTTTTATTTAATTTTTTTAGCTTTAGCTATAAAGTAAATTAGCTAGCAAGTTTATTTATAAGTTAACAAATAATTAAAAAAAAGTTTTTAATAATATAAATAATTATATAGTTAATAGCAAGTTAGCAAATAGGTTAGTTAATAAAATAATAAGCAAACTAGTTTGCTAGTATATAAGTTAGTTAGCAAGTTAATTAGCTAATTAGCTAGCAAATAAGTTTACTAACAAGTTAACAAATAAAGCAAAAAAAAGTTTTTAGCTATATAAATAGCAAACAAGTTAGCAAATAGTTAATAGCTTTAATACTAAGTTTTTTTTTTAAATAAAAAAAAAGCATTTTTTAATTAAGCTATAATAATGCTAATAAAAAATTTATAAATATAAATAACTTTTGTTTTATTTATTTTATAAACTTATTTATTAAAAACAAAAGTATTAAATTTTATTTTAAAATATTTAATTTTGTTTAGTTTTTTTATATTATAGCTATATATATTATAGTAATAATTATTTTTTTTTATTTAAAATTAATTAATTAATATTTAATATAATAATTATATGTTAAAAAAAAAACAAAAATTTATTTTTTTATTAAAAAGCTTATATTATATAATTATTATAACTATAGTTAATAGTTAATTTATTAATAAAAAAAACATATTATTATTATTTAAAAAGCTTATTTTTATGTTTTTTAGTTTATTTAAACTATATTTTTATATATTTTAACATTAAAAAAAGCTATTAAAGTATATAAATATATAAAACGTTTATTTTATATAGCTATTTTTTTAACATATATAAATATATATATAAATAAGCTTAATTATATAAAGTTTTAATTAAAATAAATAACATTATGTTAATTAACTTAATTATATATTTTTTATTATATAAAATAATTTTATATAGTTAATTTATACATAAAAGCAATTATATCGATTGTTGCTATTTGTAATGCATAAAAATACTATAAATATTGCTATATAAAACGCTAGTTTTAATAAATAAATAGCGTAGTTTTATACTATAATTATAGCTATACTTAATTTGTGTTTTTATATGTAAACTTTAGTGCTTTTTTTTAATTTCTATATATAAAATAACTTGTTAAAACATGGTTAATTATAAAAAGTGCATTCGTTAAATTTAAATTGAAACGCGAAAATTCGCGGGGTTTATGTTTTAGCTCGGAACTTTTGTCCCCCCACTGTCACCTCGCTGTCGGCAGTACTGGGCACTGCGCAGTCTGCTACATACGTCGCGAGTAAATTCGCTGCGCGTGGGATTATCAAATGCGCTGGTATGTTTTCTCAACCCAATGACCACGTTCCGTACTGCTGTCGACTGACAAGTTTACCCTGCCAAGCCCTCGAAAATCGCGCCAGCGGGCTCCGTATCAACGAAGTCTGCCCCGGCTTTACCGATACGCCTATGCTGCAATGTGGGATCCAGAAGCAGCCGGAGATCGGAAATATTCTCGACAAGTCAATGCCCCTCGGGCGCGTGGCCACCCCTGAGGAGATTGCCATTTCTGGCAAGTCCCGGCGCAAGCTTCGTCAACGGGCAGTCGGTCATGGTGGACTCTGGACTGTCAGTCAATATTCTCACCTGAGTAAAGATCTCGTAACTAGTGTGACACAAGAGCACTAAAGCCAATGTAAATGTAGGTCTAGATCTAAGTATTGAAGAGGGTGATCATTGTGTTGGTGTGACAGGTTCTGAGTACCCTGCGCACCGCATCGAGAGAAACGAAACCGCTGAGCGCCTATAATACGCTTAATTTATCATTTTATCCATGCATATAGGGTTATGAATAGTTTTATACGTGTTATTATTCCATTTTAAAGTAACGACGTCCAGGTAAATGATTATTCCGGAGTTACTGGTTTTTATTTGGGTCTGCTTTCTGAGTCGGGGTAACATTCCACCCGTCTACGGGATGCCTGAACCCCCTTCACGGTTGGCCGATCTGTCCGAGTGCCCACGATCATCTCCAACTCTAATCAAACATACTCGAAAATTATCAGGGTAATAATTTTTTCAACTCTTTTGACAAGTTTCCATCATTGCTGATTCCAGTATAGTTTCACTCTCTTCTACCTAACGCGGTTCTAATACCTAACAGCCTTTCTGCTTCTCACAAACCCGGACGAAAACACCAAAGACGGTTATAGAAAACCATGACTTTACGACGGATTTGTGACCACATCTCACAAATCTGGCCGCCGAAGCCGAAGTTCACTGAACAAGACATACCTCTGTTAGATGGAAAGGTATGTAGCGACGCAAACACCCATTTATCAAGTGCGAATCGACTTTCATCTCACTATCTGCTCTTCTCATTAGGTCTATGTAGTAACGGGCGCGAACACTGGAGTTGGCGAAGAGGTAGCCCGAGTTCTCTATTCAAAAAATGCTCGTGTCTATGTAACGTCTCGCTCAAAGGAGAAGGGTGCACGGGCGATTGAAGACATCCAGAGTAACACCCCGTCGTCGAAAGGATTCCTCGTTTTGGTAACGCTTGATCTTGCAGATCTAAGCCAAGTAAAAGAATCCGCGAACCAGATATTACAGAAGGAGGGAAAAATAAACGTCTTGTTCAATAATGCTGGCGTTATGTCTGTCTCGGGGGATAGGAAAACAGTACAGGGTTATGAAGAGCAGCTCGGTGTTAATAACGTAGGGACACACCTATTCACCAAGCTTCTGACGCCTGCCCTCGTCAAGGCTGCGCAGGACGAAGCACCAGGTGCGGTACGTGTCGTCTGGGTGTCATCCTCTGCAGCAGAGGCACCACAGGCGCCCAATGGGGGCGTTCCTATGCACAATCTCGACTATCACCAGAAGGCCGATAACTTCACAAAGTATGCTATAAGCAAGGCCGGGGTCTACTATCAAGGAACTGAGTTCGCGCGCCGACACGCGGCCGACGGTATCATCAGCCTACCCGTGCATCCTGGTCTTCTGAATACGGAATTATTTCGCAATGCGCCTGCTATAATGCAGTTTCTGTTCAAGCTTCTTTTCACATACCCCCCTATCAACGGAGCTTACACGGAACTCTTTGCTGGCCTGTCTCCTGACATCACCTTGTCTAACTCGGGCAGTTGGGGTGAGTAGATTTGCACATTCGATATCTCTAATCACTTCTTTCCTGGCCCATCGTGACCTATTATGTGAGATTTCGCTGTCTTCCTATCCTCTGAGCTGACGTAGGGTTTTCAGTGGTACCTTGGGGCCGGTTCATGAACATTCGGCACGATCTAGAACAGGGCAAAAAGACTAAAGAAGAAGGGGGCACAGGAATTGCAGGACAGTTCTGGGATTGGAACGACCAGCAGGTTCAGGGGTATATGTAGATCGTAGTGTTTGGTTACGTTTTTCCCGGTTAGACTGATCATGATGAGAGCATTTAGTATTTCCCATAGGAATGGACGGACCTTGATCATCCTTCCTTGTATCCGCTGGTCCTCCATTTTGCATGGACTAGAGGTTCTAGCATCCGAAATTCCTGCGCCGACGTAGAGTTTGCTGGTTTCTGATTCTTTGAGTACAGCTGTATCGCGTGGCTAGTGAGGGGTTTCGGACGCCACAAACAATGGCAGAAACCTCCCATCTGCTGCGGCCTGGAAGCACTAAGATTTAGTAATCAACCGCTAGGTCTTCTGCAGTGTCTCCTGGGATTTTGAGTCTTAAATCAGGCGGAAATGAGAGACATTATTGTATGGCTATATTTTGAAAGTGGGTTAGGGCGCCTCGGTTTGCGAGATGGTACGAACCCCCCGGCCTCAACCTAAAAATAGGGGTAAAAGGGAAGGCTGTTTGCGCCACAATAGATTGATGGTGATAGCTTAAGCTTACTAATAGGAACATACTCGCGATAGACGAGGTTTATCACGTTAAATAATAAGGGAATGAATTCATTCAATTCTGCATTCTGGTGGGAAAGGCGCCTCCTTGGGGGCGTTACCGACGGATTCTATCTCCTATTGCTCCACCGATCCTGCTCGTGGCGACTATCTATCCTGATCTATCTAATAGATATAATTGTTGGGATTTGTATGAAATCGTTGCCTATTGGAGTCCTAATACGGCTTATCCGGTTTCTGGCTCTGGTTTTACGCAGTGTCAGAGTTGCTGCTGCTTTTGCGCCTCTTGCTACCGCTAGTGGCAGAACTAACCGACGGTGGTGGGCGAGCCTTGGCCGCCTCGGAGGCCTTCTTCCTACCTTCTTCTAGAAGGATGTCTAAGGAATTCCGAATCTCATCCAGCCGCTTTTCATTTCCCCAGTCAATGATGTTTCGAACATACTTGCGGAACTCCAAGTAATCCCCGGGCTTTTGGAGCGCAAAAGTGCGGATCTTCCGAGTGTGATAATCGAGTTTTTTGGGCTTCCATGAGATGTAGAGACGGGCTTCTGTGCCATTCATAGCAACACTAAACACGACATTGTTTATTAGTTGGATCTTATCGTTCTTGCATTGTTTCAGCAAGTGGTTGAGGCGTTCTGTAATGTTAACACAAGACGCAGAGCTACCAAGCAATTGATTCGTTGCCACCCATAAACTACCAGTTCCCCCAGGACCATCACCTTTAAACTCGATAGCGAAGAATGGGAACAATAGCCCTGAGTTGTTAGCTGAGATCTTAGTTCCCATAGAGATAAGTTCCGCTTGCTGCTGAGGGAATGCTTCGTTTGTGTATCCATAGAGCATATCGGGTATTGGATTGCTAACTCTGAATTTAGACTGAGAGCTTGGGACAGCGTGCCGAGACATTGGTTGTCTGTCGCTGCGTTTAAGGTTCTCCGCTGGCTTGGGATAAGGGTAAATATGGGTACGGAAATACTCTTCCACAACAGGTTTTTCAGCCCCATTCTCCAGTCGGTGCAATTCCGCATCGTGCCGCACCCGATCCGGTGATGGGCCCGGAGAACCACGTTCCCTGCCGACGTGATTAACAAGGCCGGCAACGTCGTCGGGGAATTCCTCGTCCACGGGGCGCAAGTAAATGCCGTTCACAGCTAGATTTCGGCTCCGGTAAAAAGCGTCTTCAACGAGGCTCTTTGCGGACGACCGGGCTGAGACACCCGATCGTGCGTCTGATACTCCGCCTGCAGAGACTTCAGAACGTGACCCAATCGAAGGCGGCGTCGGCGGCACAGCGAGGCCATCGGCATCCCGAGTGTAAGCCACCACTGGCGCTGATCTCGTGTTTTCCCTCGAGAGGAGGCCGTCATCTCCGTGGTCAAGATAGCTATCCGACCGGCAGTACTTCTCTCGATCCGACCCGACAGACTCGAGCCACTCGGACACAGAGGTATAAATAGACTCTGGACCCGAGTGTAGAGAGGCTGGGTCGATGTAGTTCTTAAGAAACAAGGCGTATGGTTGCGTAGAAGGCTTAGGTTTTGGCTGCTGTAGAATCGCCTGCATGATTCCGTTAGTCGTTGGCCTGACATCTCACCGCCCATATACATACAAGAGAATTGTTAACATTTTTATCTCCACCTGGGCTCGCGACAGCGTCTAGTAGCGTCTCTTGTAAGGATTTAGATAACTTCACGCGAGAGCGGCGGGTCCGCGTCTTAGAAATTCCCCCGTTCATGACGGACGACGAGCTGGTAGCCGGAAGGAAGAAATGGAGGACGGTTTTTCTATCTGACATTTTTCATAAAATCTTCCTGATGGTATAATAAATGCTAATGAGATAGGATTATTGATTTATGACGGGCGACGAGCTAGTGGCCGAAAGGGATACCAATTATCTGGCGGTTAGATCGCAAAGTGATTGGTCAGTCATTTTAGGCGCCGCGAAAGTGCAGGAAGATGAAGTACACATGCCCCTGCCCCCGCTTAAATGTACTTGTTGGTGGTGTTTTGTGGTTTCAGAATAGGTCTGGGCTGTCATTTTTGAAATGCTAAACAGTTTAACGTAGGCAACGAATTGTATTTGAAACTCTGCTCGGCAGCTCAGAGTTCGGATGTAAGCGTTCGAACCCCTATCCATTTAAATAGGCCCTCGGCTCTGCTACACGAATAGTATGCAACATATACCAATATAAGAAAAGTGCGTCCACGCTCTCTCCCAATATGTGCATCACCCATGCTCCCGTGATGATGATAGATCTAATGATCTCCCACAAATAATGAAGCCCTGAGGTCCCAGATCAAATGATCTCCAGAATTAATTATCAATCTATGGATCAGATGATCCGCCTATGCCCCAGGCCCACGAATCCAATCCACCTCAGTCCTCATCTGCACGAAGTGGTTCGGCTATGGCGTGGTTGCATAGCGGGCATGTATGGTTGTATGCAAGCCATGTATTGATGCAATCAGGGCAATAGAAGTGGCCGCACTCCCCAGCCAATGCCTCAGTGCCCTCTTCCTGTGTCTCCTGACATATCACACAAAAGGCTGCCTTCGACTTCACATCATCAGAAGTGATGATTTTGGTGACTGTGTTTCCTTGGCGAGGCTCTCTCAATGGTGCCGGCTCCCCCGCAGTCCAGTAGGGTTCTTGGTAAGTTTCCCAGAGCTCAGCCTCATTTGTCGGGATCAGAGGTGGCGGCTGCGCTGCAATTAGTTGTCTTTCCCACTCCTGTGGTTCATATTGATAGCGATTCCACCATCTGTCCCCCTCATGCTGTTGTGCCTCCACCTCTCGCATTAGATTCCTCATGTCCTCTGAGATTACTCGTGCTGCATCGCGATTACGAGTGGTTCCGGAGACTCGGGGTATATCTTCATCGTTAGAGTCCTCAGATTCAACATCATCACGACGGTTCTGATTTGCCCGCCTTCGAGCTGAGCGAGTCACGCCTGGAGGCCGACGTGTACCCGGAGCACCGGGGTCTGCTCTTTCCATGCGCTCGGTCTCCAGAAGGAATTCCGCCGTTCGTCTGTCATGGGCATCTGATGATACCTGAGTAGGAACAGGATGAGTGCGAATGCGGGGACGAGGACGTGCATCGGATGATGCGAGTAAAGAAATAGCCTGTCGTGGGATGGTCTGTCGGGCCAGGGGACCATCGGATGATGGCATGACGGGACGGGGGAGTAAGCCTCTCTGGTGCGGCATAATGGGACGGACTGGAGCATCTAATGATGCTTGTGTAGGCTGAGTCGGCTGGACTGGAGCATCTAATGATGCTTGTGTAGGCTGGATGGGCTGGACTGGAGCATCTAATGATGCCATCCGTTGTCGCCATTGATTCACGTCAGCCGTGCATAGGTTAGGTCGGCGCGGACTGGTATCAATATCTGGTGCAGGGCCGGCAACCAGCACACCTTTCAGAGCTTGTACCGCGTGCTTTACGGATGCTGCATGAGAACCAGGCGAGTTCCTTCCGAACAAGGGGTGGTTGTCTAAGTCTGAAAAGACTTCATTCCTACAGTTCTGTAAATCCCCCGGTACTAGATAGCCTGTTCTTGGGAATGTGTATTCCCTAAAATGCTCCCTGATCACCGTACCCAAATGCTCGAATTCCTCGTCCCCTCGGGACAGGACTGCCAGCTCCGTGCGGCTATCTGCCGCCTTGCCGAGATGGGGAAACCACGCAGAACCTTCATCCTCCACTCTTCTCATGATATCTCTCATTGAAAGCGCAAAATGTTTGAACGATGCATTTGTAGAGTACTCCTTTCCGAAGATCCGATGATCTTGTTTGTTCAGCTTGTAGTGGGCCCACCAAACCCCATAGTAGAACAATTCCTTCACCTCCATCTGATGATGGCCGATAGATTCTGTGCACTGGCGAACCATTCTTAGTACGTCGGATGGTGGCTTCTCTAGGTTGAAAGCAGGCACCATGTCGTATCCATGGCCTTGGTGAGGATGGGGGGGGATCAGCCCGCTGATGTCCCACTGGATTGATGTAGTTTTTGGCAGGGAGAGCGCTTGGGTCAACGGGAGCTTCGTGATCAGATGATCACTAACGTGACAGGGACCGGAACCTTGCCATATTGCCACGTTGTCTGGCGCAGTTGTTGGAAACGAAAACCGGAGGGAGGATTGTGCATCAGATGATGCAACGTCATATAGCTTGACCTTGACGTGTTCGAGGGCTCCATCTCTATACATAGCGATGGGAGGGATGAAATGGGTTCTCGCGTTTGCTTTGTACGTTACCGATCGTATGTACGCCTTCTTCCCAAGCGCACTTCCATGCATCCTCAGCCTTCCCACTGGGATCTGTTGGCCGGCATCCCAAAATCTGGCGAAAATTGGTCTAGTACCGGTAACTGGGTCTACACCCAGGAGGATACACTTGTTTAGTAAGGCGGGAGGGGGTGGGATATCGATGATCCCGTCAGTAACCCCATCAGTCGTGAATATGGACATACTTGCAGTGGCGGTTCAAATGAACCGTGGCGGATCAGGCGAGACGGGACGAGATGATGCTAGTTCCGATGAACCGTGCCGGGATGGATGAGAAACGGCGCCAGGATAGGACAGGTGAGAAGACAACTTTGGTTCAAATGAACCGCAGTAGATGGATAGGGGAGGATGAGAATGTGTAGGGAGATGATAGGTGGTGGGTGGCTAGGACGAGAGAGAGGTCGTGGATGTTGTCTGGGGGAGGAAGGGAAGCGACTGAAGTCTTGGGTGGAAGGAGGCTTAAGTAGTTATGCCTAGGCAGTGTGCGGCGGCGAGTGCAACAAGCAGGTAGGCAGGTAGGCAGGTAGGTAGGTACCTGGCAGGTAGGTACCTAAGGTAGGTAGGTAGGTAGGTACCTATAGGTAGGTAGGTGCGTGAGGTCATCACGTACTGTCCTGGCGCGACTTCCCCTATACCGACCCTTTGTACCAATGTACCACACCCCAATACATGTGTACCTTCCAGTCCACATTTGGTATCTACATGCCTTCCCACATTGCCAAGTGTATGTGTGCCTTCCCTCACAAACAGACGAGTGCTGTAGCAGACAGGCCAAGTACCGATGTATTCCTTACGTACCATCCTGGCGCGAAAACGCGGCCGAGAGAACGTGGTCAACGCACGCGGCAATACACGCAGCTGCACTCCGGAGCAAACAATAAAAGCGTCCACGCTCTCTGCCACAAGGCCTCCCAGGCCAGGCTGCAACCGTGGGCCTCAATATCGTAACTGAGCAGATTTCTCGCAGGCTCTCACATAGTAATCAAAGAAATTCATGCACTCGGGGACGTGATATCTAACCCAAGGTAGAGCTAAGATTAATTTTTTACAAGTAATCTACATACCGTTTAAACTGAAAGTAATTACGATAACTAAACGTTATGGTTCAAATAAAACTAGTGGTTCGACGTGGGCGCCGAATTTCATTGGTAGTGGTCCTCAGATCAGCCACAGTTCAGCGGCTCCTTACTTCTAGGATGTTGTGGCTTTGTATGTCCTACAATTTGGGAATCATGGGCGCTTGATCCAAACTTTGTTGGGCGTACATCCTGCAGTATGGTCAGCTTTTCGAGATCTGTATTCTGGCGTCGTAGTCAATTATCTCTCGTTCTACCGCTACGCGGAATATTAAAACGACTCAGGTCAACTGAGCCGCCCCTAGAGGCCATCTTGTCCTCTAGGGTAGGGGAGGCGTAGCCTCCCTGTAGGAAAAGAACAGCCCATACAGTAAAAGAGTGTATCTCTGTATGTGGAAGAAGTAAGAAAAGCTCAAACTAGGTAAGGGGTAACTAGCCACACGAAGTGTGGCGTATATGTGTGGCTTAGCCACCCGCACTGTCACAATATCCCTGTTACGGACTACTAGGCGTTCATACCAGACGTTCATACGGATCATCAGGAGACTGTATAGACCTGTATAGACGTCCGTATAGACAAAGAAGCCATTCCTGTATGTAAGCAGTAGTTAGCACTTAGAGAAGTCAGAAGGCTTCGCGCAACAACAAGAGCCTTTCACCCACCTAAAGTACATGGTCCCTGACAATCCCATTGGTGCTTCCAGTATGTCCACCATGGCGATTCTCATTAAGCGTACCTCATCACTACCTATACTATACCTGTGTCTGCTCGTTATTATCGCCTAATTCGGATTTATGGCGATATTGTGGTCTCTGATTCTGAATTTATACGCATGTAGCCCGCAATCTCTGGAATCACATCTGGCAGTTGTGGCCACTCGGGGAGTACGACATGTTCCCAAACGAACAACTGTTCGAAGTACATCGGGCGCATCGATTCTCTTTTCTCCCTTATAAGAATTATAGCAGCGTATATTGTCATGTTCATATGGAGCTCTATTGATTGATACAGTCGTGGTTGTATTAGTAGTTGGGTAGGAGATAGAGATGGCGCTGATTGACGCAATATCCGGCGTTCAGTCGCCACAATAGCTACTATAGGTGGGCTACAAACACCAACACGGGAAATTTAAACGGGGTCTAGGACAGAAGCGGTAAATGATAGGGATGAATGCAGTATCTTTTACGCCCTTTTCATCATTTCTACCTTTGTACTTCCATCCTTATTACAAATTTCGCTTTATTAGTTTTATTCGTGCTATCTCTATTTCGCTACGCGATTATTATATTGCACCATGACTTTAGTCACCGCTGTCGTGTATGTGATCAGATGATCGTGCGACTTTCATTCTGCAATGGCTGATGCTTTGCCTCCACCGTAGTTCGCCTGAGAAACAAGTTGATAGGAGTTCTGACATCTGAAATTAAAGTCCCCTATAGTTCCTCAGCCGTTTCCTCGACTTGGCGACGAATCTGTGCTTGCGCGGTTCTCACATCACCTACAAGAGTGAAGAAACTCTTTAACGCCCATACAATAAAAGTTAATGCGTGCATGGCGAAGGAGATCGTCATCCGACCGAGAATTCGAAGGACAGTAATTCCTATGAAAGTGACGACAAGGGAAGCCCAAATTATTATAATACTGCCAAGTGCTAGCCAAATGCCTCTAGCGACGGCAGCTACAGCTGCTACGATGGAGATGCAGGCCGTGGCACAGAGTGCTGCCATGGTGATGGTAGTGATGGAAGCGGCAATAGTCTTTATGAGAAAGACTGCGATGAACTTTACTTGTTCTGGAGTTGTAGCCATCGTGTAATCTATCGTGTTTTGCGCGATGGTACCGATAGTTCCGCTTACTGACGAAGCAATGGCACCTCCAGCCATCGCCAAGGCCCCTTGCGCAAGGCCGGCGATGAGCCCCGTAAACAATGGCATAATACGACTTGAGGTCGACATTATGTCCGTAGTTCGCAGCCGAGCTAGAAAGCCGGGAGAATGTCAATCAAGTAACCTCCTGGCGGATTTAATTTACCACTCACTTTGGGTATCCAGCAGATACTAGGATCCGATGATCCTTGTGTCGAGCCTATACTTGGATCCGATGATCCTGGTGTCGAGCCTATACTTGGATCCGATGATCCTTGTGTCGAGCCTATACTTGGATCCGACGATCCTTGCATTCACAATATACGGCTTCTTCGGTAAGGGCTAGGAAAGGTAACGAACCCAGTGGAGTGGCGATCCCGAGGCTGGACGGGATGGGGGGGGGGGCATGCTGCGTGTGTATAAATGATGGCCAAAGAGCTGAGTCTGTGAATACTTATGCTGATATGTGGACTGTGGCCAAAAAAATAGCGCTGAGAGTCCTGGAAGGAATAGTTGCTAGTAAGCTATTATTTGTAGAGCTGGGGAAAAGGTGATCTGATGATAAGTAGAAGGGATGGAGGATGGAGGATGGGGGATGGGGGATAGGGTCGAATATTGTAGGCGAGGCACAAGGCCACTGCTATGGAAGTCTTTTCCCATTGCTCCTACCTACCTACATAGGTACTCACAACATTAACATCATCTTGCACCTGCTATGTACAGACCAGTACCTACCTATAGGCGCCTATAGAGGCAGTTACTGATAGGTGCAATGGCCAGTGGATTTCATACCCCTGGCAGTGCTTACCGTATGTATAGCTTTCTTGCCTCTACTGGCCCTGTAAGTTATGTGACACTGTTGATTACACCTGCTGATACGGTAGGTATTGTAGCGACTGGAGGGTGATAATTGATGTTGTAGAAGGAAGAAGCTATTTCACACGATAAGCACTGTGAGGGGTATTAAATCTTAGGTGATGTCTGTTGCACCTGCTACAATATCGCACCTGTATAATAAGGTTTGCTAACACCTCCTGGGCAAGTAACCAAATAGCTAAGCCGGCGACCAACCGACTCCCACTACGCAAAGTTAGTACAGTATAGTATCACAGTGCAATGAAAGGGTATGAAACATAGGACGGCGGGTTGCTTAGCAGTCCCGTTTGTCGATTAAACTACAGCGGATTACACCTATTAACACTTCTGGTTGACCTAGGATAGCCATATGTGGAGTAGGTCCGATTCTTATCCTGTCGAGCGCAAATAGGTTTGCTAACCATGTGGTATGCTGACTTAAAGTTTCTACCTCCGATCCTTACCTAGGAGGTAAGACGTACCAAGTATAGGTTCTCAATACCTTGCAATCTAGAGGTTACTACCTAGGTACTTACTAAGGTTAGGTTTGCAACTGCATGTGGCCAGGTATTAGTTGCGTAGGTCTGGGGACCTCTTTGGACGACTCATACTTAAATAACTATCAGCCATTCCCAAGGAAAGGCAGCTGCCACCTATCTTCCTAGTATGCCACCAATCTATCCTATGCCTACCATAGTGAAATCAGTACCACTCAGACCCGTATACCCTAACAGCCGTTTTTCCTTGCTATAGGTGTGATAGCAACTACCTAGGTAGAAATACACGCCCGATCACCACCCGACACCGCCTTGTCAGGAGACAACGCCCAAACAAACATTGCAGAATGCAGCACCAACGCCCAAAGAAACTGGCTCCGGACAGCATGTTAGGCCGCTTTGCTCTCGGCTGTTTCGCAGCGACTCAATTCATCGCGCCTCTCGTGGCTATATTTTACGGATGGGTGACAGGACTCTCCCTCTACGTCGGTGTGTCTTTCCCGTCGGCACTTATTGTGACCTTGGAAGAGGATGGCCCCCGAATATGGGGCCGCGCGGGTCGATCCAAAAACGAAGACCTAGAAATGCAACGAACGCCTAAAGAAAACCATCTCGGAGAGGGTTGTGTGCCATACAGCAGCAGTTCAGCATATGCCTACTGCCCTATAGATAGCCTATCAACTGCATATGATAGCCCTCCTCCATATGACAGTCTTCCTGCGACCAATACTTCCTTTCTAACCGGCCATATTGCAACAACCACCGACACTACATCCGCCACACATCACTCTACCAACAGCCAGCCGGTGAAGCTGTAACACCACGCGCTCGCAAATAAAGCCGCAAGGAAGCAAGCCCAGATAAACATCCAACTTACATCTTGGCGATTTGTCTGAAAACTCGGGTATCTTTCTACTACCTAGAGTGCATGGATGCACAATGAGTGGTTCTATTCTCCGGGAGGTTAGCGCCACGCCCGGGCCCCTGCAGGGGGCCCCCTATAAAGGGGTCCTTTGCCGCGGGTCTGACGCGTGAGGGTTTTTCCTCGTCACCTCACTTTTTCACCTCTCACGAAGGGGGTGTTTTTCTGGTGGTCGGAGGTTTTTTAGCCCTCCATTCAGCCCTTGGGATCGGTTTCGCGCGAAATCCACCCCCCATTGGCACCCTCAGTGGAAGAATAAACAGTTCTGGGCGTGAGCTTGGGCAGTTAGCCGAAGCCTGGTTCGAGCGGCCGGCTTACGTACGAGAAGCGCGCCACTCACGCTCCCCCCAATATATGCATTCAACCAACTGCTGCCGTAAACCTCCCAGTGAATAGATATCGGATAAGGGGAGAGTTGGACCGAAGGGCGTCGCCTGTGGAGAAGAACTAATAAATAATCACCACTTTCTCGCACGCCTTCCGTGCTCGTGGCAAGTCTTTCGTCAGCGGGCATACGTAGAATGGCCTATAGCAGTTTAGCGTACCAATAATAACCTATAACTCTTAGAACTATGAATCAACCCAATTCTTGAAGAAGTTAGAATAGTCAAAAAGGAGCTACTTGATAAAGGGGCCCCCCTATATCCTATAGGGGTGGCTGCATTCACTTCATTGCCTAAGATCACTCTTGCTAGTTGCTAGATCGATGGCTTATTCATACCATGTTCTAATCATTCTACGCAGGCTAGTGTTAGTTACTTTGCATTATTCGATACACACTGCATCAGGCTATACAAAGAATGAGAATAAATATTAGCAAAAAATAAAATATAATCTTTTATCAATATAATGACGGTATCTATCTATCATAAGCCGGATATAGAGCATCAGTTCGATTACAAAATATTTATATAAGTAGTTTAAGTAATATACTGTGGTATGTGATTAATATTAGTTGGCTTTACGCGTTTACTTGCTATGCAAGCATGCGGATCTAGACCTAAAGTTAATCGCAAGCAAGCGGGAGTTGATGGTCTCCGCGCTACTTGCAGGATAGATGTAGTACAGAGGACCCCAATTCCAGATGCCCGAACTCCCAGTCCTAGAGGCTTTCATACCGACTCTTTAACATTTAATACATTCACGCTGTCCAGCCCAGCAAAGGCCTTAGGCACTATATATATCAAAGGCATTGGTATTACATTAAACTAAACAGCTCGTGCTAGAAGAGACATAACGCCTTTTCCATTATTAACACATTAGGCAATGAAGAGAAGGTCTGCCTAGCATCGCGCGGAAATCAATATGGCAGACTCAAGGAAATGAACCATACTCCATGATTACCTAAGACGAGCTGCTTTTACCCCAAACCAGACCTTTGTCTCTTCTCAATTAAACGGCCCGCTTGCTATATCTATTCATCGCCAACCTATTGTGAGAGGCTCCTTTTCATCTTTCTTTCCTTCTTCTTCTATATTAGTAGGCCACTTTCCGTGTTGCTTTTATGCGTCGTATGGGTGAGAGGTTTGGTTTTGTAAGGGGGGTTGTAACATGGGAGAAATGAGGAAGGGGGACGATAGCAGCACTCTCCAGTTCTTCTTTCCAGCATTAAGCCTCCTTAATGGACCAAGCTTTTAATTAATCTTCGTTGTCTTCGTCGCCATAGTGTTGATCGTAAGGATACACGGGTCCGATGGGTGGGAAGGTAGCAGGATGGCCAGCCATGCGGACCTGCAGGGTCGGGAACCCATTATTGTCTTCTGCGGGCGCGCTCTGGCCTTGTGGCGCCGCTGGACTCAACTCTCCACCTGGCTTGGAGACAGCGGGATCTGACTCGGGCTTCTTCACTTGACTGCCGTGCTGCTGTGGCTGCTGTGAGCTAGTGAAGGTGGTCATAGGGCGCTTCTGGGTCTGAGACAGCGGCGTGGGACCGGTGCGCATGGCACTGGTGGGGACGGAAGCCGGCATGGCCTTGCCGCCGGATGTCTGGGTGTCTTGGGGCGCCGTCCGCGCCGTCGTTGGCGTGGCGCCTACCCGCCCGACCATGGTGACCTCGTTGGTGCCGGTTGCGGCCTCGGCGGCTACCGGGCGCTTGGGCTGCAAGGATGCGGGAGGCGGGTATAGAGATGGGTCTGGCTGTTCGAAGGCCATCCAGGATATACCCCGAGGCAGGGCTCTGGTATTCTAGCGGCGTTGAGTGGTTAGAGACAGGTGTGAACCACACGTGTGAGGGTGGAGTCGGTGTGAGGTGAGGTGACTTACTTGGGCGAGTGCAGATAGTTTCGGGACGGTTCTAGCGCCGCTGAGGCGAGCGCCGATGCGAGATAGGGCACTCATCTTGATGTGTGATCGGTGGTTTTTAAAGAATATCTAGTGAGTGTGGTAGCTGAGATGAGAATACTAGTTGCGGTTGTTATTATTGGTGTTGTTGTGAAGATGGGATGCGACGAGGCGTGTGTACACGTTCTACGATGACGGAAGAGTAGAGAGGAACGACGGATAACGGGTAATGATGTGTGGTTGAATTGTTTGTCTGGAGGAAGAGGGTTGAAGTTTGTGGAAGTCACAAGTGTGTGCACGAGTCGAGTTGGAAAGCAGGAGTGCGATCGAGTAGGTAGGCAAGCAAGTAAGCGGCCAAATAGTGCATTCACTCCTAGGTTTCGGTGTGGTACTTTATTTTTCATTTTCACAGTACAAAATCTTGAATTTGGGTATTGCTATGCTAACACGTAATAGCAGTAGGAAGTTTGAGTAAACAAAGTTTCAGACGCGACTGGTTGTGTATTGGGTGAGGGATGACAATGACAACATGGACTTAAAGGAAGCACATGTCCATGTCACATTTGTAGGCATCAGCTATTGAACCCAGACTATTCAACAATGAGATAATAGTTATTGTACCAGTGACTTAGTGTATACATTGTCTAAGTTATCCAGATATTTGCGCCTAATGTGTTGAGTGCAAGCATAGTCCTGCAACCTGTATTCATCCATTCAACTTAGGTACTGGGTTAAGTATCAAGCAGGTACCGGCCTTATTGCTTGTACTCGGGGAGCTTCGTAGAGTACGGTAGTTTGCTATGGCAACTATAGTCTACATTGCTGAGTTATGTTGTAGAACTTAAATTTCATCTGAACTATTGGCCGTCCCTTAATGGTAGTCAGTACGGCCGTATGACGCGGCTAGGTTTAAATTATGGGACAGGATTACACAAACTTGGAGCCCTTCAAGTTGAAACCTAACTCCTGATCTATAATTAGTCTGCCTGATTCAATCTGTGTAAAGTGCTCACTGGTTCTACAAGTTAGAGGTGACTAATGAAGCCCAGTGGCTGTCCCCAGCCTCAAGTGACATCCTATAAATGGGACTATCAGAGATGCAGTATGAAGGAAACTGACGGTACACTACGACGCAAGAATAGGCATAGAAATCCCGAACAGAGCGGCCACTCGGGCTTCAGCACGAAAGGGTCGTGAGACAGGAGTAAGGTGATGTTATTTTCGAGTTTCTTAGCATACTACAGGAACCCGCCGAATATGGCGAGGTGTATGGCTCGAATATCAAGAACCTCCTACAATCATTTCAGCAACCCTTTCCGCCACAGCGTATAGTGTGGCGGTTAGATGACCACTAAACTGTAGAGGGAATATTGATGCGTCGACAACCCTGACGTTCTTCGTACCGTATACTCTCAACTTGGGATCAACCACTCCACCTAGCTCACGGGACATCATTGACGCTGTGCCGAGGGGGTGGTGGTTCGGCACCACTAGAACGACCTACGAGTTAGTATTTCTATCCTAAACGCGGAGTAGCCAAGCGAGAGCTAAACTTACGGTTATCGCCAATATAAGTAGCCCACTGCTCATCCGTCGCATTGAGCGGTACCGGACCCTCTACACTAGAGTCAACAATACCGCTGATGGGCGCCGTATCCCAGAGCCTCCGGGCTACACGCCCCAAGCCGGTCTGCACCTCGAGATCAAAGTCGATGAGGAAGTACTTGGGGTCAATAGCAGGAGCATTGATAGCGTCAACAGAAGTGAGATGAACGCTCCCCCACGAGAAGGGTAGAAGAAGCCACATGGCAGAAACCAAATAATTTCCAAAGAGAGCCGTCAACGTCTCGCCGATCGTGACGTTCTGCTTGAAGATCAGATCATGCTGGAGGCGGAAGAGCCTCTCGACATTTGTGACGTTGACTGCGCCGTTTCTGGCGGCTGCTACTGTCTTCGCCCAGTCGGGTATCTGAGCTAATGTCGATGCTTTGACGGCGGATACTTCATCGCCGAACATATCTTGCGCTGTTGTAAAGGTCGCGTACGGTGCGAATCCAGATATATCCTGCTTGCTGTTGAAGATGAGAGCTGTGTTGGGCTGCTCCTGGAGGTATTCCCCGACTCCTGGGAGGTCGATCTTCGTCTCGATCCCGAGACTTTCTAGAAGTCTAGAAAGGTATTAGTAAGGAGCATATATCGCCGGATAGAAAACGTAGGCAGGGTCTTCTTACACTGGATTCCCAACACCGGAGCCCTCAAGAATGAGAGGTGTTCTCAAAGCACCCGCAGACAAGATCACCTCTTTCAAAGCCATCAACCCGACAAGTTCCGCATCGGGCGTCACATACTCGACTCCATCAGCGATAACGGGTTGGCCATCTGCCGCAGAATCCCCCCAGATTATCCCTGTTTACACGCTGGAGTTAGTAATTGCCAAAAAGAGTAAGATTTCAGCTCAGGTGTCGGGAGCATGCAGGAGCAATGAGTCCCGAAACCTGCCAAAAGGGGGAAATAATGACTCCAGGGAACTTACTCTTGACAGTGCCTTTGATGATCGTGAGGTTTGGCCTGTCTTCAACAGCGTAGTAATACGATCGCGCGGAGTCAGAGCGGATGTTTAGATCTCGATCCAGCGTCTGCGGCCATGCGCTGAAGCCACGCACGCTCCCGGCGTTCGGCTCTTCATTGAGCGGGTAGCCCAATGCCTCCCATGTCTCCGTAGCAAGCGCGTGGAAGCTGCCGTTCACGAGGGAGAAGGGGAATCCGGTGTGAACATGGCCGGAATCCCCGTGTACCGCGGGATCGTATGTAGCGCCGGCAGCTGTTTGGGCGGCGTCTGGAATAGTGAGCTTCTCGGCTTTTTTATAGTACGGGAATAGGGATTCCCAGTTCCAGCCTTCGTTGCCTAGAGCCTCCCACGCATCGAACTGCGCCTTGTCACCGCGGATGTAAGTCATTCCTTGATTACAGTTAGCTACATACGTTCTCTGGTGTGGTACTTGCGTATGCTGGGCCACGTTTTCACTGCTACATACCATTGATTGTGCTCGTCCCGCCTATGGCTTTGCCAGCATGGAACTGTAGCACCCGGGGTTAGTATCTATTCGGCAGCCTATCCATAATTTCAGAGTCGCTTAAGAGAAGAGAGGACTTTTGAAAGAGCAATTTATCTCGATCAATAGTCTTCGATAGCTTGAAAGAACTTGACGGGGAAACGAAGCTTACAGGAATCGTGCGATTGCCCGCGGCCGGCTGCGGTGTAGTCGAATATTGCCAATCGATCGAAGTCCCGTATGGAACGGTGAACAGAGCCGGGTCCGTAACGTTGATATTGTTCCGGACATCGTCGCCCGGCTCGATCACGGCGACGCGGACCCTTGGGTCGGCGGACAATCGGTTCGCGAGGACCAGTCCGCAAGTCCCGGCGCCGGCGATGATGTAATCGAACGCTTCGCCATGCGCCGGCTGCGCGCCTAGCGCCCCGAGCAAAACACCGGCGGGGAGTGTGGCGACCCTCATCCTATCCTGCTCAGCGTGTGGTGTCTCGTACCAGGGTTCTGGGATCCGATACCTACTCCAAAACCCTCTTACATGTACGAGGCGAATCTCACGAGAACACAAGAATGTTCATGCATGGGGCGTGGCGTAACGACGGTACATATAACATAAACTCGCCACTGTCACCGCCCTGTCGTCATCACCGCTCCTTTGGTGCCTTCGTTACGCGACGTCGGTGGACGGCCCGATTGGACTCGGGGCGACACGCCGGGGGTATGTATTTATGCCTATATTTCCGGCCTCCTCCACGCCATCGCGTAGCTAGAGCTAGGCAGCTGCGTGTGAAAACCTGGGGGTTTGTGAGGAGAATTTGGGGAAACCACTCCGCTGGACTGGAACCGGGTGCGGAGAAACCCTGGCTCGGGTTGGGGGCTGGTACGCTACGAGCCGAATAGGGACGAAGGATGTATTCCTGCCCGGACTCTGGCATTTGAAGTTGAATATTCACTTACTCAACTATTGCGTACGTAGGTATGATATTCGGGGTCACGTTACACATTTCGTCTCAAGATGGAGATACAAGCGAGGTACTAGGAGAGACATGAAGGCTTCATTCGCCTCATCAGCTGACATGTCCGTTCAATAGCTGATACGAGGAGTTTCTGGCTTCGACTGTTCGTCGCGTGGGATGGATGAGGGGTGGGGAGGGCGAAGGATTACCACCGACATAATGCCGACCGAATTGGTCCTTGAAGACATATGATCTATCTTATTAATCATCACGTAGCATCTAACACAATATACCACGAGAGGCCTTCCTTGAGCTTAGTACTCTGAGGTAGATAGTGTTGGGTAAGAGTGTAATAAACCTGACATAACTCTAACAAAATAATCTCATAAGGAAGCAGAGGAAATATCACTCGCCAATGCAGTCGTGATCTGGTATGTGTAGATACCTGGGTATAAAATGCGACCGGTATCTCAGGCGCTATGTACAATACGTTGCCGTGATATGCTGGTCATCGTAAGAAATCAAGGGACATGTTCAACAATTCGCCTCCTCTTCTAATCCGATTCTAAAAGTAGAAATGCGCCGCTGATTGTGTGTTGAAGCAACATGACGCGCGCTCTTCTAATCTTTAGGTGCATCCAACGAAGTCATTTCCGCTGGCGCCAGTGTGGGTGATAGCATCTTGGAAGCTACCGTCGGCGTTGAAGACGACGCGGTCGGCTCCCGGTGAACCGCCAGTGTAGGCATCGCCTGAGCTTAGGATGGGGAATTCGTACCACGGGCCGGCGTCAGGGAAATCGAAGCCCTCGTAGTTGTTGTACTGATGGGGGTAATCGTTACTACCTATAATTTTTTCCGGCCAAAGCATCAGCCAGAGTTCTATGCTATTTCTAGCAGGGCGGGAGTGAATTGGGAGGCATACCGACTGTCTCCCCGTCCTCATAATATCCGTAACCTTGCTGCACGGCATCATCAATGGCAGACTGCGTGTAGCAGACACTACCGCAGGTCTTGGCACAGGACTGCTTCTTCTCGATGGCGGCGCCGGAAACTGTTACGGCGGATACGGCCGCGAGGACGATAGGGAGGATCTATCGTGCGCTGGTTAGCACCTGAATAATACCTATGTCGTGACATAAAACAGGGAACCTCTTTACCTTGGAGACAAACATGGCAAAAGCGATGAAAGTGAATGAAGGAGAACATGCACAAGGGAGTGAGTATTCAGAGTTTAAGCTAATTGAATTGGGTTGGTGTTTGATGAGTGACTCCCACCACCGGACTATTGGCTCTTATATACAGGACAATTCAACATTGAATGTTCACTAGGTTCGCCGAGCAGCTTCGTGGAGTCGTGCCAACTCACGCGCGGTTTCACACAGATAGATCCAACCCAATCTCATCCCTTCCCCCGCGCACATGGCCTTATCAACGGGCGAGCTGAAACCTCCTATGCCATGAGGTCCAAGGACAGGATTCCACGCCATGGACAACAGGAGCGGAAATGATGCTGATCACGACCACAGACCTTCCCGATTGATTCTCCAGCCCGCCGACCGAGCCGGAGCCTAAGGTGCGCATCGCGCCCTCATGTGCCGTCGGTGAGCTAGCTATATCTGCGACGTCCCGACTCCCCTCAACTCAATTCCATTCAATCAACTCATCTCAACCGAGCCAAACGGAAGCTTGGTCGCAATTCCCAGTCCCAGCGGGAAGTTGCCAGACTCCTGCAATATAATAGACAAAGGAGTGCAGACGGATCCATCCAGCTGATTCGCGCAACACAAAGGGATGCCAAATTGGCAGGCAAACGGCAAACAAGAAACCCGTACGAACGGCGCGCTCGGGAATGGGCGCTTCCTCGGCTCTGATTGGCTAGGTAGCCACGGGCGACGGTTTAGAGCCGTGGCAGATCGTCGTCGCCTGCACCTGTCCACCTGCCTATCGTGCAGGGAGATCGGCCTCGATGGGGTTCGGGGGACCGCTGGCGGCTGATTAGATTGGTCTTGCCTGTTAGCCTGCTAAACACCGCGACCTGGCGATCTCACTAGGAGACGGCCGATAGGTTTTAATTATTAGTCATTCCAGTGTGTAGCTCAAAATTCCTCGCAGGTGTATGTATGTACATATAAGTATTCGTCCCCTACCACTACCTCACTTGGATGACAACAACTTCGACGCTAACAGACCGAAGAGCGCGCTTGCGGTGACAGACGAATCGACATGTAGATTCAAGGGGTTACGAAAGGGGAAATGGGCTTCGGTGGTTGCCGCGCACGAACACAGATAGAGAGCTAGCTAGAGAGCCTCATAAATGCCTAGCTAGTGTAGATACACTAACTGAAACTTCAAGCACGCCATCCGCGTTGTGGGTCTAGTTACCGAAAAACCCGACGTTGTTCGGCGCATGAATCGTGTTGGCGTGTCTTCTATCTATAAATGCTTCATTTGCACTAGCACTGTGAGATCACGCTAGGAGGTCACCGACAAAGAATTGCAAAAGTGCGAGTAGAATTGGGGGGTATCATGTATAATTTATTGATTCTTGCTAAGGGGTGTTTTTATTTATTACAGTACGTGATGCCGAGTAATTAAAACTTCAGTCGCTGGTCAGGGCTTGATCCACAAGTTGACGCTCGAGACACCAGTCGCCATCTATCTTCTAAGTAGCTTTCCCAAAAAAGAGAAATTAAGGGATTTACTGCTTCTGGGAAATCATCATCTCCTCGTTCTCGGCAATAGGAGCGGGTCGGTTGATACTCTTGTTCACCTCGTTCTCCCCAACGACGTTGACGGTGCCCTCCATGGTGAGGTGGGCATCCTGGTTCTGGCTGAGATGGTACTCTTCCTGGTCGATGTGGCGGAAAGTGAAGTAGAAGACGACGGTGAGGATACCGCCAGCAATAGCCGAGCCACCGAAATCCCAGGTCAAGTGAGGGTCTTGGATGACGGATGAAGCGCCGAGACCGATAGCGTAAGCGATGGCAGTGGTGAACAGATTGATGGCAGACACAAGACCTCTCATGTTGACAGGAGCGCGTGAGTAGGCAATACCGTATGCAGGCACGTTAATGAACAACTCCGAGATACCACCAATAGCGAAGGGGATTGCCATCCACCAAATAGATATAGGTGCGACACGATCACCAATCTGGCAGTCCTTAGTAGCCATGTTACCGCAAGGCGACAGCTTGTAAGCGTAGTATTGAAGAACAGTGTAGCCGACACCACCAACGGTAGACATAGCGAGACCGGTGGTGATACGGGCGATGGGACCGTAGTGAATATTTAGCTTGCGTAGAGTAGGGTAGAAAAGATAGTTGAGGATAGGAGCGAAGGCGATGATACTGAGCGAGTTGAAGTTGGAAATAACGTCGTTAGGCACACCGTCGGTCCTCAAAGCAGTGGACAAGAAGCTAGCAGCGGAACCAATACCGTTGTCGTTGAGGAATTGAATGGGGAAAAAGGAGAAGATACCAGTGGCCTGGAAAGTACGGCGAACATCGTCGACGAAGGCATCGTTCCATCGTGTCTTGATATTGAGGCCAGCCTTCTCGATTTCGCTAGGCTTAGCTAGATCCCAGAATCCGTGGCGACCGATTCTCTTGATACCACCACGTCGTAGAACGACACCGAGAACGCGGAAGACGTTGACAAGATCACTTCCTCCGGGCGGGTGGAGAATCAGGCGCTTGTAGAGGAACCAAAGCAGGAAGGGAAGAGGGATGTAAAGGAGGAGAGGAAGGAGGAAAGCTAGCCACCATCCAACGTACTTCTCAGCATACGAAGTAGCAACACCGAAAAAGCCTCCCACGTTGATGAGTAGGTAGAACCACAACATGACACGCTCAGTTGTGGATTCGGGGTCCTGAATCACACGCTCACCGCTAGCGAGTGTGATGACGGTAGGGAGAGTGTTCGTCACCTGATCAAGCAGCAGTGGCGAGACATTGGGCTTGAACATGGCAGCGCCCACGGCGAGAATGTAGACGGAGATGAAGTAAGGAGCCTTGGCGGTGCCGTTGGCGAGCAGATCCTTGGAACCGGCGGCGACCATGAGCACGTGAGCGACACCAAATACTCCTACACCGTAGCAAATGATCTTGAAGCGACCGAATTTCGTGTCGGCAAAATAACCGAATACCAGAGGAAGGGCATAAGCCAAGAAGTTGAAAGATTGCGTGACAGCGTTAGCGGTAACTGTTCCCAAACCTAGGGCACCAGCGGTCTGCTGGTCGCCGCGAGGGGGAGCACCGTAACCGTTTCCGCCGGTTGGTACTGCATTACAAGTCGTGTTATTAGTCTTCACGATGCCATATTTTGGACGAGATCGCCGAGTGATTAAAGAAACCCCGCGGCGACTACTGTGGGGAGCCGGTTAGACTTACGAGGTCGGTTGACATAGTTGGAGATGAGCGGCTGTACACCATAAAATGAGGCACGCTCGCAAAACTCGACAATACAGATCAAGTAGGCGACAACGGGGAGGTTGCCGGGAACTCGACGCAGAGTTGTCAGCTCTTCCGGAGTTGGCTTGCCCGGGTAGTCGGTCTCCATGATGACCGGGTCAAGATAGGCATTGTGCTTGTCACCGGGAGGGGTATGGGCCATCTTCTCGTCCCCCGTGGGCACACGGTCAAGATCGCTC
This sequence comes from Nemania sp. FL0031, assembly GCA_022432375.1. NCBI lineage: Eukaryota > Fungi > Ascomycota > Sordariomycetes > Xylariales > Xylariaceae > Nemania > Nemania sp. FL0031. The sequence goes on from JAJKKK010000085.1 coordinate 29,337, forward strand.
GAGCTCCCTGGAAATCGGTGTCAGTCACTCTGAGACAGGACGTGGATATGTGGTCACCGGCATGGCTTACCCATGGTTGAAGTCTTCTTGCGCAAGTGTCGAGTAGCAGCAATCAACACGAGGGAGACGCACGGAAAGAAGAGACGGTAGGGAGCACAAGAGCAATGGAGGGGGGCATGCAGCGGGTTTTATGCGGAAGGAGATCTCGAGCAGACGGAGACAGGGTGGTCGTAGTCAGTAGATGGCTAAATAGCTCTGGTAGGGAAAGTATGTATGTAGGCACCCCCCCTGTATAAGACCATGCACTCCGCAACTAGGTTCTACAGTAGTGGTGTATCAAAGGTCTAGCGTAGATAGGCGGGGATGCCAGTCTAGTATAACGTGATAATAAGTACAATAAGTACCTACTTACGCTAAGCAGAGGCACGCCTACACTTAGGTACTTACGGTAGTTTAGAGGCCAAAGGCTAAATGAGTAAGTGCTGTAGGGATGTAAGTAAGAAGGGCATCGTAGGTTGGGTAGACTGGACTATACCTGCAACTTACAACCTACAGTACCTTACACTACCCATACAGACTAAGTTAGTACACCACACTGGCGGAGCTACCGTATCATTGCAGGGAAGAGGTCGGACCAGTTAGCGTGCTCATCTTCGTTATCTTGGCATGGAACAATGCGCGAAGGGATTGCAACGATCCCACGCGGATAGGGGTCCGAATCGTCTAGGCCGGGAAGACTCCGTCAAAGAGCAGGTAGTTTGCTGCAAGGCTCCAGCTCAGCTCGTTTTCTATCATCCATTGTATGGGTGGTGAGCCGGCCGAGGTGGCACCGGCTATGTTTCCCAAACAGGGAGGTGATGTTGCATTGTCTATACATGATTGCACATCCGATCTAGACTGGTCAGGCCTGCTTGTAAGCAGCGGTCGAGATATGCTATTGCTGGTCGCTCTGTGGCCAGTGCAAGCCAGTACAGCAGCCAGGGCCGTACCAGGGCTGTACCAGGGCCGTGGCCAACGAGAATGCTCGTAATTACATGTATTTGGAACAGGGTAGAGATAGGCAGGACATTGACCAGTGACAGCGCCGGTGGCGAACAGGGATCTGGATCTGAATCGAAGCATCAAAGAACGTTCGCAGAAGAACGACAAAGGACGCTAGGGCGGCCTAGCCTTTCTCGCCTTCTCGCCTTCTCTGGAGATATCTAGGTAGAGGACCCTACCTACTGGAATCAATCTGTGTAGGTACAGCATATGTATAATGCATAATGTATCTAGGTACCACCAACAATGTAGGTAACACGAGCAGGACACGGGATAGGCGACACAGGCGCGACACAGACAGGCACCAGCAAACAAAGAACGGCGGACATGGCGAATTGCGAGATAGCGAAACTTGACTTGGAGTTGACTTGTCGGGGGGTGGCAATTGTCAAGCTTCCGCCAAGTCGGGTTGGTGCAGAAGCCCTATAGGTTTTGGCCGAGACAAGCTTCCGCCGAGGCCCTTAGTAACGTCTTGTGCTTCTTCGCTATCCTCCAGAGCGGCTTAGACAGCTTCTAGAAGACGACGGGAGCCAGTCAACCCTGTTCTCGCACCATCAAATGCCTGCGATAGCAATCAGTGATGCTATCCAGGTAGGTATTGCCACGATAGTTTGGGTATCGCATAGTTCTTTGTTCACGAACTTACTAGTAGAGAGAGTGAGATAAGTCTTACGCGACAAGCTACCTACTTCTCCCCACTTTCGCGTTATTCCAGTAAGACTGAGCTTCCGCTAGGAGACGCTATAAAGTCAACTAAGAGGGAAAAAAAGTACAAAATGTACTTGTACTGTACTATACGGTACCATACCATAGTGCCATACCCCACTGACGGACCAGCCCAATTGGTCAGCTAGAAGCTAAGCTTAGTGGACCGTCGGGGACTCGTGGACCCTCCAGCGTGCAGCCGAGGGTGCCAAGACCCAAGAGCGCGCACCCCAGTTGGAGGCCAAGAAAAGCCCTGATGCAACCTCAACCTCGGTTTCTACCACCAGCTGAAATTCACTCGCGGGTGTGCCACAAGTACCAATATCATATAGGTACGGTGCCTATATGCCTAGGAACTATTTGAAGGATATTTACAAAGACAATATAAGGTATATATATATTTATAACAAACGCTATATTCGTACAAACTATGCCTTAGATAGCGCACCTACCCGTCTGGACTAGTAGCGTCTCAGACTAAGTTGGAGCGGTGCTGGCCCCTTAGTTTGGGTCTTTAATAACATAAATGGACCAGCGACTTGATAAATTTTAGTACTTAATTAACTATATAATTTACACTCAAATATTTGTATATATGTTTTTTTATATACATAGGCTATAACGCTAGCGCTTGCTTTTTATAGAGCTATAAGCGCTATAATTATAGCGCTTGTAGTGTTTAAAAGCGCTAACATTATAGCGCTCGTAGTGCATGAACCAACTAAATTTATTGCTTTACAAAACAAATTGTATTTATGCGAAATACTTTTATTTTAGTAGAATTCCCACCTATCTGTAAGTACTCCAAAATTTATCGAATCGCTGGTCCATTTATGTTATTAAAGACCCAGACTAAGGGGCCAGCACCGCTCCAACTTAGTCTGAGACGCTACTAGTCCAGACGGGTACTCATTATTCGGGGCAAGAAGCGTACGATGAATGGGTCCCACGTTGTTGTAGCTTACCGACTGCGTGGATTCGCCACAAGCGAGAGCCTTAAGCTATGGGCTTCTACTCTGTACTCATAGTACTAGGTATGTAGGTAGATAGGAACCGCGAGTAATGGCTGAATCCTTTCAGCCTTCCCTTCCTTTCCCACCACACGCGACAAATTCCACTAATGAGATTGCAAAATTCGTTATCAGTGGACTCAACCACGCACAACGTTACTAGCGACTCCTACCTAACGCATACGCATACGTATATATGCTGCGTACAGGTTTTCAGCACATCCCTCTCAGTAGTGTGTGAGGCACAGCTTCGTCGCACAAGAATAAGAATAAATGAAATGCATGACCTCTTCTTTTCGTTGCTAGAGCTCTGTTGACTGTTTAAGGTAGGTAGATACTATATCATACATACATAAGCCGTATAATAGTCGGCTATAAGCATGGAGTTGGTAGGTCTACCTATGCGTATTGTTAATACGAGACCGGGGGTGGCCGGCATGTGGTACACTACTTCTACTTACATACCTACCTACTTACCTACCTACCTACAATGGTCAGTCAGATAGGTATTGATTTGCCTAGTAAACGACCGTAACACCCTAATATCAAATCGTGAGCGATTATTCCTCTGTTTCGCCTTATACCTGCAGCAGTAGTGCGGGAGCGTTTCTCACATGCACATGTGATGTGGGCCAATGCATATATTAGGTACATGGGCTGATCGTTGGGTTGATTCGCCGCGCACCATATTACAACGTCTTGTTTCTTTGAAAGCAATATTGCACAATTGGCCATGGGACCTTGAAAGCTGCCCTGTAGCACACGGGCTGCCCCAGCACCGCCCCAGGAACCTGCCGTCGATCACTTCCTGACCTGCTGGTGAGATATGCAGGGGATCGATAATCGTTTACCTGATGTGAGTATATCCCTACATATGTATGCTGTAGCATATTGCAAGTAGGCTTTCCAAGATCCTGTAATATACTGTAACGGAGGCATATGACCCGATAGACGGACGAGGTCTGTAAGGGTCTTTGAGTGTGCTTACATAGAATGCCTATTACAGGCAGTATAAAGTCCTAAAGGTTGGGTATCATAATTCATGACTATGGGCTTGGCGTATGCTTTCAATCTGTCATCCAATATCCCAGATAAGGAAAGCCAACACCGAGCGGTCTGCAGCCTTCAAAAAGTACTGTAATTGTAGGTATGTGAGTATGTACGTTATTCAAGCCGATTCCTTGCCTCAGCTTTACGCCACGGATTGGATGTATTCATGCGAACTGTTAGTATGTACAACCAAAGAGAATCTGACGGGTCGGAGCATAACTTAGCGCTATCTATCTTGCGGCGCCTCATTGTCCCCATTTCGAGCCGATCTGCCTCGTCGCCTGTTGAACGTACATGGTCTCGGGTCATTCGGCAACTTGTCGCTATTGCGAAAACGGCAGATGCTCCGAAAGTCGTACAATCCCGGATATACAGCGGACATTGTTCTGCATGCCCGCTAACAAGTCGCTTGTTACAGCTCGGCATATCGTGGCTATCAAAGGGATACCATCTCTAGTTTGCATGCACTCAAACGCAAGGAGTAAGTATCCATTTCAGCGGAATATTAAGCCGAAGAGGTAGGTAGTTCATCATCAAGTCGTCATCATTGATCTATTACATCAGCAGACTCGATCTCATAGTACTAACGTAGATAGAGGCTATGAGGATCCGATAAGGACTCGTATTGCTATTAGTGATAATCCATACCTAGTAATACCTACTTGGAAAATGTAGTGAATTGTGGAACGATATATCTTGCATCTTGATCTCATCTCGATGATCTTAAGAAGCCATGTTATTTTTAATGCAGATAGGTAACCGTTACTCGCGGGCAGAATTGCGGGCTAGTAAGGTCCTGAAGTCCGCGCGATCTTCGTATATACATAATACACCTACCTGAATTTTATTAGACCACGGCCACTACCTACTCAGTACTTTCACTACTTTTGTTATTATTAGATACTTATCACATCATTTTGGTGTCGATTACCTCCACGTACCGGTGAGAGCTCCCTGCGTACTGGTGACTGCACACTGTACTGTCACAGACCTGTTACATATCTGTGCGCTTCTTCCCCGCGATTCTGCCCGCGATGACCAAGTTGTTGCCAAGAAGCCTCCGTCCGAACTACCTATGCACAAACCAGGAAGCCGGACACGCGAGTCTTGTGTGTCTGGGCGATCGTTAGCCTATGGCGGCTGTTTCTAGTTCCGCACACACCGGAATGTTTTACGTTACGGATACCTATTGCTTATAATTATAGCGCTATTACCCGGCATCCGGCACTGGCAATTCGATTGTCACCATCCAGATCAGGTTGGTAGGTACATTCAGACTAGACCGGAAACTAGGCAATGCCTAGCGGGATGTCATCTTCTCCTGACGATATAGGTATCGTTGATGAGCTGCAAGCAGGCTCTAATTTGAAAAGGTATAAAAAGGCGAGGGGGCAGACGGACCAGAGCATTCCTCTTCGGATATCACCGGTACTGTACAATCCGCGCAACTTCGCATCCGTAAGGAATACACAACTAGACGGCCAGCGGTATTGATCTGAGGTTGCTTCTAAATTCAATATGCTGGGCTCTCAAAACTCAGCATTTAATCAAGCAATATCACTCTATTAACGCGACTTATCTACGCTACCGGCCAATGAGTTCCTATTTGGGCGGGAAGTGAGGTCCGTCCTTTCACAGCTACTTGTATTATGTTAAACCTAGACCTCTACGAATGAATATCTATACGAGTTTGCTTTCATCGCAGTCTCCGCGCGCCATGCATTCCACCTTCCCGAGGATCCTTTCAGTTCTAGTGATGGGCTACAGGTCCATTATGCGATCGTCGCAGAAGCGTCAATCATTCTAGCGAGTAGAATGACGAGGTCCGAGTCTGAGTCGAGAACGTCATCGAATAATGACGAGTTTTGTAACGACGGCACGATCAGCTAATCTACCTTGGCATCTTGCTCGCATTCCGCCGTGATATCATATGTGGACTATCTACAGATAGCGGCTTGGGAAACTGGTTTTGTTGTCTGCCTCTCTTGGATAGCGAGGATTCCTCTATTATGCTACGCCTTCTATGACACCACCGCAATATTAAGCATACTTACTTAGTACACCGAGTACTGACCGAGGGATTTACTATCATGGTAGACATCCAGTATTCAAAACCGCTACTAACACGAAACACCCCCTAGGTCTTTGTAGTAGGAGTTCGTGGGTATTTTATCAAATCTTTGTCTAGTACCGTATGCTCGTCCCCAAGCAGTAGGCCTCCAAGCAGGCGTCAGAGAATTCCCTAGGAGCTTGTTGCAGAACTCGTTGATCACTGCTTACCTGGATCTGCCTAGACTAGGAGTGAGGGGAAATGAAAATCCTACAGGCCCCTGCTACAATCTCAAATTCACCAATTACAGCGTTGATATTGAAAGAGTAGATAGGCGTCGTAGTAGGTATATAAAGTCCGTTGTACTCTCCATTCTTGTGAAACTCTTACTTGGGTCTGCTATCGCCTATTAAAGTGTAGGATTTTGAGACGATCAAATGCACCGTATGCTTATCCTCTTTAATTTCTTGATTTGGTCCCTGAGCCCGTCGTTGGAGGGGTAGTATGTATGGAAGCATCAAGTGGTGGATAACAAGTTGTTCGACTACAACGCCGCGATTTGGGCTGAGTGTGTCCAATAGATGACACCCTACCAATAAACGCGTATTGAATTTTGGGGTACGACGGCGACGCTGTTAAGAGCGAGGCTGTCTGCCCGCATAACACTTCTTTCATCACGTAGCCAATATTACATCGCCCAGAAACTGGATGGTTTCGTTAGGACTCTCTCCTTTTCTAATTTATCATAGCTAGGTATAAGCTTAAATCGTAGAGTGCAGATTCCCAATGCTCACTTCACGTGTAAATTCTGCATGCTTATTCAAGCCACACACCCCCAACCCGCAAGGGACTTCCCGCGGCCCGTCCCATCAAGCAGGCTGCGCGGCGCATTTACGGCGTGCGTTCGATGGAACGTTGATCTGACCTGGTTTCTCAACTCTTGTTCTTCTCATGTGCGTACCTACTTGTCTACAAGCGCATGCTACTCTACTACTCCATGTATGTAGTAGGCACTCAATTGACTATGGAGTCCTTATCTACACCTATAATTTGGTACCGTTAGGCAGACGGGTAAGATGTGGTGGGTCTTCTGTATATCCTATCTAGTCGTTGCCTAGCAACCAGGTAGTCGAGATTATTGGTGAGACAGGCGTAATTGGAGAAGCAGGGGAACGAACAGCCCTCATCTGTTGATCAAATCCCGAAGCGTGATGGATAAGCGCCCATTGTCGCCTCTAGCTTAATATATACCTGTTTACAGCCGTCATTGAGATCGATATCAAGGCTCGCGTGTCGATTCAACGTACATCTCGTCGTTTCACTAAAACAGAGCATTTCCTATATAGATGGTGAGATGCGGGGGATCACCTAAGATGTTTTTCTTTTCCTGTTATGTTCCCCACGCTCCTAATTGGGGAAATTGATATTCCTCTTGCTTACCCTTTAGTATTTTTCCACGCGTGAGGGTGGGTGGGATTCCAGTCCGGGGAAAGGGACGTTGCTTGACCGTTTTCTCGACCGCTGTGGTGCCACTGTCGTGTATAGCCAGTCAGCAGCAGTCATGGTGCATGATGCTGCTGTGATTAGATATCGCTTATTGCAACTTGTTTGAATGGAATTGGTCACCGGTTATCCTTGAACCCTCGTGACCCTCACCACCTTGTAGATCGGATTGAATGTGCGTAGGGTCTGGAGAGGGGAAGAAAATAGCACTTCTAACAATGGCGAGGATCCCTATTCCTAATGGTTGCCTTTACCATTTGTTATAAACAAATAGTGCAATGAAAACCAAAGTCGTAATTCAATCGCGAACCTTATAACTTGATACTACACAGTCATTCTTAAAACACAAATCCATAATTCGTGCATAATATTTTCTCTGTGCTCAGATACATGTATACCTACCTAGCTTAGAGAATAACACTATTTAGCTAGGTACCATGACAACATCCAGAGAAATCAATGTATAGCAAAATATAACTGCCTAGAGACGTTTTGATAATTACGCGTAATAATTCAAGTCTCCAGCATACGTGGTATAATGACTGTATAATTTGTTGATGCCCAAGGTATTTAGCTGTTTTTGGCTATAGTGCTGCATAAGTGCCCTCGCTAATAAGAGCTCTAGGATTGTCATTGGTGGGTGGTGTGGGGAGCTGCAGGAGCTAGAGCTGTCACTATTTCAGTGCAGATCCAGTGGCCCCAGGTCTGCAGCAGCTTGAAGGGGCTCTCTGGAAGCTGGCTGCGAGCTTGGCATCAACAATTTAATTCCACTTCTTTTTTTCCCCTTCCCCAAAGTAAACATGCCGATCCACAGACACACACCGCAACACTGGTTTAGGTTGAGTGCGAATAAACCACGCCCATGTCATTGTTGATCTGTTTTGGCCCTTCAATTGAATCCCTCCCGAGCTGACGGATCATATCGATACGCTTGTGCAGCCTATTTTGTGCAAACCGTCCTCTCAAACTACCTACCTCCATTACTTCTTCATAAGAACTGGATATCAATCTTGTACACTGGTCACAACTATAATCACGCCTGCTGCGGGGAGCCTCTTTTTCGCTAAACGAGGGGGTTACCTGGTGGTGGATTCCGGGTTCGCTGTTTTTTTCGTGCGCATCTTGCATCTTGCATTCTGCCATTGCTGCTGCCTTCGCTTGCATCCGATCTAGCGTCCACTTCACTCATTTTTGCATTACAACATCTCGCAGTGTTGTCTTTACAGCCTTTCAAGTAAGCAGTGACTATTTCCAACAGCTGCATCCGAGCGTTCGTGCGATCTATCCTCATTATGCCCAAGGCCCCATTGTCTAATCTTGAGGCCAAAACAGCAACCGCACCTCCGACGGCATTACGACCCCTCATGGCTTCTCGATGATACCTCTATTTATTTAAAGATATTTAGAGCCAACCAGATTTGTGTTTTCCCCGCCGTCAGCACACGTCGCACCACGACTCGAGCGCATAACTTCATTCACCATACGGGTATCGCCTCCGTTGTGAGCGCATCGGCATCATGGGCGATCAACCGCCCCCTCCGCCGCCGCACGGCACAAATCCACGGAGAACAAGCCCTAACCTACCACCGGGGAAATATGACATTTTTATCATACCGCCCCATTCTTCTGGAGCCGGGTTTCTCTATCTTCCATCATTAAAGCCAAGTATAAACAGTTTCGCAGCGGGCTTTGCATCTGCGTTGGTGCTAGTCGTCCTCTTCCAGAGCCTAGCCCCCGCCTTCAGGGTTTGGTACAAGGACTTCCAGGGAATGGGGAACATGGGAATACTGTTGTTGGTGATCGCTGTGGGTATCGGAGCTTGGGCCTTGGGCCGAATACAGAATGAAGGTGGCTCGTCATCGGGTAATAGAGGCGACTCTAGACACTCATGGAGTTATAGCCCGGGGGATAACGGGCCCTCGGGTGGCCCTTATTCAGGCACTGGTCCACCACCGCATTCAAGAGCTCCTGATCCTGACGGCCCGCCTCCCCCGCCACCACCGCATGGGACTCCACCGCCACCAAGATCAGGTCCCTCACCGAATGGTGCTGGAGCCGAAAAGCCAAAGTCATCATGGCAAGAGCGTCCTCAAGATACCCCTCGTGAACCGCCCCACGAACGTCCTCAAGAACATCCCAAAGAGCGGCCCCAGGAACGGCCTCATGAACGACCACAAGAGCGGCCTCAAGAAAGGCCTCGGGAAAGGGCCCGGGGAAGGCCCCAGGAACAGTCTCAGGAGCAATCTCAAGACCGCCCTCGGGAGCCTTCTCAGGCTGAAAGCACTAAGGGCTCTTCGGAAAAGGCGAGAGAGGAGACTCGGCGCAAGGAAGAAGAACGAAAAGCAAAGGAGGTCGAGCAACGGAAAAAGGAAGAAATATCTAGGCGTATTAGAGAGCTCCGCGAGAAAGAAGCAAGAGACAGGGCTAAACGTGAACAAGAAGCCAAGCAGAAACGGGAGAAAGAAGCACGTGAAAAGGAAGAGCGCGAGCGAGAAATACGGGAGAAGGTAGAAAGGGAAGCCCGCATACGAGAAGAACACGAGCGAGAGATTAGGGAGAGGCTAGAGAAAGAGGCACGTATAAGAGAGAAACGTGAACGGGAAGTCAGAGAGAGACTAGAAAAGGAGTCCCGTGAAGCCCGGGAAAGGCTAGAAAAAGAGGCACGCGCGGTTAGAGAGAGATTAGAAAGGGAGGTACGGGAAGCTAAGGAGAAGAAGGAGAGAGAAGCACGGGAAGCCAAAGAAAGAGAAGAAAGGGAAGCCCGCGAGAAGGAGCAGCAAGAAAAGGAGCAACGCGAGCGACAACAACAGGAAAAAACGCGGAGAGAGAAAGAGCTACGGGACAAGAGGCTGCAAGAGGCTAGGGAGAGAGAACTTCGTGATCGACTCGAACGCGAGAAAGCTCTCCGAGAAAAACTAGAGCGAGAAGCTAAAGAGCGAGAGGCCAGAGAGCGAGAAGCTAAAGAGCGGGAAGTTAGAGAACGGGAAGCCAAAGAACGAGAAGCTGCTCGGCTAAAGGAAGCTGAAGCAGCGAAGGCAGCCGAGGAAGCGAAGAAAGCGAAAGAAGCAGAGACCACCCGGAGGGGTACATATGCCTTCTCATCTGTAGGAGAGAAGACCAACCCCTGGCCGAATGGGAAACCACCTGTACAGGCTTTCACCCCAGCCAAGCCCACTACAGCTCCAAGTGTCGCCCCGAGTGCCGTTTCGGGTGCCGCTTCGAGTGCAGCTCCAAGTGCGAGCCCGAGTGCGACCCAGAGTACAAGTTCTAGCGGTACTAGGCGACCCCCACCACCTACAGCCCAGTCAGCCCGCGGTACGGATGACGACGCATATTCCTATCGCCCATACGACCAGCCAAAGGCACACACGCGAAGGCGATCTGGGGAGACAATATTCACAGAGTCGTCGTATGCCCCATCTCAGTCTACCTCTAGGACGACACCGCCACCATCGGTGCGAGGACCATATACAACGAAAGACCCCGATAAGATCGTCATCAAAGCCGTTTACGGATTTCTTAACCAGTTCTCCAAAACACCCGCTTCCCAGCTTGTATCCGGCGTTGGTCATGTTACGGACGGCCTTATCCTGCGCATCACGACTGAGGGCCTCTTCATTGATGATGACGTTCGAGGTGTCCCTCAGCGAGAGTGGGATGTCAAGGCCTGGACCCTCAGACTTATGGAGGTGTGGTGTCCTGCACATACCATTACTGATACCAATGCATCACCTCGGTTAGCGAATAAACCAGCACCTCGCTTCAAATTTTCTGCTCGCGGCCAATCGAAGGCTCTAATGGGAGATGAAGCTGATGCGTACCTGACTGAATTATTACACGCGTGCAAAGATGACTGTCGCATGGGACCGCATGGCGGATCCGATACTGCGTCATCTCGTGGGTCACAAGCCGGTGAATGGAAGCATCGTGGTCTACACGTATTGCGGGCAACCATCCGAGACCAGGAAGGCAAGCGCTATTTATTTGTCCTTGGCGAGGAAGAAGGTTGGAAGGTGGCTGTTGGCTTGCAGCGCCTGCGGAAAGGAACCCAAGTTCGACAACTTGGTATTCAGCCAATGCCACAAAACGAAGCACGTACTGCCGTTGAAACGCTCGGTTGGTAACCGGGATTGCCTGTACTTTTTTCAATGAGCTGCGAATCTCAAGCTTGAGGTGCCGGGTCTATATACCCTGCAATATGGAATGTTAGCCGGAATGAAGGCTCCACGGCCGCATTCCAGGTGCATGGATCCAACTCTTGCTGATATGCCCGGCATCTCTGGTTCTTTTTATTTCCAATGCATGGCGAGCGAGGAGGGGGCGCATGGCGGAGTCAAATTCAGATCACGGCATGAATAGGTTGGGCCATGTTTAAACAGTTTGTGGGCGCATATAGAGTGAGGGTCTCACCACGATGCAGGAAGGCGGATGTTGAACGAAATTGAGACCTTTTTTTAAATAAAGAATTTGGCCTCGATAACTTTAATCTTTTACTCTCCTCTCCCATTCTCCAATGTTATTTTCCAATTGCTCCGATCGTTGTTAGTACCTATGAAAGGGTTAACAATGCAAGATTACCTACAGCCGACACTTTGAGGCTGTTTCGGACGACCGATCGGCGGGGTTCTAACAGGACGAGTAAGCTTCCTGTTAGCTCAAAGTTTGACATGGGAAATCGGCATTGGAATACTATAAACGGTGTTTGTTTTAGGCGCCTATGTACCGCAACAAGGCATCTTCAGCATAATTCATCTTAGTTCTGTAGTTCAATGCCAAGAACTCTTCATTTCGAATCGATCTTTCAACTTTATTGTTGTATCACTACTGTCTAGGTGAGATTTAGTGTTGTGTGACGAGACGCTTATGAGTAGATGAACTTTGCTTGCGTATTCACTTGTTGGCCCCCTGTAGTGTCACCCGGGGCCGATTCTGAATAGGTAGGTGCCTACAGACAGTAATTATATGCGACACGACCATAACTGCCTTTGATGGAAGGACCGAGCAAAGCGACCGAGTGTTACATTAGGATATGGTTCATGTAATTTCTCTGTTGATAGTTTGCAGTCAAAGAGATGGGCTAGGTCAGACAGGAGCATAGGAGAGGGGAAGTCCGGCAGCTTATTTGGTATTCTAGCATGGAGTCCAATATTAGTAATAAAACTATATCTTATACTATATCTTATGGTTGCGGTTATGCCCGAGCATCTTTGATGGCTATCCTCCGCCCAGTCTCTTAATTGGGGAGCCGTGAAGCATCACCGTATCGTCAACATCTTTATAGTTCCAGCCATCAAACAAATCCGCCCTAATGCCGCCCCAACATTCACCACAACCCCTGACTGCCGGTATAGTCGGCGCGGGGATCGCAGGTCTCAGCGCCGCCATCGCGCTACGGCGCGCCGGGTTCCAAGTCGAGGTCTACGAGCGCTCGCGCCTCAACAACGAGCTCGGTGCCGCGATCTGTACGCCGCAGAATGCCGCCATTGTGCTACGGCGTTGGGGCTTCGGCTTCGAGGCCTCGGACCCCACGCCCAATCTCTGCATGCGATATGCGAGGGCCGGAGATCTGGTGACCGTGTTCCACGAGAATATCAAGTCCGTGATGGGGGCGCCGTGTCTTAGCTTTTACCGCGAGGATCTGCACATTGGATTATGGGCACATGCAATGGAAGACGCAGAGGAAGAATGGCCCATTATTGATGGTGCTCGCGGGCCTTGGAGAGATATTATAGGCATGCCTGTCGCAATCTGCTTGGGATGTGAAATCAAGAGCGTGGACTGCGAGAATGGAGTCCTGACGCGGGTGGACGGGAGACAAGTGCAGAAGGATCTGGTCATAATAGCCGATGGCGCGCATGTAAGTCGACTTCGCGTTTTATGCTTATTTGCAGGACGGTTAACGGAGAAGAGGACGGACATTATTAACATGTTGAAAAGAGCAGCCTACTTGCCGACTTCCTCGGTCACCCGCCCGCGACTCAGCCCACGGGTCGCTCGGTATATAGTTGGCTTGTCTCTATGGAAGATGTGATGGCAGATCCCGAACTCGCTGAACAGTATCGCTATACGCTGCCGGGTTTCCTTAGTTGGGTTGATGTTGAAGAACGTATTCTCTGGGCAAACTATACCTGTGGTGGGGGGACTTTGCTGAATAATACCGTGGTGCACGATACGGATAATTCCTCTTCCCAATCCTCATCCAACGGCTGTAGCCGGGACCATGGCGCTCCGAGCGAGCGAGTTGAAAATGGGACGGGTAACGAAGAGGAAGAAGAGAACACTTTATGGCATACTCACGTATCAAAAGAGACCGTCCTGAAAACATTGCATGGCTTCCACCCAGCTGTCCGCCGAATTGTATCAATGGACGCCGAAGAGGGCATTCGAGTACACAAGCTATACAAGCGCCCGCCTCTAGAGAGCTTCGTGCGCGGGAGAACCGCTGTTATAGGAGACGCCGCACACCTCATGATGCCGACCCACGACGCTGGGCCTGCTATTGCCATCGAGAGCGCGAGCGTGCTAGAGGTGCTTTTCAGCGGCTTGGAAGGATATACGAACTCCCCTGATGAGCATGGAAGGGGACATATCATCAGGGAACGACTGCGACTATTCGACAAGCTTCGAATACCGAGATGTAATCTTACTATGTTGGTCTCGAATGCCGGGCCCGAATGGCCCCTCGACCCCGGCCTAGAGCAGGAGATCCGAAGATTCTATCATGGCCCGCTACCGCAGAAGGGCGCACTACCTTGGTGTGACGAATTCCGCGAGGTATTATTCCATTATGACGCTTTCGAGGCGGCGAAACAGGCGTTGAGTGACGAGAAGGCGAAGGGAAATGGAGCAATTCATCACCAGCAGTAACAGTCTCATATAGGTAGAGTTATGGCTGGCTTACTTCAACTACTATCCATTTCTGGGGAGAGCCTTCGGATCTGATTTCGTCTCCTATGGATAGAGTAGCCTTATTAATCCGTTCCGGGCTGGGAATCCAGAGATCACCCAGTCGGTACTTGTGCTGCCATTTCCCATCCTCCCATAGCCATCTCTCCGCGGCGAAGCGGTCGCCTATCCTCACAACACCTTGATAATATCGCCCAAGATAGACGGCCATTCCTCGCCCTTCGCACTCGTCATCCCTCAGTTCGAGCACAACGCAGCGTGCTTTTGATTGCTCACTCGATGCAGCCGAGTCTGGGTTTACCTCGGGGACACCCTCGACTTCGGCATCCGTCCATATTTCCTCGTAATCAGTCATCTTTCCTGTCGCGGGGTTGACCATGCGACCCGTCTCTAGCGACCTGCCGTCGCCCTGCGAGATCATGTCGCCTTCGTCTACCACGGTCTCCGCTACACGTGTCCGCGAGTCCACGACATGGCGCCAAGTGGAGTGGCGCACACCGTCTCTAATTTCGGACGATGAGGTCCCTGCAAATGCCCAGTCGAGACTTGTGGTTGGCTCTGTGGCGTCCTTGAGTACCCGGATGTCGACGAACCGGTGTCCTGGTGATGTCAGGACTATCGTGGAGGTGGGCTCCGATGCGGCATCTGGTAACCAGCGAATCGAGTCTCGGATTGAAATAGACATTGCTGGATTAAGGGCTCCGTGGTGTGGAGTGACAGAAGTGAATTTAACTGACCGTGTTTTGTGACTGAGAAGTTGTACCTAGTCGTCACTTGCCTATATATGTAGTACCTATAATTAGTTCTAGTTGAGTGAGGGGAAGGGGAGGTGGGGTTATCTTGAACTATTTACGCTACTATCTAGGTATCTACCTAGGTAGGAAACGTACAGCAATTGTTTGCTCCTGGAATGCCGATTTCGGTTGTGTTGAATCAAGTACATTATAATTTGTTTTGCTGGAACTAAAATTGCCTACCTACTATCCAGTCTGGATTTTAATGAACATCTCTAATCGGGTTGAATCACGCCTATATGTGTGTTGTGTTATTAATCTTTCTTGGTCTTGTTGTCGGGGTATACGTATACCTAGTAGCTAAGAAACAGCGGCGGCAGTGCTTCGAAGGCTTGGTCAATGCATTTAAGACAACCTCAACAAGAATTATTGTTTAGTAATATTAGAAGTTTTAATTGATCGCCTTTCGTCTACCTGCCGATTACTGTTCAGGGATATGGGTGCCACAAACCGCGCCACCGGCATATAGAGTAGATTGGCGCTAAATATAGGGCTTTGACTCCTAACATTCATGCGAGTCTTCTTTCATCTCGACTACCTACAGATCAGGTCAGATCATTTTTACATCAGTCTCCTGCTCAAATAATCCTCACCGCATACGATCTTCACCGGGGTTGCGTGGCGCTCTACGTAAATATGATTGATTGTAGGGGCTGACGAATAACCACGATTCGATATACGGAAACTTGAGTGCCGGGCACGTTGCATCTATTGTTAGTTTGTTGGTAGGGTCACGGTCCCATCAGCATGCCCAGCTTGTTGAATAAAATGTGATTGATATAGTCAGATCAGAAGTCAGATTAAGCTTGATGAATAAATGTCGTACAAACGTTTGGGATCCTTGAAGATCCGGGAGATGTCGAGTTGAGGCTGATGAAGATCACTCGATCTTGGTGAGCGACTAGTAGATCTGATTTCTGAAGAGGGCAATTGATGTTCATATTCTGCCCTACGAGGAATATCAATTTAATAATAATATAGTCTTGCGGTTATACAAGATCAAATCAATCTCGACGACGTGAGGGCACATATAGAGCGATAGTTGTTTTATAAATATGTACAGCATCAAAAATTATTTATTCTCTTCTTGGCGACGCCCCTGAGAAGGCATCTCAGGTTACACTGGTGACGCACCCAAGCAGGTACGCCAATCAACTACCGAGTCCCTAGCCACCACACCACACAAAGCACGCTAACGATTCCAAGCGTTCCCTAGGCACTTATTTGACTGCCTTCGATTTTTCTCGAATTCTAAGACAACAGACTGAGCGATTGCAGAATATCAAGTGCCAAAGTTCATCATTACCTATTGAAGTATGTGGTATACTAAAACACTGTCCTACTCTACTACCAAGAATTCCGCTACTGAGCGGGTTGCACCGAAGTAGAAGGCGTTACGACATCCTCGTTGATACCCTTTCATTACCTCCTCTTCTTGCCTTCATTAGGTAGGTTACGAGTTCGCTAGCTTCTGCGCCGTCAAGCTTGGAGAGGTCCATTGTATCACTTAGATAGATTAAGCAAATTAGGCGCGGGTACCGCAATCACCACCTCATGATTGTTACCCGTGAGACACACACTCGACACACACCCACATGCTTCGCACATCTTCGGAGCCCGAGGTGCCAACGGTGGATCTGCGGTCTGTAAGTTCGCTGGCTTGGCGAAGTGCAGAATCACAATCACAATCACCACAGCCAAACTATCGAGATAACGAAAGCTTGCACTATCCCATTAGTGTTTCAGCCAGACAAGACCATCTAGAGTAGCCTCGTCCTTCCACAGAGAGTAAGGTTGGCTATATGTTTGGTTGTGACCGCGTTGCCGTGTGCGGTAGTGATTAACGTTCGTCTGCCGGCTGTGGAAACTAAGGAAGGCCTTGGCGTAGGCGACGCTTAGAGCAAAGCAGACTGGCTCCCATCTAATTATCATGAAGGGGAACCTCTTCGGCGCTTGGCATCTCGCCCATCGGAACATTCACTACAACTAAGCACCGAACTGGGTCCGTGCCTCTATACTATAGCTCGAGCGAGTCCAAAGTTAAAAATAAGAACAACAACAGAAGAATAAAAGCAGCGGCATGATGAGCTGTGACGCCGACGAGCCTCCGACAAGCCTTAACCAACCCAGCGCGACAGAGGCTGTGGTGCGGGAATCCCCTGAGGGACAATGCGCATTCTATTTCTGATGAAACGGTAGCATCTGATATTTCGACCAAGCTTTGCCATGCCTCCGACTACACTCCACCCATAGGGCTTGGCGCTAGGCCGTTTGACACTGATCATTTCTACTTGCGTGATCACGGGAACAGGGATTCGATGCTAATATACCGAGATCTCAAAGTTATGTCGGTGATCTTCCCTGCACCCTGTGGAAAAGCCGACAGGTCTTGATCCTCCGCGAGTCGAGAAGCTGGGGTAAGAATTCCGCATAGGGAAGGACAAAACTCCGGGTCTCAGCATGGCCCGAGCATGAGATAGGTAGGCTGTTGGTTGGCTTAGACCAGATAGTCGTCTGCGCGTCAATTCCTCCCGTAATCAAACGTCGAGGCTGATCATCACTTGGCGTCAGCCGAACGCCCCATTTCCGCGTCTCTTTCCTCCTACCACCTCTGTGACTATCTCCCACTGGACGCGCCGTTCTCCTAACTAATCTCAGCTCATCTGATAAGAGATACGGTGGCTCTGTTCCAACACTTTAGATCAATGCATTCTGCTCCAACCATTCGCCAGAGTCTAGTGACTATAATGGCGTAAGACGATCGGCGTCTATTACTTGCATACCTACCTCTCCAGCGGACCCCAAGGCCCATGCATGACCTATCCATCAACTCCAGCAACTAAGAAGCCTTGACCTAATGGAAAGCCGAATTCTATAACAACATGGCTCGCTTGTCTGTACCCGCCTGTGATCGACGTTCGATACAGCGTTTTTAGCTAGAGTGGAAGACGTAGTTGACGAGAGTGAGTGAGCAAATACCACCAGAAGGGCGCCAGAAGGAGTGTGTCGTCCGAACTTGAGTTGTTCAGTCCTTTATTCGGCCCACGAATGCGGCTGTGGAGTCATATCGACTAAAGCCCCTGACAACGAAATCCACATCCCGGTGGCCTGTGATTCTCCCATGGGAGCTTCTACAATTAGGAATGATCAGCCACGATGGGACTCGAATATGGAAACAAGTGACAAGTAATAGGGAATAGAGAAGCGAGATCCTTTCATTCAGAGTCGTTAGTTTTATATTTTATAAAAGGGCATCGCTTTCCACCCAAGTGAAGCGGTTGTTTGCCTGCCTCATCATCGTACCTCATTTCATCCCATCTTCGAGAGCGTCGTCATCACCTCAAAGTTTATTTTCCTCACCTAAACCCCTTACCCCGAATCCCCTTACCCAAACTCTTTCAAGATGCGTTCTGCTGCTATCCTTGCCGCTCTTCCTCTAGCGCTCGCCGCTCCTTCGAAGCGTGCTTCGCCTGCTCCTCTCATGAAGCCGCGAAATGCCCAAATCATCGAGGGCAAGTACATCGTCAAGATGAAGAGCAGCAGCACTATCGATCTCATCGAGTCCCACAAGAGCTTGGTTGCTAGCAAGGTTGACTTCACCTACAACTCCCACAAGTTCGCCGGCTTTGCTGCCTCTATGACCCCCGAGGAGGTTGAGGCGCTTCAGAACATGCCTAATGTAAGCAGATAGCAAGCCAGCCCCTAGCCCCCCCCCCCCCCCCCCCCCCCAAGTGCTAATAGATTCGCTCAAGGTCGAGTACATTGAGCACGATGCCGTCGTCACGGCCTATGCTACCCAAACTCAGACTAATGCTGACTGGGGTTTGGCTCGCCTGTCCACCACTTCCGCCGGTGGCAGCACTTACACCTACGACGACAGTGCTGGTGAGGGCGTCTGCGCTTACGTCGTTGACACCGGTATCGATGTTAGCCACCCCGAGTTCGAGGGTCGTGCCACCTTCGTCTCCAACCAGGTTGATGACGACGACACCGACGGTAACGGCCACGGTACCCACGTCGCCGGCACCATTGGCTCCAAGACGTACGGTGTAGCCAAGAAGGTTCAACTCTACGCCGTCAAGGTGCTCGGCTCTGACGGCTCAGGTAGCTAGTATGTCATCTTCTTGTTCCTTCAAGCCGCACCTAATCAGCCAAACCAAGCATGTGTAAATGAGGCTAACTTGTGTTCCCTTAGCTCGAGTGTCATCGGCGGTATGGACTTCGTCGTCAGCGACGCTCCCAATCGCGACTGCCCCAAGGGTGTTGTCGTCAACCTGTCCCTCGGTGGCGGTGTCTCGTCGGCTGTCAACGAAGCTGCCGCCAACGTCGTGAGCGCCGGCCACTTCATGGCCGTCGCCGCCGGTAACGATGCCACGGACGCCTCAAACTCCTCCCCGGCCTCTGAGCCCACTGTCTGCACTGTCGGCGCTACCGACATGACTGACGCCCTCGCTTACTACTCCAACTTCGGCTCTCTAGTCGATGTCCTCGCCCCCGGTTCTGACATTGAGTCCACCTGGCTCGATGGCGAGACTGTAAGTCCTACTACCCCACCGACAGAAGCACGGGGAAGAGTCACATGATTGGCTAACACGATGACCACAGAACACCATCTCCGGTACCTCCATGGCCTCTCCCCACGTTGCTGGTATCGGTGCTTACTTCCTGGGCCTCGGCGCCTCTCCCATTGAGAGTCTCTGCGATTACATCGCTACCATGGCCCAGACCGGCGCCATCAGCGGAGTCCCTAGTGACACCATCGACGCTATCATCCAGAACGGCGAGGCCTAAGTGATAGCTTCTCTTTCTCGTACTCTATTCGTGGATGAGCTCATGAAATGATATATTAGATGATGATGATGATCGATAGCATAGATATATGATAGATACCCCGTGGCAGTGATCAGATGACGGAACCGCCGACGAATAGATGTTAGCAGATTCCGGGAGGAAGGACATGTGCATCGCGTTTGGATATATGTTGCATTAGAGTTTCTAGCTATACCAGACCATACCAGGCATTGCGGGTAATGTATATACTAAATGAAACTGAAGCTTATAAACAAACATTTGATTTGCTCGTTCGTATTCACGCTTTCACGTGCTTTCACATGCTTGATTATGCTAAGATTACTATTTTCCCTTCTCAACTTAGTTGACCTAGATGTTTGTATCTTACTAGTCGTAAGATTGTATGTATTGGCATCATGGACGGCTGAATACCCCGAGTGTGTGACCCCAACAATGGAGGGGTCGCCGAAGCCATCTCAGCTTCAGCTTCAGCTTCTAGCTACCTGGGTGAATAGCTATAGTTAAATTCATTTATCCACAGCTCTTTTTGACGTTGTAGTTTGGCGATACTGCCTCGTGAGGTCGTCGAGAGTGGTTTCTAATTCAATTGCCTTCTAATTCTATCAATTGAAGCCCACCGAGATGCATCATGGCAACTACAATTATCACGTTTAGCTACAATCGGACCATCAATCGTCCACGGCGGCATTACGTACATCCCTGGCCCGAGTAGGGACACGCTACAACCGGGCCAAGCACCGACTTGCATGACCGACGGAAACGCCAAGCGACGGATTTCCCATCGTGGACAGAGCATAGCTATAATGCATTGAGAAAAGCAACCACCATACGCCCTGGTATGGTCTGAATAGGTAGTGTACTTAGTCACGTACGTAATGCCCTAGGTGCTCATTTCTATTTCACCCCCCATCTTGTCAGCCCTTCTCCGGAAAATCAGCAGTTGGGGCGTAGAGGGGAACAGCCACCGACGGCAATCTCCTGGAGCGAAGGATCGTTGATGGATGCAACCATGCAATGTTACCCCAAGGTCAGTCTAAGGGAGGGGCGTGGGGTTGTAGGGATTACTTACCTGGAGCTGGGTATCTGCCTAGGAAGTGCTTTGTAAAAGTTCCTTCTCCCAGCCTGCTTTTGGCAGCTTGGCGGTTTGGACAAGATCGCCAACGATGACCCAATTGTCGTAGTGACGCTTCGGCCCGGTTGTATCAAAGCAGACAATCTGCCTGTCTATCTTATGATCGGCAGAACGGCCTGATTGCGGGGAAATCATCGGCGTGCTGAATAGTATACCTACTTATATTAATATCTCGTGCTTCATTGTGCGTTGTCCCCGGATTCGGGGTGGGTGAGTGACTGGGTACCTATGCGTATGTATGCTTGATGTCGTGCCCCTGGTCGGATTTGCAAGGGAGATTGACAGCACGGAAATGCACATTCACATGACGGTCATCAATCTATCCGTGACACATCTCGTCTTTCGTGGCCCAAAGATCTTGCAAGCTCTTGATCCCGTGTTACGTATAGATCGCCACAAGTGTAATTCTTCTCGTATAGCTAAACGTGAAGCTAGCACTAGACGGCGCCCGAGATTGTTGGCCCGTAACAAGGAACCCGGGACGGTATACTAAAGGAGTTGCACTCGATATCCTCCTGGATAGATGTAGCACTCTATTTCCGCACGAAGTGCGCGTGTTAGGAGTGGTTATAAGGGGCCCAACGTCCGCCATACAAGTCCACGACTCGAGAGAACAAGATCGTGGATCATCTCATGTTCCGCGGAAATATCGAGCGACACAATCTTTGCTCTCCTGCTTTGCGTCACCTAGTACGCGAAGATGAACAGGCTACATGTTGTACACCACGGGGAGACCTCCGACCGTAGCACGGCACCACCCTCGTGATATGTTAGCATCGGCGACGTCACAAAAGCTTCAAACTTGCCACACGAAATCGGGAAAGGGAGGATACCTGATGCCATACC
Source organism: Nemania sp. FL0031 (assembly GCA_022432375.1). NCBI lineage: Eukaryota > Fungi > Ascomycota > Sordariomycetes > Xylariales > Xylariaceae > Nemania > Nemania sp. FL0031. Next base: position 51,186 of record JAJKKK010000085.1, read on the forward strand.
GCTCTTTATCTTTTTGCCCGGCAGCAGTATAAAGAATGCGTTGTCGCTGTTGGCTTGCATGTACTAAATGAGTGTCACTGAGACAGGTGTCTCAAATTGCCTAGTCTAGAGCTCTCATACAACGGCTAGGTGCTTGCATGACAACGCCATTGTGACAACTAGCATATCTTCACAGGGCTACCCAAGGAGATAATCAGATTCTGCGCAGTAGTGCCCTCTACGCCATCCGAACTTCTCTCGCTGATCCTCGGATCTCAAGCACATCTATACTAGTATCCAATTGATTAGTAAAGCTGACAGAGATATGTGTGTTGCGCGGAGCACTTTCAGGCCAGCTTGAACTTACAGACGCTATCAAAACAAGCGACTGATTACGGAAGCATTGAGCACAAGGCTGATTGGTATGTCACCAGCTTCGGGTCTAATGTGGTGTGGTAGTAGCCTAACCCAGTGCTAAGACACATAAGCCCTACCGAAGGCCCGCGGGTAAGTTCCCGTAGTTAGGCCAAGGGCCGAGAACCTAAGTAGTTCATGCATACTGGAATATTAGTATACCTACGTATAATTCAATGTAGTTATGTGCTGACTATGCAATTAAGATAGGTACCTATTTCTTCTTGTATCATGGCGTTTCGAAATCAATATTATGTCGAGCCGGTTTAGGATTGATATCTGTCCTGCTACGCAACTAGTCACCGGCACGTTATCTAAAGGTAACGTAGGAATCACTGGCGCAGTAGCAACGCGTATGCGTACATAATGACGTTGGTGACGGATATTGAGAAACGACGATGAAGCGGATGGCCGTCACGAGCGAACTAAGCGGTGAGTTGGGAAGCCCCCTTAGGTTAGAGCAATTCGCCTCGATTTTCCAGATTGTTTATTTCAGCGTTACACATTTTTCGGCACATGCCCATCGGACGGAAACCCCCGCTCGGCTCAGCCTCTGAGGCCCTACGCCCGGCCTGTTAGTATGTCTCAGCCTTTTGCCCAGCTATAGTGGGAGTGCTACTTGGTTTATTGGTCTCTGTACACCTTGCATAGGAACATGTTGAAGAATGCAGGTCATACATACAGTAGCTGAAGTACATACAGCATGCTTTTTACTGCAAAATCTACCACTGAACCCGGGTCACGGTGACATAGTCGGCATCTATTTCCCTTCGTAGATGACAAGTCCGGCTCCGAAACTACGAATACAATGCACAGAGAGGGGGGGACGTGACTTATCTCTAAGGAGAAGAATTATTCGAGAGACCAAGCGAAGCGCGGTCGGACAGTCAACCACAGACTGCTGTTATGGTGTTTTGGTGAGCATAACAACACGATCTAGGCTGCCATCTAGATATTGCATATGAAGGAACGGTGAAGCCCAGTCTGAGATCGACGGGAACGAAATCTAGCATACCGAAATCTATCGTGTCATTCGGCTGCTCACTGCATGTCGACAACGAGGTATCATCGTAGAGCCTCACTAACAACGTGGAAGCCAGCAGCAATGGAGTAAGTGGTGCATGTACATAATCAATCTCGTGATAAGCCACAGGATTGTTATGATGAGGGGAAGCTTGGGTTTTCTCTAAGCAAGCACATTGGTGAGGGGTTCAAAGTATACAGCAGCTTTTGGGGGAGCTATAATATTTATCATTCTGACGAGTGATTTTGGACCAATAAACAATTCGAAACAATCAGGGATTAGGATTGAGGAGACAGGTCGTCTAACCTGGCCTCTGGGCGCAGCATTTCCCTTCCGGGCTGTCGGTAAAGGACCTGTTTAGGCTAGAAAGGGGATCTGAGGGATATACACATACAGTAAATAGAGCTACGATACTACCTACACTTGACAGTCATGCGGATGATAATGGCTATGATTATAATCATGTATGCACGAAATCCAGACGCATGTAATTCTGCAGGGCTGCCCAAGGACACGGAGAGGTTCGCTCCCGTACAGTAAGTATACCTCCAGCATTTGATGATGAGCAATCGCAAAAACCAGACACCGATTTGATCATAATATTGCAATTGTGCACATTGTAGCCGGGCGAAGTTGGTGTGTCGATCTCGCCAGGCAGATAGTTGCCTCGCGCGGTCCGCGGGCAAGGAATGGCCTGCTCACCTTGCCTTGTTGACGGACGGCTGGACAATTGGTGTTTGGGTTTTCTCCCGTGATTCGTCCTACACCATGCTCGGGCGCAGACTCTGAGCTAGGCTTACGCTGGGCATGTTGCCCAGCACAGCAGAGTGGCGTTCTTTGCTCGACTACCCACACACAAAACCATTATCGAGCCGTCCCATACCCGGCGTTCCGAACTAGATGTTTGGGCCAATAATGCAACTCGACCATGGACACAAAGTCAAGGGAGATAAACAGACACACTCTGCAATGCTCGAATAGACTAGTCAGACCTAGCCATCGGAGGAGGGGACAGATCGCTTGGTGTTTGAGCGGGCTGATACTGCGGCTCTTATATCTACCCCGTATCTCCAAAGATAAAATGCAGATACTCTTCCCCCTTTCCATGACATTTCCCAATCTCACTCATCTTTCCTTCGCCTTAATTTCATATCACTTGCCTTGGACTAAGTTGGTTAGAGCCAAGAGCTTGCCCGCACGTGCACATAACACCAACCAAAGAATACTTCTGGTTCTTGCACATTCGCCCGAGTCCCACTCCTAGCCCACACTTTCTCCCGTGGAAATCACGGGGAACAGTGACAAGGGCCATAACCTTGTCCCAATGGACCAAGGGTTCATCGATCTCACACCCAGGGGGGGCCCAGCCGGTCGGCATAACGGCGCTCAGCATGGCCCCTCCGGAGCGCATCAGCAAGGGTTTGCGCGGGGACATTCTCCCGCCGGGCCGGGCCTATCAAGAAATATTAACCCCCCGAATTTAGGTAGAGGGCCAGCTGTTCAGATCTCAGACATTACTCGAGACCTGTATACGGAATCCGACAAGAAAGAAGAGCTCACGGACTACGTAGTAGTTCGGTTTGAGAAGGTGGCTGACAGGGACAGCTATGATGAACAAGGTCAGCCCAAGCGGCTTGGATGGGAGAAAGCTCTCCGAGCCGAGGACCATGGAATCTCAAAACAGGTCGCTGCCAGGAAGGTCCTGGAGTTAAACCGGTTGACGAAGAATGTCCTTGACAAGAAGGACTCGCTGCCGCCCCCGTTGAAACTCCAGATCGACAAGACCCTCGCAGACCTCATGAACCGGGAGCTAGATCCCAACCACTACCATTGGGTGCTTGCCCAGATGGACCATCAGCTCAGGAAACTTGAGCCCGTTTATTATCACAATAGTAATCAGCAATATTATGTGCCAACCCGAAGACACCGCAGTTCATCCCACCACCATCATCATCACTCGTCATCATCATCGAAGAGGAGAAGATCACACGGTGAAAGTAGCCATCATCATAAGAAGAGGATGTATGAACGCCTTTCTTTGACTGCTTACTTTAAACGGGTACCACGACCGGGCGTCGACATCCACAGGCTCTGGATAAACACTACAGGAGGGTTAGAAGGACGGAACTATGCGCAGACGAACAATGGATTTCATCAAACACAACAAAATCACCAATCCCAAGGGCACCAGCATGGAAACCAGCAAGGCGGGCACCAACGAGACGGCCACCAACACGGCGCTCACCCACATGGCGGTCAGCAAGCGGGCGGTCATCCAGGCCGCAATACACCAGGCGGTCCACCACCAAGCGGCCGCCCATCAGGACTGCCAGGAGGTCGTCCAGCCGGCCCTCCACCAGGGGGACACCCAGGAGGCCATCGCGACCAACCACCACCACCGCCGCCCCTAAACAGACCAGGAGGAGGCCAAGCCGCCCGTCCCCAAGGCGGCATCCAAGCCCACGGACAGCGCCCTGGTCCTGGTCCAGGTCCGGGTCCGGGTTTGGCAAGGGCTGGTGTAAGACATGTACGCCGCAACGACTCAGACTCCGACTCAGACAGCGACTCCGAGTTGTCCCGCGGCTCATCCCGCTCCCGCCACCGCCGCGGCGAAACACCCCCCTCCTCCGTCTCCGACCATAATGGCCGTCGTCGCAGTCGCAGCTACACCCGCGAGCCGGCACGACCCCGCCCACACCCCCACCAGCATCCAAACGCCCGCCACAACGACGGGTATCCCGGCCGCGCGCCCGCACCACCATACCGCACCGGCGGCGCCGGCTCACCCACGTACGCCAGCACCATCGAGCGGATCCGCGAGGGCGCGTACCAGCGCGGCGTGCGCGACGCCGGGCTCGCCGAGGAGCTAGCCCGTCTATCCTTCCACGACCGGGATCGCGACCATCGCGGGGACGACGCCGAGCTGCGCCGCGAGTACGAGGCGCGGGCGCAGCGCGGCTCCGTCTTCAGCGGCGACCCCTTCGGCGGCTCCACGACGGCCTCGTCGTCGTCGTACGGGTATTCCACCGACGGGCGCGGGCGCAGCCGCGGCCCGCCCGTTGGTGGCCAGCGGCACCCTCTCAGCCCTCGGCTCCCGCGGGGGAGGCCTTACTACTAGCAGAGTGGTGAAGAGTCGCTGTGGTTTCCCTCTTGCCCTCTCTTCATCTTTCTCATTCTTCTTCTGGTTTTGTTTTGTTAATAATTCTTTTCCTTCTTGTTGTCTTTCGTTGAGTTTGCGACAGGGCGGGAAAAGCCGCCATACGACGTGAATGAGGCGTTCTTTTTGGTGTTGGCGCTGGGTAGATCGTTAGCCATCTTGCGCGTGGCTATTATTATACAAAATATAGGCACAAAATGTGAATGATGGAGATGATGGGTGCCTATATCTACGACTGTCTCGATTTCAAGATGTGTCGACTTAGGATTAGAATATAACAATTGCTAGCGCCTACCTAGTGGTAAAGATGATTCCCAGGAAAGGGACATACACCGCTCACTAGATTTAATTCATTGGGAGTAGCCTTTAGCAACCCTCGATGGTATTATACATGTGTCTAATTAGTGCCCGTGGAGTAATTCGTATGTATGTGAGGTATCACGCGTTCCGTCTCTTTATAGTTTACTTGGACCGCTTGAATGAAGTAGCATTTCTTGGAATTGGACCCGGACACGACGCAGCGGAGCTGTTTTTAGATACCTAATCTAGGCGCTACGTAGATTACACTTCACAAGTAGAAGGAAATAAGAGTTGTATGAACAAGTAAAGTGATGAATCCATCACCAGCATTAGTATGCATTGCTTTTATGAGGCCCCCTCTCTATAAGTACACTATAAACAATACATTGAGGCCCTCACATCATCCTGAAGTGGTCTCGGGCCTTGCAATTTCGTACTACAGGCTTTCCCTTAAAGCCCTTCAGTAACGTGTCTATATGATACCCTTCATTGCATCGTCTTAAGGAAGCCATCGAGGTCGAAACTTTCTTCGTATTGGCGGTTGTCCCATAATTCTCCCAAATCGTCTGCCCATGCCTTCTTGCCTGGCGCCCGGACGTCTCCTGTCTCAACGTCTACCATGTCTTCTTCACGGCCTTCGATGCCGTCTTTCGCTTTGTCAGATATGAGGTTCGTGTTTGAATCACCGCCAAAATTGAATAGATCTAAGATTTGATCCGTGTCCATCGTTCCCTGAATGAAAGGTTAATATGCATCTTCGACAAGCAAACTGAGGGAGAAAACTCAGAGTGGCAATGAAAATCAGGTATTCTTACCAAACCAGCGTTCTGTTGGTTTACAACGGTGGAAGCGACGTCAATCTTGAAGGCCTGTAGACTTTGATGGGGTTAGCTACGCAGTGATAAAGGCTGGCACAATGGTGACCTACCTCAAAATCTTTTCCTCTAGTGTGCCCCTTGTGATTAGGCGGTACACGTTCACCACCTTCTTCTGACCAATGCGATGAGCTCGGTCCATAGCCTGAAGGTCGCGTTGTGGGTTCCAGTCATGTTCAACGAATATCACCGTGTCTGCTCCAGTTAGGTTTAAGCCCAACCCACCAACACTAGTAGTCAGGAGTAGACAATCATAAGACGGGTCTTTGTTGAACGTGTTGACAATGTCTTGGCGCTTGTTCGCTTCCACCGACCCGTCAAGACGTAGATAGGAGACAGAAGGTAGCATGCGCTTCAAAACTGTGTTTTGAACCATGTCCAGCATTTCTTTCATTTGGCAGAAGATCAAGGCACGATGCGGTTTGATGGGCTGATAAAGAGGGTCATTTGAATCAGCACCTTCGACACCAATACCGCAATCGACTAACAGATCTTTTAGGGCAGTGAGTTTTGGAGCATGAATGGGATCCTCTATACTGGTTCCTGATTTTGCAAGTAAGCGTTGTGTGTCTTCATACAGCTTATTGCTAGGCGTCATGACAAGTGCGGGCGAGTTGCACAATTTTCGCATATATTGCAACGCTTGGAATATGTGCTGCTTCGACTCTTTGTCCTCTCGGCTGGCCTCTTCGGTAAGCTTTTTGCCTTGTCTCTTTGAGAAATCCTCGAATAGCTTCCGTTGCAGATCGCTTAGATCGCAGTAGTAATTTTGTAGGATTTTAGGCGGCAGATCGTCCAATACTTCTTCCTTTAGCCGCCTTAATAAAAAGGGTAGAACTTGCTTGTGTAAGGCCTCGATCGCTAGTGCGCCGGCCTCTTGCTCTTTGGATGAAGCTTTACTAAACCGACTCGCGGCAATGGGTTTTGCGAACCGATCCAGGAAAACCTTTTCAGCACCTAGAAACCCTGGCATTAGGAAGTCGAAGAGAGACCATAGTTCGAGCACGTTGTTCTGGATTGGCGTGCCTGTAAGGATCAATCGATGATTACTCGCTAGTTTCTTGACCGCCAGGCTAATCTTAGCTTTCGGATTCTTGATCAAGTGACCTTCGTCGAGTACGATATAATTCCAGTTCTGTTTCTCAAGAAGATCCGTATCATTCCGGCACACCTCGTATGAGGTGACCACGATATCGGTGGTTGAGAATTGAGATGCTTTAGCCCGTCTTTCTGCTGGTGGTCCAACGAAAGCAGTGACGGTGAGGAAGGGGGCAAAAGTCTTGACTTCCTGCTGCCAGTGCCCGGATAGAGTTGGTGGACAGACAATTAGTGAGGGGAGTTTCCGTACTTCTGGAGCGCCGGTCTTCTTAAACTCCTCAGCTCTATAGTAATGGTCGCTAGCAACAATGCACAAGGTCTGAAGGGTTTTGCCTAGACCCATGTCATCGCAAAGAATGCCGTGCAAATTGTATTTGTTCAGGAAATTAAGCCAATTGACACCTTCCTGCTGATAAGAACGCAACTCAGCGTTAATAGCAACTGGAATCTGAAATGGTTCAACTTTCTTAGGGTCAAGTAGCTGTGCAATGAACGTGCGCTCTCTATCACGTCCCCTCAGCAACTCCTCAGATAGGCCAGGAGGATCAGGAATACCGGCTTCAAGAGGAACTAGCTTGACTAGAGTGGCGAAAGACGTAGTCGCAATGAGCCTGATGTCGTTGTCGGAGTCACTCATCCTACCCAGAACGGGAACGATAAGGAAAATCACGTAAGGTAGAATACCATCCCCCATAACAGCTATCAGGTGATAAATTGCCTCGATAGCTCCCTGGCGGAAGCTTAGGTCCACCGGATTGTTGATGGAAGGTAATACTTGCTTGACTAGTGCTGTCATACCGTCGACAGTCATTATGCTGCAGATGGTTGCTAGGCATTTAGCAGCCATATACCGGAAAACTGATAGTTCGGAGTGCAGGGCCTTTATCACAAAAGGAACTTGCTGCATCACAAATAGATGAAGGGCGCTATCTAGAGTCGGGGTCATCGTTCGAATGACAGACATTGCGTCAACCACTTCCTGACCAAACTGACTTTCGGGATCCCTTACTTCGGAAGGGAGGTCACCGGAGAAGGCTTTAGCTAGTGGGCCTTCCATGAATGTTTTCAGACTTGGTACGGTCGTAAATAGCTCGGCTCCAAATGTTCGAGCAAGTATCTCAAGAGCCTCTTTTGCTCCACGCCGTGTAATACGGGCACCCTTAGCCTCGCGAGCAAATTTTGCCGCATCAGCCCCATAATCAATTCTATCTTCTTCCTTAGACATTGATAGAATGACGTTCGTCTTCGCGGCATGGACGGGGAATTCAGGTGTCTCAGCAACTTCGACACACGAGAACTTGACAAGATTGGCGACAACTTTGTCAGCTGGCCCTCGTCGGCCTTTCTCTGTGAAAAGCTGGACTAGTCGGGCAATTGTCTCAGCAGACCGGGTTTGCAGCTGTTGGTTTTCCTCAAGTTTGATGCTATCCATAATAGCTTTGATAAGTGGGCTAGGCTTCTTAGGTAACATTTTCATAGCGATGAGTGCGCATGCAGCGGCAGCTTTGATTCGGGTATCGCGTACTTCTTTAGCGACCCTTGCTTCGTCTATGGCTGAGACGGTATCTTGTCTAGCTTCGTTGAGTTGTTGAAGAGCGATTAAGCGCTGAGCAGGCGCCATGGCTTTCTTGAGACGTTCATAGTCATCTGTCACACATTTCTCAGCATTACCCAGGGCGAAAGCACCAGGTCCAGCCTCAGCTTCGCCTTGAACTACCACTGCCAGAGCGGGCAGTTTTTGTTGGGACACTTTGCCGTGATCTCGGAAGAGATTTATGAGTTGTTGGCATTGTGATCGAACTCGTTGCACATAACTAACTAAATCACGATACTGCGATGGACGGTCGCTGTCAATGATTTTGACCAACTCTCGTGCATACCTGGAATTTTCTGTATGCAATGATGAACAATTGCGTGCGTACTCGTCGATGACTACGCATGCACTAAGTTGTGTCGAGGCATACGATGAGCTAAGTCCTGGGAGAAGAAGAGCATCGTATGCTTCTAGATATTGCGATGGGACCAGTGACATAATCAGGCCCATTGCCCCAGCAGCGGAGATACGAGATCGGATCAAGGTGTCCATGCCAACAAGATCAACGTCGCCTTGCATCATATGGCCATCAAGATCATGAGAATGTGTTGTAGTTGGTGTGTCTTCAAGTTTCGTTGACTTCCTACGCCGTTTTGGCGCCCTTTCACCCCCTTCGGCGTCTGAAAGTTTCCGAGTGGCGACGGGGATAATCCCAGGTACAGTGTAAGTACCTCCGGATGGTTTTTGAAATAGGGCACCATTCATGGGAATGGGTTGGCGAGACACTCCTACCGGATGAAGTGTAAGTTGCATGAGGGCGTCGATATGGGGAACAAAGTCGCTGGCGAGTTTATCTGGATTCCTAGCCAAGCACTTGACGAGGGAAGCCCATAATTTTATAGACATCTTGAGTGTTTCGGAGTCGCGCTCAACAAGGATATTTTGAAAAACAAGTCGGAGAATCTTGCCATCAAGCCATCCTTGGGAGTCCTCTCCGAGATCGACAAATGTCATCAAGGCTTTGAGGACGGCGAGACGAACGGATGTGATGGTATGTCGCAAAAAGGGATAAAGTCGAGGGACAAGAAGGGTGAATGAACTCTCCTCATCATGCTCAGCTAAGCCTTTCATGGCTGCTAAGACTTCCGGAAACCCGCAGAGTGTCGCTAGAAGGTCCATGATCTTGCCTGTACTAGCGCTCAAGTCGTCGCCTAAACTAGAGAGGCTCTCCCAAACGATACTGATCAGCTCATTCAAGGCGCCGGGTCGCAGGTGAACAAATTCTTGCGCCATCGGTATCAAAGTGGCAGCGCTCACGGAACGGACGTCATCGTCATTGTCTCCGAGGCCTTTCATTACAGCTTGGACTACGCCGTCGATCATATGGCTATGCTGAAGAAGTAGGTCCTTTCTCACCGCTACAACATATCGTAGCCCGACCATGCCACCATGGCAGACAGCCCAAATGGGTCTTTCGAAGCCAATATCTTGTTGCATGACCATCCGGAGTAGGACTTGATAGATGTTATATACGGACTCCGGTGGAATATGCTTCAAAAAGGAGCCTAGAGACTGCCCAACGGTTTCTCGAATAGGGGCAACACTGGTGTCAGAGGCATAATCGGTGAATCGGTCAAGCATAAGTACGCAACATAACCGGCAAGCCATGTCATCCAGCCATTTTCTGTTCAGGGCGTCGTTCTCCGGCCTCGATTTGCCTCTTAGGCGCCCAGCGCCTGCACCATGAACTCGAAGAATTTCCCGTAACCCTAGCGCAGCGCCATGCCGGGTCTCCCATTGTGGGTCGAAAATATCCAGCTTCAAAAATTCGCAAAGACGCTCATACGGCCATTCAGAACCTTGCAGCTCCTCTTCCGTCTCGATTTCAGATTTGATCAGAACAGTAGGACCCTTGAATTCTGATACAACCTTAGTGTCCTCATCGACGTCAACAGGTCGATCAAGACTAAAATAATCATTTTTGATGCCCTTTTTTTGATCACTATCTGCAATAGGCGTTTCATCGAATCCCTCCGGGCCAGTGGTAAAAGATCGTCGAATTGAAAGATCACCAAATCCTCCCTTGCCATGCGCTGCTTTTTGTGCTTCCTTCTTCCGCTTTCGCTTCAGCGCATTTCTTTGCCTGGCGCTTAACCCCGATTCCTCCGAGGGTTGGCTAGGAATAGAGCTCGTGATGCTCTCTTGGCGGGCGAGTCCATTCTGCGGAGGTACTTCCAGGGGAGTAGAAGGGCTAGCAGACTTTTCAACGGGAATAGGGATCTCATTATCCTCAAATGGTCTGCCTAGAAGGCCTAAGCGGCCATTAAGGGTCTTCTTTAGATGCGTTAATCGGGCCTGTGGATCGAGATTCGCAAGACCGTAATCGACGCTAGCGCCTGTTCGTAATAGTTCTCGGCCATACTTAAGTATCATCGCCACATCCAGCAATTCAGGCCTAAAATACTCATCGGTTGGGAGTAACACAGCAACATCTTCCTCCTTTTTAACGAACCCGTTCTCGGCCTTAAAATCCTCTTTTACTACTGCCGTAGAATCCTCATCTTCATTTGGATCGTAGAAAGCCGCATTCTCGATAATTTTGCCCAGAGCTTTGGCGGCTGTAGACCGAGTGTCCCAGTCTTTATGTCGAAGATATGGTACTACTCGTGAGAGAAGGTTGAAGAGTTCCTCGGGATGCTGCTTCTGCCAATCTGCAAGCTGGTTGACGGCGGTGTCTTTAATTAGCTTGGTGCTACCTGTCTCCAGGATCCTAAAAAGGTTGTCAGTGGTACTTGGCCAAATGAAAGGCTAGAAGTAACATGGGTGTCCGAAATAGGCGCAGGAGTGATAGGTTATACTGGCCAATTGGAGAAACTCACGTTACAAGACGATCAAGTCTGTGAAACACACGGCATGTTAGCGTATCAGAATCTCTATTGAGAACACATTGGTGTTACTCACCTAGATGCCATCTTTACTAGTCACTCCTAGGCTGTAAGGCCAATATCCTAGTGTAGTTCATTTCATGATACTACTCTTATCAATACAGTTAGTTATTGTACGGCGCTGCAGCCAAGCACACAAGAAAGGAAACGTGGGATGCATCGTGATTCAACATTGCGGTTAAGGGCGCGTCTTCTCTGCTTGTGATTACGTGATGCAACCCTTCCCTTGCGTTGGAGAGAGAATGGTGCATGTTGAGCAACGCCGCACATTCCCATCTCTCCCTATCACAGCAAGGATCAAGGGAACTAGCGCATCTCAAATACATAATTGTGTGTGCATGTACAACTTCCCGTGATACAATGCAAAGATAAGACGATAGAAAAAGGTGGTTTTACTTCAAATGCTATTGTTCTTAAGGAAGGAAGGAAGGAAGGGGGACAAGGGTTGGGCAGGGACATTAAACAGTGAGAGAAACGATGCAAGTGTTAGGTTATACAAGGACAGGGTGCATTAATAGAGAAAGGTCACACTTACGTTGTAGTCGTTGTTATGAAGTCAATTGGGATCATGAGAGGCCAAAACCAAGCTTTCGTATAATATGGTTGTTGGAAACGGAAATAGAAGAAAAGGAACACGAATACACGCAATGTGGTGAAATTCTTCAGTAGGCAAGAAAAGTATCGATCTTGAGTGCCTCCGTTTGCTGATGCGCAGCGATCAACCTGGTCAGCCTCACATATGCCACTTTAGTTATTAGTGTCTTTGGTGGTGGTGATGGAACTTGAGGCGTTGATTGCCCAAAGCGGACGTTGCCGAGCCCTTATTCAGTAAGACACTAAAGTGGGATTTAGTATAACGTATAACCCCTGGTGGTGGTGCACAGGTTTGCGCGCGCGCAAGTTTGCAGTGCACAGCTATGTACGTAGACGGGTTAGGTAGGTAGTCAGCAGTACGTAAGGGAGTTCCGGGTTGCACCCAAGGTGGTACGTGCGCAGAGGAGGGCCGATGGTGTGGTTGTCCTGCTGGGCTGTTCGGCAGTGGAAACGGAGTGCAGCTCGAGGCAGGTATGACTTTTTGGAGTCGGCGCGCTGGTCCCTCTTGTATTTGGACTGATACTTTTATAGGTAGCTGCAAGGATGGCGGATGGGGGCCGTGGCAGGGGGGGTCTTGCATTTTCTGCTAGTCTCGCTGGTCCGAGCTCCCGCGCCTTGCCCGATTATGCCTGCCATGTCCCCACTCGCCAACTGCCATCATTTCAAGTACCTGGCCATCATCGAATGGCGACACCTCCCCCAACTGCATCCCTGTCTCTTCACGACGCCGGAAGCCCGACCACCCCAACACCCTTCTGTTTGACTCAGGTCACACATTAAGTCCCCGGACTAAAAGCTTCTTTTTTACAAAATTTCATCTATTCTCCTTCTACCTACCTACCTAAGTACTTATTTTGATTTCCCTATCTATCTATCCATACCCATCATCGATTGTAATGGTGTCAGTATCATATCCTCATGAAGGCGCCTAAGATCTACCTGCCAGTGTAGGTAAATACTCGGGTAAGGTAGCGCATTAGATACCTACCTAAACCAAGTCCTGGACACAAGATACCCGTAGGCACCAAGGTACATACGATAGGTGCAAGGTACCCGAAATACTTTGTCCGTCCCTAGGTAGATCCAGAACAAATGGAGCTCAGTCATTACCTTAATGTTTTAACCTTGTTTTACCGCCTACTTACGTAGGTACAAGTACTTTAATATGTACCCAAAGTACGAGTATCAGGTAGGCAGTTAAAAAACTGTGTGCCATCTTCTCAGACGTTCTTTCCTATTCAACAGCCTGCTGCTAGTGATCCGTAAGCTGTGTTAGGATGGGTAGGGTAGGTAGTAGGGAAGCAGAGCAGCGTTAGATAAGTAAGTACCTACCTCTTATAACCAACAAACACCTTACCCTGTGAAGGAATGGTGATGCACCAATGGACCAGGTGTTGTAATATAGTGGCCCCACTGGGAACCGTGCACAACCCATCCAGATAACCCGGGGAAAAAGAATGTGGCTTGGCAAGAGAGTTGTGGATGATGTGTCTTCTCATACCACACGTGCTATTCCTAAGCCGCTCATTAGATATATTCATTGCACCTTTCCCTTAGATCTTGGCTACGCAAGTGAGCCTTCTAGTACTTAGGTGGATATGTACATACATCTACCTATAAGTAAATGGATCGGATTCGCGGTCGTGACAGCAGGTAAAACAAGACCTTTGAAGGCTCGCCGTGATCGACACAGGGCCCAATTTCCAGACCAAGATCAGAAATTAATTATAGCCAGCCGCAAGCCTCAATTACATAAGTGGTATGATCATCCTATCTAAATCGAACAGCGCATGTTGGAATACCCAACGTAAATAATTCCATCAGGCCAGTGAGTATCCCCTCGAGGCTCGAGGGCATGTAGGTATCTGTGACTGTATGCGCATTTATACTTGCCTTCTGTTGTAACAGCAGGCTCCAACCAACCTTGGAAGTTACCTTCAGATTACAGGTGCCTAATACTAACAAATGCATATATATACGTAAGCTACAGTACAGCTTAGCAGCACAGGCACCTATGTAAGCAGGTACTTCATCGCATACCAACAAGGCATCAAGGCAACCAACAGTTTGAATGTATACCTAACGTAATGCATGGCTGTTCATGCGGCTAGGATATCGAGAGTTTACATGCTCAGAGGTAGGTAGTATTTAGTGCGTTCGTTACTGAAGTACCTCGTACAGGACCTACCTTAGGTACGTATTAGACCGTGGCTATATTTTTATTACAAGAGGACAAGGCTGGGTTGTAAGCCACAAACAGCCTAGGCCTAGTCCAGGATCAACCTACATAGGCCACCCATACAGCCATCTATCAAGGTACCTATCTAGGACGTAGGTACTCACTCTACCTAGGGTACCCAGGTAGTTTGCTCCACACTCAGAGCGAACGAATCCCTCCCCCACCCACTGCGCCCATCAGTTGTTCGCGCCTCCAACGCGTCCGTAAATAATTACGTGACAAAGTCAACCTCTGTCCAAATTTTTTGCCCGAACTACTGTCGCACGCCACTTCCCATCCGATATATCCAATTGCATGTATAGCGCGACAATTTTTTGAGTACACAGAACGCGCTGCCCGTCCGGCAGCACCTGTCGCGACCATGTATATCAAGCAGATCATTATCCAGGGCTTCAAAAGGTGGGTGCGGGCGCAGGTGACGACAGCGACGACAATTCCCAACAGACGATTATCCGACGCACATGCGTGCTAACAGAAGTCTTTACAGCTACAAGGACCAGACCGTCATGGAGCCCTTCTCGCCGAAGACTAACGTCATCGTCGGGCGCAATGGTTCAGGCAAGAGTAATTTCTTCGCCGCGATTCGGTTCGTTCTAAGCGACGCCTACACCCAGATGAGCCGCGAGGAGCGCCAGGCACTGCTACACGAAGGTTCCGGCTCTGCAGTCATGTCTGCCTACGTCGAGATTATATTCGATAACAGTGACGACCGCTTTCATACCGGCAACAAGGAAGTTATTTTGCGCCGTACAATTGGCCTTAAAAAGGATGAGTATTCGCTAGACAAGAAGGTTGTCACCAAAGTCGACGTTACAAACCTTTTGGAGACAGCAGGCTTTTCCAAATCCAACCCATACTACATTGTGCCTCAGGGCCGAGTCACCGCCCTGACCAATATGAAAGAATCCGATCGACTAAATCTGCTCAAAGAAGTCGCTGGCACACAAGTTTACGAATCCCGCCGTACCGAATCCCTCAAGATCATGACAGATACGAACAACAAGAGGGATAAGATTGACGAGTTATTGGACTACATCAAGGAGCGCCTAAGTGAGCTAGAGGAGGAGAAAGAGGAGCTTCGGGGCTATCAGGATAAAGATCGAGAGCGCCGCTGTTTGGAATACGCATACCATCGCAAGGATCAAATAGCAGTCGAAGAAGCCTTGGAGGAGCTCGAAGAGTCACGCCAAGGTGGCATCGAGGACACGGACGAGAACCGTGATACCTACAATGCAGGCGAGAAAGTCATTGCTTCTCTAGATGCCGAGATCCACAAATTGCAGAAGCAGATGGAGCTCCTTCGCATTGACCGCCGACAGCTAGAAGAAGACCGGCGCGATAATGCCAAAGCGAGAGCAAAGGCTGAGCTCGCTGTCAAGAGCTTATCGGACAGTATGTCGGCTCAGGAACAAGCAAAAGAAGAACACGCGACCGAACTGAGCCGTGTCAAGGAAGCCATTTCAACCAAGGAGACTGAGCTTAAGAAACTAATGCCCGAGTTGGAAAAGAGAAAGCAGAAAGAAGCAGCCGTAAGACAGAGCCTCGACACTGCGGAAGCTGGGAGGCACCGGCTCTTCACTAAGCAGACAAGAGGCACGCAATTCCGGAGCAAATCCGAACGAGATAATTGGCTCAGAAAAGAAATAAACGACCTAAACATGACTTTGGGCACACAAAAAGCAACGCGTCTCGATGCCGAAGAACAGGTCAACAATATTCAAACATCCATCCAGGAGTTGGAGGACGAAATAGAAACCCTGCGCCAAAAGAACGGCGCTTTTGGCAGCGATCGAGCCGCCCTCTCCGAAAATTACAATAAGGCCAAGGATGTCGTCCATAAACTACAAGAAGAAATAAAGCAACTTCGCAAGCGAGACGACACCCTAGACAAAGAGCTCCTGGATGCCCAAGAAGACAGGGTCAAGGCTGAGAATATCCTGAGAAAGAGCATGGACTCCAACACATGGCTTGGCTTGGAATCCATCCGCCGACTCAAGCAAAAGCACGATATACCTGGTGCTTATGGTACGCTGGCTGAGCTATTAACTGTCGACGAAGCGTACCGTTTACCTGTGGAGCAAGTCGCAGGCGCTAGCTTATTCCACTATGTCGTGGATAACGATGAGACGGCCACGTTCTTAGTGAAGGCCTTGCAGAAGCAGTCCGGTGGCAGAATCACGTTCATGCCACTCTCAAGATTACAACCCAAAGCTGCAAAGCTCCCAAATGCACAAGACGCTATTCCTCTGCTTAACAAAATCAAATACAACCCCGAATACGAAAAGGCATTCCGTCAAGTATTTGGCACCACGATCGTCTGCCGTGACCTAACCATAGGCAGCCAATATGCTAAAAGTCACGGGGTCAACGTCGTAACGCTCGACGGTGATACTACCAACAAGCGTGGTGCCATGACTGGTGGATATATCGACCCCCGAAGTTCGCGGCTGGACGCTTTACACTCCTGGCAAGAATCAAGACATAAATATGACCAGTTACAAGAGGATGCGTCCGCGCTTCAGAGAGAATTAGAAAAAAAGGATCAAGAAGTCAGCTTTGCACAAGGCGAGGAGCGCAAGGCGGAGCAAAAACTTCGACAGATGGATAATAGCCATGGACCCCTACGAGCTGAACTGAACACGAAAAATAGTCAAGTTGCCTTGGCAAGGGATCGATTAGAGACAGCCATTGGCCGACGGGATCTCGTCGATAAGAACATGAAGGAGTTCGGCGATATTCTAAGTGCTCATGAGTCGGAACTAGCGTCAGACTTCAAGAAAGCCCTCACAGCCAACGAAGAAAGGCAATTAGAAGACTTCAGCTCTCAAGTACAAGAACTCCAGAAGGAGTGGAATGAGGTTAGCGCCAATCGACGAGAGCTGGAGAACCGCAAGAACAAACTTGAGCTTGATCTGCGTACCAACCTCAAGCTGAAGCTGGATCAACTCACTAGCCAGGCCATTGAGAGCGCTTCTAGTGGAAGCGACGACTTGAAGGATGCAAAGCGAGAGCTTAAGAAATCACAAAACGCAACAGCTCTAGTAGAGAGCCAGCTACAGGAGAACGACAAGCAACTCGACTCTACGGAATCTAAGATTGGGAAGCTAGAAAAGCAAAAGGCCCAGAAAGAGGAGGAGCTACAAGAAATTGCGAGAGAAATTGCCAAGCAACAGAAAAGAATAGATCGTAATATCCAGAAGAAAGCGCTGCTAACGACACGAGCTGCTGAGTGCGCGAAGAACATTCGCGACCTAGGGATCGTTCCTGATGACGCCTTCAAATACGAACGCTTTGATGCAAAGACGGTAAGTTGCAGTCTTTCACCTCTTCCCTCTCTTCCCAACAACGGACACCGCTTACTAATGCACGACGGAATAGATTAGCAATCGCTTGAAGAAAGTTGCAGATGCGCTTAAAAAATACAAGCACGTCAACAAGAAGGCCTTGGAGCAATACAATAGCTTTACCGTACAGCAAGAGCAGCTCATGAAGCGACGTGAAGAGCTCGATCAGTCACAGCAGTCCATTGAAGAGCTTGTACAGCATCTAGACCAGCGAAAAGATGAGGCCATCGAGCGGACATTCAAGCAAGTCTCGAAGGAATTTGCGACAATATTTGAACGACTCGTGCCAGCCGGCCATGGCCGTCTTGTTATCCAACGACGAACGGATAGACGTATAGACCCGGAGGAGTCAGACGAAGACCACCGGAGTAGCGTAGAGAATTACACGGGCGTTGGCATCAGCGTTTCATTCAACTCAAAGGTAGCCGATGAGCAGCAACGGATCCAGCAGCTCTCCGGAGGCCAGAAAAGTGAGTTAACATGAAGCCAATTTACGTCCGCCCATATACACTAACCCACTGCAGGTCTCTGTGCCCTCTGCTTGATCTTCGCCCTGCAGCAGACCGAATCCAGCCCAATGGTCATTTTCGATGAAGTTGATGCCAACTTGGACGCGCAATACCGTACAGCGGTCGCCGGACTTCTTCAATCCATCTCAGATACTGCAGGGACACAATTCATCTGCACCACCTTCCGACCGGAGATTGTCCACGTCGCTGATAAGTGCTACGGCGTCTTGTTTAGGAACAAGAACAGCACCATCAACTGTGTAAGTACAGAGCAGGCCCTAGACTTTGTCGAAGGCCAGGCGCCAAAATAAAGACAGAAGACTGTGTAGAGTATGTGGGTTTAGGGCGATGGAGTTGCAATTACTGCGCTACTATTGTTTGTATTATGTTATAAAGAGGATGTTGGGTGACGGCAGCAGGCAAGCTTAGTTGCTTCATGATTGCACATAACTTTATGTCGTTATGAATGATTATGAGACCGTGCTACCAACTACGCCCCTTTTTGTCCTTTGATAATCCTTTGAGGCTTATGCTACAACACAAGGCTTTGGTGTTTCTCTTTGATACCTCATTAGCGTATTTAGTCTGTGACGATATATATATCATCCGGAAGGACAGCATGCAAGAATAACGAGTTTCGTCTTGGTATCATAATAGACAATCACATTCCAGAAGTGACTTGTAGGTCGAGTTGCCTGATTCCAAACCAAAGAATTAAGTCTAGAAAAGGTACTTGCTAGATCATCGTAGAAACAAAGAGGCTACAAACATTTACCTCTGCCTGTTCTGTTTATTCCCTTAGGTAAGCTAGAGAGGTAACCTCTCCTCATCTCCTAAGATTTCCCTATCAGCGAATTCTACTTAAGCATTTAATTTCCACCTTGCAAAATTAACGTAGTTCTCTTTCCCCCTCGAGTCGATACCATACCGCCTACCTACATTATCTCAACAAATCCCAAGTCTATTCTCTACTCCTAGGCCCCTATACCAACACACAGACAACAAATGTCGTTACCAACATACATCATGGCCTCCAACGACAATACTTCCGCAGCCAACTCACCTCCCCCCAACGCCATCATGACTACTCTACCACCCACAGAAGCACGGCTTCCAACGTCGACACCCGACACGGAGGCAGATGCGCACAATACGTCTATCCTCGCCGTCCGTGGCATACGCACTACAGCCACAGGTGATGCGCTCTACGAGCTCGCTAAAAAAGCACTGCGCAACGAAGAGTTCGACGTCGGACGAAGCCGCTTCCCGAGCACGAGCAGCGAAGAGCCTGTAGTGACCTTCGAGCCCTTCTACTTCTTCTTCTACGGCTCGTTGCAGGATCGCAGTATGCTGCGCCAAGTCGTCGGGATTCCGGATCGCGGCCTCTTCAACAGGCTCTATTACCCAGAGGATGACGCCCCCGACAACACCATCTACATCCAGAACGCAAGCATCA
Organism: Nemania sp. FL0031; assembly: GCA_022432375.1. Classification (NCBI taxonomy): domain Eukaryota; kingdom Fungi; phylum Ascomycota; class Sordariomycetes; order Xylariales; family Xylariaceae; genus Nemania; species Nemania sp. FL0031. The sequence continues at coordinate 70,654 of JAJKKK010000085.1, forward strand.
CGGGCTGGAAGGTGCGGATGTGGGGGCCGTACCCGGCGCTGGTCCCCGCTGACGATGGAACTGCCCGAGGGCTGGCGTGGTTGTGCGAGAAGCCTGAATACGTCCCCAGACTGGCGAGTTACGAGTCTGATGCCTACCGCATGGCTTATTGCGATATCTCGGTCCCTGCCGCCGATGGAAATGGCGTGGAGATTCTCCGGAACGCTCGCACATTCGTGACTGCTCTGGACGATAATGAGCTGGAAGATGGTGAATTTAACCTCGATGAGTATCGGCAAATGATGTCTATTCCTTTCTAGAAACCGAGTGTTCTTGTACACGGCGAATACGAGAGGACCTTCAGAAGTCGGCAGAGCACTTTTTAAGTGTAGATTTGGGAGGTTATTGGCCCACAGCACCTAACTGTAGATCTGGTTATCTAGAGAGCAGGGTACCATGAGCAATGGCAACACTCCAGCCCCATTTTCAAGAAGGAAGATGTGCATTTGGCTGGAGACAGCTAGAGTAATAGACTATGTTGTATTCCCCATATGATACTCAGTAGGACTATTTCTACTGTTACTATCCTAAGCAAAATATCTTAACGTGAATGACCAGACGGATGGGTAAAAGGACTGGCAGCATAGGTGTAGGAAGTAGGGCCACCGCTAATGAGGTGGTACTATGTTTTCACAAGCTAGCGGTAATTAAAGCTTTAATAATGTGCTTTACACTTCCTGGTCTTCTAGGGACGCTTCCATAGGTGGCTTCCAGGCTCGGCTGTCACTTAGGCCTCAGGGGATAACCAATCAGACGCTCGAATACTGTTTATTCGTGGCAAGCTGTCTAGCAAAGGATTTAAATTTATTTCCGAAGTCACTAGGTCTTCTATCTAGCTCCTGTACAATGTTATTCTTTCTGTCACCTGTATTCAGCCCCCACGCTACCTACTTCGAGAGGTGCCATGTTGTGGGTTTTCGAAGTCTACGTACTTCAACAATCACTAGCTACCAAATGTGATTCTAGGAGTTGGGTACTGGATATGCATTTTTTTCCGATTTAAGAATCGATCCCGGAAGCTATTTACAACGGAAAGACTCTATCCTAGACGGCGTCTGAGAAATCGTATTTGACGTCAGGGGGTTATCCCCGGCGGTGTCCTTGAATACAGCCCTAGCAGTTGTCCGTCCCCGCAAAAAGGGCGATACCGTCTACGTTGTTATTGATACCTTGATTGTCACATCGACTGCCAAAAAACCCCATTGGACATCGCGTTGGATATACAGTTTCGGCGTCTCGCTCTGTAATCTCCCTGGCGTGGCGGGGTAGGTTGTGCCGGGGGCTGGCGCTGTGCTTCGGTCGCTGTGTAGCGTGACAGAATAGAGACGGTGACTCGTCGTCCTCGCGTAATCCCAGAGCGAGATTTTTCCGTTTTCGTAGCGTGGAGCCGAGGCGCCGTTTGCCATCCAAACCCAGCGCCAATGTAGCTTATTCTAGTCTATTTCATCTCTTCATTCATACAGAAATGAGATTTTAGCTGGCTGATAATAGTGTGGGTTCTCATTTCCTCTTCCACGCTCTTCGCGAGGGCTCAATAGCTTTATGTTTACCCTTCGCACACCGTTGTTTAGCATCCATTTTCATTATTCAAACCATCGAGATTGGGACTGATTCACACTAAGGTAAGAGAATATACAATTCGCTTATAGAGATATGGATAAACTAACACAAGCACCATGTGAGTGCCCTGTCTCACTTTCGGTCGTACCAAGTTTGCCACTTTGGCTTAAAACCACTATGTTCTGTGGCAGACAGGTCAGTATGTGAGATAGGTAGACACGGACAAAACACCGTTATTCGACTAAGCTACGGAACAATCTCTTTTGATTGCATCGCTAATATAGATATATTATAGTAATGGCTTGAATGCTGTATATTCTTTATTTATATTATTTGCGTGCAACAATTCTAGAGAATACTATCCGCAATTCATGGATGATTATTTAGGTAAATAACCGTCAATATTGCTGTGTGATTACACTATAACTGCATATTTTTACTTAATACGACTGCAGGAAAACTCCCGATTGCCTATGTATCTAGAATATTACCACTACGGTATCAAATTAGCAACTACGATTGTACACTCGTAATTATATATATAAGTATGTGCGATCGTATAGTGGCTATGTACCAATCGTAACTGCCTATCATTATTGACCTGTCTAATTACTATTTTAGTCACTGTGCCTCGCTACGCTGTCACACTGATTAGCGGTTATTATCATAGCCTTTCGTCTTTAATTAGGGAGCCCGGACAAGGATATCAAAAGACGATTGGTGTTAGTTCAGACCGAAGCGAAATAAGCGAAGCTGGCTTTAAGTACTAATTTATAGCCTTAATCCTAGCCTCGAGTGGAAAGCATCAAAGGGAAATGAAGGGAACTTCTAGGCTACAAGGTCTAGCATTAATTTCAACAACCGCGAAACTTATAATATGAGAAAGCCTAATATAGCTATTTGGTAACTACTAGAATTCGATCGTAAGAAACATAGTATCCCTTCCTTCCAATATCTGTCGATGTCACTATTGAAGAAGTGGCTGGTACTGGGCCTTGTATAGGCAAAATATCTCGTCCGACATGTCTGGGTTCGATCTTGCCAGTACCTACCAGTTAAGAATAGCCCTACACTCCGTTCGATTGAAAGCTACCAGGATAGATAGTTTCACATGGATAGCTTGAAGGCTATCCCCGTACACTGTAATCACAGAGTGACGATAAGGAGTAAAATAAGAGCTATCAGATGTGGCAGAGTCTTCCGTCGCGTGGCCTATCATTTCCATGAATTGGAGGCAGGCGGTTAACACATAGGCAGGCAGTTTAATGCTGGCCAATCAGGCTGGCTACAGTTGATGTGTCATAACAGCTCAACCTCTGGGTTCATTTATATATTTATTTATCTTCCTGTTGTGTATCTATTTATAGTCAAATCTAGGTACCATCCCTTCTGATAACATCTACATGCGTAATTATAAGAGTACGGTTGTCGCTAGTGTTCGGCCGGTGTTAAATTTCAATTAGAGAGAAACGTAGAATGCTACCCGCGGGAGGACAATAAAACAGCATTACATCGCCCATCAAAACCGAAATGAGCAAATCAACAGGGCACGCAGCGCTTGTCAAAGCCGTCAAAAAAGGCAACCTGAAATCCGTCAAACGACTACTCAATGACGGTGTGGACGTCAATGCCACAGACGGCATTAACACCACATGCCTTCACCTAGCAATAACTTGTCGTCATATCGATATTGTCAAGCAATTAATCGAGAATGGCGCTGATTGTGATGCCTGTGATAACGAAGGCATGACACCATTACACCAAGCGGCAATAAATGGGGTTCCCGAAGCAATAGAGATTTTGATATCGAGGGGCGCAAAAATCAACACTCTTTCGGATCAATTTGGCACGCCCTTAGCTGCAGCGGCTGCAAAGACAACGAAAAGTGACGAGAGAGACCGCATCGAATGTGCCAAGATCCTCATCAGAAACAACGCGGATGTTAAGTGCTATGGTGGCGAATTCCATTCACCACTCCAAGCAGCCGCGGCTGGTGGAAGTAGGGAAATGGTGGAATTAATGCTTGCTAACGAAGCCGACGTGGATGCCAAAGGGGGTCGCCATACAACTGCGCTAGCTGCGGCGGTCTTTACCAAGCGGGAAGAGTTGGTGCCGGTTTTGTTAGAGGCAGGTGCCTCTCCCACTGTTGTACTACCAAGTGGAGATACTATTCTTTCCGCGGTCAGCCAACGCCTTGGTATTAAATGGCTGGAGGCTATCATGGCTCCCCATAGCCAAACTATATCGCCAAAGGATATGGGAGAAGCCGCACGAGCAGCTGCTAGGTACTGCAACTTCGATAACCTCAAGATGTTGCTGAGCAAAGGCGCGACTATAAAGGCAAAAGACTCAGGTCTACGGCCGATCCTATTTGACGTCATCGATTCCCCCTCTTGGACCTCTTGGAACTCTTGGAACGACTCCTCAGAATTGCATTCCTTATTAGTTGAAGGGCAGGTCCTTATTGATGTAGATGAAACTGACGCCCATAACACTACGGCACTCGCCTACTCCATTCACCGGGAACGTTTTTATTACGTGCCGGCACTATTAGACGCCGGTGCCAACCCGAACGTGGTGGATGACAACGGCGATACACCCATTATCCTTGCTATGAAGGCCCGCCACTGTTTTCCCACTCAAGATCTTTTGTCAAGAGGCGGAGCCTTGGCGCTTGACATAGTTGACTTCGCGGACCGTGGAGTGCTTTACTGGGCATGCTACTTTGGATTCGAGGGAATGTTCAACACCGCCATAGAATTCATCCGCAACGGGGGACCAGAAATGAAGAAACGAAAAGCACGTGAGTGCAGCTTGGCTCTACACGGAGCGGCAGCTGCAGGCAAGAATAACATGCTGCAGATCCTGCTACGGGAAACGCTCGCCGACGCGACGTTTCTTGACAGGAATAACTGGTCTATTAGAAGAACGGCGAAGGAGTATTGCCGCGAAGGCGTTTGGATCGGATTACTCCCAAATCCGTTAGCAGAATTAAAACGCCCTACCTCATGGAATAAACAAGATACTCATCGGCAGGTGGATATCTCTGACGATGGCCTAAGGATTACACTGAAAAGTATACATACTTGCCCTCTGTCAGGAGCCAAGAAACTAGATGCACTGACTGACCTTAATGAGCAGATCCTCGCGAGGACGCAATGGCCCGAAGCGACTTTTGCGTGCCAGCCGGTCCATATTTCAACCCTGATATCTATTATTTCGAAATATCAGTAGAAAATTTTCTAATAGATAATAGCAAAGGGGCTGGAGAGCTCAGCGTGGGCTTTTGCCAGGAGCATGTACCCCTCAATCGAAACCTGAGCTCGGAGTTTAGGTCATGGGGAGCTGGGTCATGGGGATACGTCTCACTTGGCCTCAAACAAGGCACTACTATCGGATACGGTGTCAATTTTCACGATTGGACAGGATTCTTCACGAAGAATGGGTCCCTTATCGGTTAGTATTCATTAGACCCCGACTTCCTCCCATCACTCTATACTTGCAGTGATTCAAAGGCTCTGGCTTATCAGTCTCGTGTAGAGACAATGGAACTCGATGACTTAAAGGGTAAAGTATATCCGGTTGTGTCATTCGGTAGGGGAGTGGCCGCGGGCTCTTCCATTTTGGCAAACTTTGGCAACAAACCTGAGGTCGAATTTCAATATAAGCCGGATTGCCTTCTGTCTGATTTAGGACACGAGGGACGCGACCATTCGAAGCACGTGGTTACCACCAAGAGAAAGAGAGACTTAAGAGAGAGAGAAGATTCGGAAGATCCTGAAGGCGGCCCGCAGAAAAGAAAAGTGAAACCCGAATTAAATACATCACCAGAGGCAGACTCTCAAGACACTGGCACTGAAGCGGAAACCCCGTACAGCCCGAGAACTTCCCAACAGACCGAACATTTACCCGACCCAAAAAATACCTAGCGTTAAAGAAGAAAACCCCAGGTCGAATGCGAACGTTTCGACGATGATTGAAGGAAAGAGGGAATAGAGCTTGGTGGTTCATAGTGGAAAGGTAGTTTCATCTGAATATGTAGGCTCGCAAACTAAAAGAACTTTTATATCGCGAATTCTTTTCTTGCTCCCCTTTCCTTCCTGCTTCGATCCTTTCAATAGTTATAGAGCAATAACCGACATGGATGTAAAGCTCTTGGCGGAACAAAAAACAGAGCTACATTGCTTATCCAACAAGTAAATATTAAACGTGATTATTTGTACCTCAATGGAAGTAGCACACCGGGCATTTGGTTTATTAGGACATCCGCATTGCTCATACACGGATTGGTACTGCGGTCATGATCGGAGAACCCGCGGCGCTTTATTAGTATTGCGACCTAGTCTAGCCTCATAGTGCCCCTATAGTAGTCTGTCACGGATACAACACGCTACTATTGATGAAGCTCTCATTCAAGCTATCTCACTCTCTTACAGCTCGGCTGCATGTGTAGGAAAGCGACCGCACGATTACACTGAAGTGGCCTGCATACCTCTGTCTTCTTTCGGGAGGTTTGTTGTCCTCGGCCTATCCCTAACGGTTATTTGGGAAGAAACTGTAACTTGGGCGGCGATTTTCGGGTCCATAATTGATAAATGTCGCTGGCGAGCGCTCCTCCTCCTTGGTCAGTTCGATATTAGGATCATTTTGGAGACGGAGACGCATTGCCCACGGGTGGCTCACGGCCCACTTTGAATATCCTCTAGCCATGCTTTCACGAACAGTACCTCTGAGCACATTTGTGAAATTTTCTGGTGTGGGAATTATCTGCAGACCCATCTCCTTCATAAAAGCCGGGAAGTTGTCAATAGTATGCATTCGCCGTACTTCAGCTGCGAGCTGGCCCGCCGCATCCGGGGGTGGCCCGCCGTGACGTTCGAATAGCTCATCTTGTACTTGGCTTAAGGTCTTCCCATGAGAGGGGCGGGCTGTACGGCGAAACAGCTCTGAGAACATAAGAAGGCGGTACGACGTACGAGAGCCCTGAAAGGTTTTGTCTAGGCGGTAAGCAGACACAGCATTTCTCTCCATGTACGATAATTCAGCCATGTTAGCCCCTTTCCTGTCGAGAAGCCAGACGACATTGCGGACTATTGCCTCTGTTATGATGGACTTGGTCAGGGCGTCAGTGACTTGCACATCTGATATTAAGAGAGCGATGAGAAGATGCCCTAGATTAGGGCAATCAGTTTTAGACCTCTTGCCGTCTTCCCAATCCCTTAGTAACTTATTAGCTTGTCGGGCAATACCGGGGTTCTCTGTCGCCAGACACACGAGCATGTGGAAGAGATGGAAGTATGATTCTATAGCTTTGTCCGATGCATGGCGAAGCGTACTCTTCTGCAGATCCATCACATCCATTTTATTTGTCGTCTCACTGAATCTAACGACAATATCATTCATAAATGTGTAGAGAACATGTGCATCCAGTATACCAGATGACGACGTTTTGATGTGCGGCGCAATTTTAGGCAAGGTATCGTAGACTCCGTCTCTGACCTTATTCCAGTGGCGTCGCGAAATGGGCAAAGGGAGCCAATAATGGAATGGGATGTTGTTGATGGATCTACGGATACCCATATGTATACGAGCTTCCTCGGATATCAGATCGAATTCAGAAGAAATTTGCCCTCGGTTGACTCTGACACCAACACCTAGCTTTGCCGACTGGTAGTCTTTCTTCAGACAGAAACAATGCAGCTCACGTTGCCGAATAACATCAAAGTCGCGCACAATCTCGCTAATTCTCGGCCACGCACGGGCAAAATTAGCCAGGTGTTCGAAGTCGTCCAGGTTTTCGATTATCAGAAGAAGGATCTCAGTTGGGAGTTTCTTGTTATGAAAGTATGCAGCATTTGAGGGAGGTATGGCGTTCTGGATCGTAGGCCATTGCCTATGGCTCTGGTCAACGCGGGCATCAAATGTCGTTGAATCAGAACGAGTTATAATTTGCTGTGGTTTAGGCATTCCGAATTCGCAGTTTTCACACTTGTAATCACAAACTGAGTGTAGCCTGCTTGATTGCTGGTAAGGGTTTAGACTTTTAGTCCAACCCGAGTATTCCTGTTCCACACTGCTACTGTCAAAGAAGCTTAATAGCTGGATAGCGATCCCCTTGAGAGTATAAGCTGGTGTATAATCGGGGCCACGACGCAAGATGGTAGCACATATGTAACCGCAGAACACATTCGGATGCTCGATCGACGAATCCATACGAACAACAGGAGGGCTCATGGGGTACTCGATGGGGAAAAGGATGCTTAAGTGTAAAGGAGGGTAGTTTTCAGGGTAGAAAACGAGACAAGCCTGGTAAATATCATGCTTGTGAGGATGGAGCGTGATTTTAGGGTATGGTTTTGTGACAAGCTCGTAGATGTCCGAGAGAAGGCGTTGGCGACCAAGCTCAACTTTGGTCGACATGGCTGTACTTCTTGATCTCCTCTCGTCGTAGGGGGCGACGTAGGATAGGTAATCGGTTAGTCAAACAAGGCTACTAACGAGTTATAGAGACTAAGAAGTCCTAGTTTCTGGATATTGTGAGGGATAGAAATAGAATCCAAAAGGTAACCTATCATGAAATATATAAAGCCCTTTATATCCATACAGGTGTATATATGCCTCACTAAAGATCCTGCCGCCATACATGAAAAACAAAGCCAGGACCTCAACATTCAGCCTCATAGGTTCTAGCGATGCTGAGTTACTAGAGTGTAGAGACTGGCAAGCCTTAGACTCTAGTAGTCACGAGTAGTGTTTCTAAATTAGATAATAAATCTGATATTAATGCCGCCAGATCGATTTACCCTTGTAGCGTGATAGAAGCTCCTGTCAGGAGATAATTTACCTAGGCACCTAGGGTGGCTATATTCCTAGGATTTGTCTATATAAAGGGACCCTAGGTCCCCCCAGGGGACCTGGAGGACCTGAGAGGGTTAGGAATCAATGATATTAAGCTCTTCTACCTACCTTCTAGGCTGTAGTTCTATTTATTTACTTCGTGGAGTAAAACTTCTGATATGTTAATTTTTTAAATCTACAGACCGTTTAAAAAATTTATAGCCCTAGAAAACTAAAGAACTTGCGTACAACTTATAAACTTATAAACCTGCGAAAAACTATTTACTTTTATACTTTTTAAAGCTTTTTTTTTAACTTTTTTTTTTAAAGCTTTTTTTGTTTATTTTACTTATAAACAATTTATAAAACTTTTTTGTTAAACTATTTTTAATTTTTTTTTATATTAATATTTATTTAAAAAATAATTAAAAATATATAATTTTAAAACTTTATACTTTAACTATAGTTAAGTTTTATTAGCTAGCTAAAATTATTTAATATAATAGCTATTAACTATTAAAGTTTTTATAACTAATAAAAAAATAAATAAGCTGTTTAATTTTTATAATACTAATATATTATTTTTAGTTTTGCTATAAAATAGCTATATAGCTTTTAAATAGCTATAAAGCTTTTAAGATTTAAAAATGCTATTATAAACTTATATATTATAATTATATATAAGCTAACTGTTTTAAAAATATTTATAGCTTTTGTAGTATAAATATTTTTAAAAATTTTGCTTTATATTTATTATAAAAAGTTAAAAAATATTAATAGCTAGCTTACTAGTAAAGTATAAAATATTATTAGCTATGCTAAAAAAAAAAGCACTATAAAGTAATAAGTAAAAAAAAAACATTATGCTATTTTATTTGCTAGCAAAACAAATAGCTAACTATTAATTTTATAATAGCTTATTTAATACTGCAAGCAAAAAACTAAGCTAACTGCTAAAATTTTACGTAAACTTTATTGTTTGCAAAAATATAAAATATAAATTAATAACTTAAAAAATAGCTTTAAATTATTGCTAAAACTAGTTTTTTTTAACTATAGCTTATATATATATATATTTAAGTAGTAAGTACTTATTTGCAGCTTATTTAATAGCATTAAAATATTTACTTTTTAACGCTAAATTTTTTTTTTAAAAAACAAACAGCTTATGTTTTGTTTAAGTAGCTTATAGTTTATTATTTTAGCTAAATTTTTATAGTAGCTATAAAACAGCTATTTAACAAAAAAATATAAAGCTAAAAAAAATAATATAGCTATTAAAAACTAAGTGCAATAAAAGCTTTAAAAGCTAAAAAAACAACTAAAAGCTTTAAAACTTAAAAAAATACTAGCTATAACAAAAGCTAGCAAAAAACATAGTTTTTTAATAGCTAAAAAAATAGCTAAACTTTATAAAATAAAAACTTTTCTAAAAAACTTTTTGCATAACTATTATATAGCTTTTTTATAGCACTAAAAAAGTATTTTTAAAAGTAAAAAGCTTAAAACTATTATAAAATAGCAGCTAAGTATTAATAAAAAGTTTAAAAAATTTTAGTTAAAAAGTTATTTTAAAAGTTTTAAAAGGTTTTAAAAACTAACCTAAAAACTAACCTAAAAACTAACCTAAAAACTAACCTAAAAACTAACTTAAAAACTAACCTAAAAACTAACCTAAAAACTAACTATATATTAAAAAGCTAATTGTATACTAAAAGGTTATTTAAAAAGCTTAAAAAACTTTAGCTATATAACTGTTGCAAATTACTGCTTAGTTATTAGCTAAGCACCAGCAGGTTATTTTAGAACTTTAAATATTGACCTAGTTAAAAAACTAGCTATATAGCTTCTATAAAAGCTTTAAAAACTAGCCTAAAAAACTAACTGCATATTAAAAAACTAACGGCATACTAAAAAATTAGTAAAAAACTTAAAAAACTTTAACTAAAAGGTTGTTTAAAAAGCTAAAAAAAACTTTAGTTATATAGCTGTTATAAATTACTGTTTAAATACCGGCAGGTTATTTTAAAAACTTTAAAAAACTAACTATTTTAACGAGAGCTTTAAAAACTAACTTAGTTAAAAAACTAACTGCATATTAAAAAACTATTTAACTAACTTTAAAAGTACTGCTAACTACTAGCTTTGCTTTAGCTTAGTTAAAATATATATAAAAGGCTTTATTTACTGTAGCGCTTTAAAAACAAAGTGCTAGTAAAAGGGGTATTTTGTTAGAAAATAATTTACCTAGGCATCTAGGGTAGCTATATTTCTAGGATTCGTTTATATAAAGGGACCCTAGGTTCCCCCAGAGGACCTAGAGGACCTGAGAGGGTTAGGAATTAATAATATTGAGCCCTTCTACCTACTTTCTAAGCTGTAGTTCTATTTATTCACTCTGTGGAGTGAAACCTCTGACAGCTCCCTTGTTCTAGCTAAATCAAGCAAAGACTATCCGGATGCCTAGCCCAAGCGAGACCAATAGGGGCTTTCATTTTTACTTAGAACATCTTGTTTCAGTTTAATCCAATTTCTCCCGTTAAAAAAAGAAGATATTGTAGTATTGTATCGGGCTTCTCACCTATCTAGTTGTTGTTTGGTTGGAAGAATTGAGACGCCTACTCTCTCAAGAGCGGAATAAAAAGACCGTTGCACTTGTAACCCACTACCTAGGTAACGCCAAACAACGCACAACCTAGACTCAATCCTTTAGCTCCAGCCGCTCCTTTCCTCCCTTTGCGGCGTAGTAAAGTGCCCCATGAGAGCCTTCAGCTTGAAAAGGCCTAGTTCGGCATATTATGTCAGCACGGGGGTGGTGCTTCGGGCATCGGGGATCAACACAAGCTCTCCAGCGGCGTCATGAGCTAAGCCTACATTCCCATCCCACATAGTAACTAGGTTTACCATGTATACACATATCATAAACGAGATCTACAAAATGTCTTCCCATTTAGCAGTGATTAGAGCCATCGGAGGGACTTTACACTAATTGCTTCCTTGCCTCATTTTCGCGCTGATATCCGGAATTCCCCAAAGAAGTATAATACGCACTATCCCAATGCTCCAGGTAAGCAGCTGTGGCTCCTGTGGATAAATATCTTGACAGCCTAGCAAATAAAAATAGTACTAGAATGTCATATAATCAAGTATAAAATAGTCAATGTATCGCATTTCATAACTTAGATACTCCTTTTTAATGAAAATCAATGATGAGGTTAAGGTGACTTGCTTAATAAATACAGGCTAGTAGTGACAACCATTTCTGTAACTAAGTACATGTATTATTAAGTATAGTTTTAAAGCTAATTTACGTTAGACTTTTCTTTAGAGATTAGAGTACTGCCATATTTGTGTTCATAAGATACGAACTAGCTAGTCATCGAATCCTATCGAGAAGTAATGCCCTAGTGTATCATCGTGTACCAAATCGTCAACAGATTTCCTCTTTACGTAATCACTAGAGCCCATTACACGTCGAGATTAATCCATACAGTGAGGAGTGATTGAATAGATAGGTAGCTCGATGGAATGCACATTCTTTCCTCGCTCTCTACTTAGCCCACGGAGGGCATCAGTTGAAATCAAAATAATTTTCCCTCTAGGTCCAATTAGTTCCCGGATATTTTCAAATGCTAGGTAGAATTAGTATCGTGAAGGTTACCGAGGCAAGAATTGAAACTTGCTTCTGTTGAACTGCATTCATGTGGCCATATGTCATGAGAACGAATACCCATGCTTACCATACAACTAACCTGTCTCATCTTAATTCCTTCCTCACATTTCCACTACATATGAAAATTATTCTCGCCCTTATCGTTGCTGATTAAATAGAATTGAATCAGTGCCCTGCTGTAATGGTTTTGCTAATCCGTAGAAGCTCACGCCATCTTCTGACTGGGCGTAGAGATATTGGTGATGCTATATAAGCTAGACGTTGCGATGGCGGCCATGGAATAGCAGCTTTCAGGAAGAGAGACTTGAAGGCTATCGAATCGTAAACTTCTAGAAACAGCACGGAGCGGTGTCATCGAGCATGCCAATGCCCTAAGGCATGCTAACGTCGTTAACAAATACCGTGTATTAATTAGTCAGCTGTGGAGGCTTGAAGGTGTCGTTATCTGTTTTGGTTGGGAGCTGGAATCCGCCAAGCAAAGATTTAGAATCAGAATGCGCTTGCCATCGACTGGTCAATTTTTGCCGTGTCCTAGACAGTGAGAATGATCAGTTATATATTGGACCAGCTACCTCAATCGCGGCGTAAGCAAGACCCTAGTCAACACTAGCCACGATGACGATTCTAGCAGCTACCCGAGAAACTATAATTATACCTACCGGGGAATGATGTCTGGAGAAGATTAAGGATGCATAGATGGCCAGAACCAGACCAAGAAAAAAATGTCGCATCTCCAAAAACTACCTAGGTATCCATGAAACCCTCTAATCAAAACACGACAAACGAGAGCAAGAGGGAAAAAATAACAAAATTAATAAAATAATTGTAAACATTGATTCTATATCCACCTGGGCAAGTGGATAAACTGCAACCAAATAGCTAAGCCGAGTCTTGGCAAGCGAACAGGAAGGTGGGCGACGACCTTCCTGTACGGGAGGGGGGGCAAGCCACACACAAGCCACATGTGGCTTAACCTCCCTTACGTAATTGATTACCCATAACCGTATACTAGCAGCTGCACACAGCTGCCAGCAGGCAATTGGTACAGCCGCCTGGCAGTATGCGCAGCTGCCAACAACCGATCTACTGTATTCGGCCACTTTACCGCCCCGCCAATTGCCTCGCCGGGCGCGACACTGCCGCAAACGGGCCGCCAACGCGGAAATACGGGCCGCAGACAGCTGGCATGAATTGGCGCGTCATCCAACATGCAGGGCGCAAAAAGGACCCCTCCAACCACCTGTCCCCTATATATAGGGCGCTGCAACAGGGCAATCGGCACTTACCACCCCCCCTGGAGGACCTGAAGGAGGCCTGGTTTAGGTGGTTTTCACTATATACAGCCTGTAAATGTGCCGCTAGGGCTCCCTGTAATATAGTTTCCTCCCTACGTACCGCTTTAGGCAGCAATAAAACCCGAAGTTTAACCACCAAACATTGATTCTATATATCATATAATATTTTGCGTTATAAATAACCTTATCCGTGCCGGTATTTCGTGTTAACGTAGCTGAGTCTAAATGATTATGCGGGGGTATGAGATCTTCTCCAGGATTAGCATTCTAGGGTAGGTAGTGCGGCACTGCGGCGTAGTTTAGTAAGCTGGATAGAAATAGCAAAAAGCTCTTAAATTCGGCGCCGGATCTCACTACACACCCCACAGTCCTCCACCCGGCATGACAGCACAAGTCGTGTCATAATGATTCCCCTGCATCTCCGCCATTGGTATTTGTGATCCATGCACAAGTCCGCAACGGCCCTCGGGATTAGCTACTCCGGCGTGTGCTTATTACTACCACCGGAGAACGCCGTGGAGCGGACCTAGGAGGACATTAATATATCACCGCCTAACCCAATACTCCGAGATAATGCGGAGATGTCGTCGCCGCATATCACCACTCATAGCCTGTGGCAAAATTTTGCGAATCCGAAACTTATATACGTGTATATCACGCATTCTTGATCTATTTAAAGACGTTCTCGTTGTGTTAAATAACACAGATATCAGTTTGGCATAGGTATCCCGAGCTCGGATATTTCCCGGGTAAAAAAGTGTTGATTTCCAAGCTGATTCACTAGATATTCTAATTCAAAGGCCGAATATTCGTTAGTTTCTAACGTTATAAAATGTCATTGAAACCACCACCAACTTATATCCTTTACACACTATGGTTAATTGCGGGTAATAGAGTTATACATAGGGTCTAGCTCGTATAGTAACCTAGTTGTTAATAGAAACTATTAAAAGCCCTATTCTCCAAGCCATCTTTCTCATCATCACGGTGTATATAGCTTCGCATCCTATTTTTAAGATCGCCTTGTTCGTGGCTTCGTCATAAGGGATTCGTTTTCTTGAGGACGCCCTAGCAAATTTGTCGCGGAATGGTATATTCTCTTTTAAGACGAGCCTATCGGTTGCACTATCGATTAGTGCAGAAACAGTCACCCTCCCTCTTGGTTTACTGTGCTTTCTAGTGGTTTTTATCATCCCTAGGTAGATCTTTAAACTCCTACATAGTCTTGCAGCTTTGGGTAGTATTTCGTGCATTTAGATAGTTATGTCTTAAAATTCAAGTTGATTTGTCTAAATTCTTTTCCTTCTTTTGTGCTATATAATTCGTATGTTTTTTTTAAAAAGAGTGTTTTAATGTGGCATTTAACCTCAAATCCCCCATATAACTAGCTCCATGTACGCCTTAAAAGAATGTTGCCGGCTTGATTTCCCCCAAATCTATCATCTAAATCTATCAACAATTTTCCAGTCTAATACCTCTAGTGATTTGCCATATGCTATAGACCCCTGTATAAAGAAAGTATTAGTAAAACTAAAATTTAGACAAGTTCGAGCATAGGCTGTAGAACTTACAAGGAGAAATTTTTGGTGCTGTCGCCAATATCCTCAAATATTCTCGGACCAGTCATCCTGGGAAAATTCCCAGCGTTGGCCCCTGTACGATGATTAATATCCTCGTGTGCTTTTTGTGAATATGATATGGGACGCTACTCACGATGTTGTTGTCGGTGGTGGTGATGGTGCCGGAGCTGGGGAAGACTCGCTCTTCACAGTCGAAGAGCCGGACGCAGAGCTTCCTTGGCCTTGGCCTTGGCCCTTGATGGCGACTGAGACTGCTGCTAGAATGACAACCATGGTTGGAGAGTATATATTGGTTTTTGGACTTTTCCAGGTGTGAGAAAGGAGGAAAAATAGAATACTGAAGAAACTTTGATCGTGGTGAGTTAGATGGGATCGATGATGGTGTTTACCATTCAGACATGAGGCTCTTGGATATGCTTCAATCTTTATATACAAATCAGTATCCCGTATTTGGGCCTGATAGCTTTATGGCTATGTAGCTCATAATAGCCAGGATTGGGCTCGTGGTCGTCTCGTCGGTTACGTTGATAGTAACGCTCACCAAGTCACAAGGCCTTACTAAGTAGTAGATTTCCTTAATTGGCATTCTGGTGTCCTTCTGTACTTACATTAGATTTACGTCACAGCCCGTCGATGATTATAATTCTTGGCCAAGTCATTTCCCGTCATTCCTATTCAATCCCATTATAGGCCCCGTTTCAGTGGTGATTGAGGCGGGGGACGTTGACACTACGGCACAGTTTCCTCCTGTTCGTGTGCTCACGTGCGACGGGCTGAAGGCTCTGGCGAATCGGAATATTCTCTAGCATTCTATACGGAGACGGGCCGATCAGGCACGTTTTCTCAACGTCCATCCTCCGCGGCGATTTACTGACTCTGAGGCAAAATGACATTCGGTTGGACTCCCGATGGCTGAGCACAAGGGAACTAAACTAGTTCGGGCAACGCCAAGTGTGTCCCGCAACGCCTAGCTGCCATTAAAACCCTGGACTCTACGGTTTCCTTTCTAGGACTATTACCTATTCAAGACAATTAATGTAGCATTGTATTTCTTAGTCATTTTTCAGCTCCCGCAAAAGACCAACATTGTTAGTTGGTACTGCGTGGCGAAGGGCAACCTGCAATTTTAGCATGTATGTATGTGTGGAATTAGGCTTAGATTTATTGATAAGGAGCACGTTTATACGGCGTATTCGAGCTTCTTTCTTTATGTGCACTCCTATGTATTGTTACGTCGACTATAGGGCTACATCGCAGCGTCTCTTCTTATTCCCATCCTGTTCCGCAAATAGCCATCGTGTCAACTCTCATTGGACAATTGACCCGCAAGCATGTGTATAGAGAAACCTTATCTTGACGACGAGGAAATTTGTTACTCAGCATGTTGGGATGAAAAAACGGCATTGTTACGGTAGCTAGATTAATTACAGTATATATGTGATGGTAGTGGTGATGGTGTTGGTGGTACGTGACACGCGCGAACCCGCTGTGTAAGTAGACAAGAGAAGTAGCGTACATACAATACATGTATTGTAAATTAGCCAACGACTGCGCTTTCAACGCTTTTGCGCAACAAAACAGTTAATTCGTACATTCACCACTCAGAGAACAAGGATCTATCCCGCCACAGAAGTAGGCGGTGCTTTGGATGTAGCTTACAAATACGCCATACCTTCCGAGGCGCAGCAGTGGGATATTGCAGCCTAGTGATGCGAAGATGCGAAAGCTGCATTTATTCATCCTACCTATTTATGCGATGCCACTTCCTGTTTAATTGTTTGCGACAAGCTATCGAGTAGAAAGTTGATAGTTTAGGGTAATAGATTTTGTGTTGGTGGGGTGTGGCTACGCGACTTGAAACAGATGCATCATTTTACATGTGACACTTATAAGTCGACCGGGGGTGGGTAATATATGTTGTACAACTATATATAAAACACAACTTTAGTTCTAGAAGTTTACTAGAGTCGCGGGTTGTGGGGTATAGCTAATGTGCGTGAAGTTTTGGTATCATTTTAATATTGTGACGGTGTTTGTCCCATTTTTCTCATCTCTACGCCATGTTCTATCTAGGGAACAATTCCTATAAAACAAGCCAACAAATACAAGGAGGAGAAGTATATTGTTGCCCAATACTGGCAACAGCCGTTGTAGGTATCGTTGAAAGTACATTTAATTCGATTCTATATTGTTACACGTGCCGGTGGTAAGGCCACACAAGGACCTTCAGCCTCATCATAAGCATATCCACTCTCGCTCAGGATCAAGCTAACTATTGGTGGCAAATATAAGCGAGACAGCAGCCTCTAGGAAGGGTCAAACTATAAATAAGCTGTTGACTCCCACTCGAGGCTGGGAGCCGCAAATGACCCTTTAGGACCCTTGATACTATAGAAGATTATGGGGACAAAAATAACCCTTCCAGATCTTGACCATTGGGAAGCTCTTGTCACATTGATATTGGGTTCTATATCTTCGAATATACCTATATATGGTAACAAACTGGTTGAAACCGGATCTCCGGGGAAACCAAACATCATCCAACGGTCGGTGGAGCATATCAAGGCTGTTCATTCTTCGGGTTGAGCGGCTCATTTGGCAGGCTGTGATGAAGGGTGCCGCGTCTTTGTACTACCTATCATGATACTACTTACAATCTAAATGTAAGTTGCTCACTCTGGCGCATTCATATTGAAATCTCTCTGCAAAAGAGCGTTGTCTATATATATCTTACTGATACCGATATAGAGGCACTCATGTGCCGCGTTTATTATTAATAATTTTGTAGCCTCCTGTTTTCCCTATTTCGCGGAACGGAACTGTATCACGATACCACGGCACTACTAAGATAGAACGCTGTCGCGGTTAGGGGACCTCGACTGAATGAAATTAGTTATGAAACGGGTGGAATCTCTTATCGGTCTTCTCTTATCATTCTGACCGCGAGAATTTGTATTCCCACTGGATCATACATTTACTAGGCAATTCAACTTGAGTCTTTGTCGATGGACTCCCTACACAAACTAAGTCAACTAGTGTGAAGTAGATATTTAGCATGCCTAGTATGGCAGCAATATAGTAGCATTGGTGACTGCGTAATCATCAGATATACGATAATCTTTACGATAAGTTATCGGAGTAATTATTTTTGCGTGTATAAATTTAAACTCTTTAAGAGTAGGAAATATTAGGAAAGAAAAGGAGAGAAATTTTATTTTGAAACATAAGAATAGAAAATTAAATATGTCAGGGAAGGAAAAGAAAGGCGAAAAGAAAAGCGAAAAGAAAAGAGAAAAAAAGGGAAGGGTTGCTACTCCTAGTAATCTGGGAGGCATCAGGAATTGAGCCCGATGCGGGGGTCGAACCTGTGATAGTAGATTAGTATTTATTTTTGTGTCTGCATGAATGCATAGCTACTCACCCGCAACCTTGAGATTAAGAGTCTCACGCTCTACCGATTGAGCTAACCGGGCAAAGGATGGGTTGTATTCACGTAATTTGAGGTCTTGTTTGTGTTCGCTCGAGGTTGTGTGTGTGCGTGTGTGGGTTTGACGATGTGGGCTCGCGTTACGGGTTTTGTGTGGGGAACTTAACTTGTTTTCCACATGATTCTGTTGAGCCTAATATGTGGTGGGAATGATGCAACAAGGAAAAATAAACGTAAATGGAAATGGTTCTCTACCAATTAAATGGATATAATAGAAGTCCATTTATCATCACTTGGACATGTAGTCAAAATAAGGGGTTGTTATACGTTATATTAAGTATATAGGTGGGAGATATGCAGTGACATCAAGTATACATATGCACCTAGCTCTGGCGGTGTCTTATCGATAATTGACCACTAATAATAGAGACTAGTTGGGCTTCGTTGACTGACCAAATAGGTAGGCGGGGTAGGTGTAGCATTGTGTGTGCCGCATTCAGCTGGTTCTATGGGTAGGTAGCTACCTCCTAATCTACTGATTGCTAAACACTCCGCAACCTCTGTCCGTGTAGAATATACCAGAATATTATTAAGTCATATCACAAACATCGTATCGCATCGCATCGCATCGCATCGCATATTTCCCCATAAGCATACTCCACGGGCTTCCGAACTTGCGAAGCCTAGTTTAACTACTCTCTTCAAAGATCACCTCATATAAGCCGCCATGCCCGTAGACTACAGCAAATGGGTAAGTGCTTATTCAGCTAAGATTTAGACGGTGTTGCCTAGGAGAGATGTATAACCAAGTACTAACCACAATTCTTCTGCCTGTCGCAGGACAACTTGGAGCTCAGCGATGACTCGGACGTTGAAGTCCATCCCAACGTCGACAAACGATCCTTCATCCGCGCCAAGCAAAACCAGATCCACGCTGAACGTCAACAGCGTCGTCTTAAGATCGAGACTCTGAAATACGAACGTCAGATCAACGATGGATTAATAAAGCGCATATCCGGCCTTCTGGCTGCCCTCAAAGCTAATGCTGCCGAGGCCGAGGCGAACCTCGCCGAAGTGGCCTTCCGAGCCGTCATGGAGTCGGCTGGGAGCCCCGAAGAGGACACACCACCTCCGCGACCCGAGGGTGTACATGCCAATGTTGAGCAGCCGCCTACGTACAGTAAGATGATGGCTACCATGCTAGACCAGGTAAACACTACACTCAACGAAAAGAGCCCGGAGAACCGGTACGTTGCTATGATGGAGGAGATGGAAGATCATTTAAAGAAGGTGAAAGATCTACAGAACCAGCTCCTAGCAAAGCTAGCAGAGCTGGAGCAGGAGGAAGGTCGTAAAATCACAAGCGAAAGCATCCACACGGGGTTTGATAGTTCCTACGTCGCGAAATCTACACCGTCCACATCGGAGCAGAAGAGCGACAGCAAAGTCGAACTCCTGAACCCCAATTTTTCTGCCAGCAAGTCAGACGAAGCAAAGGCAGCGCCGGCTGCGGACGAGGATGACGATGCTGAGATTGAGGCTTCTGCTGACGGCCGCAAGTTCGCGAAGATTAAGGCCAGCGAGTACCGAGAGAGCCATGACTTTCTTACCTCGCACCCAAACATTCTGTCTGAGAAAGAGACCGACGGCATCCTCGTCATGGCATTTGACGCACAGCTAGATAATAAAGATGATCTTGCCCGAAACTACATACACCAAGCCCTCCTACTCCAGTACTGCCGATCACTGGGCAGGGATGGTGTTGCACTCTTCTTCAAGCGCATCAATACAAAGGGCCACAAAGCCCAAGAGGTATTCTTCAAAGATGTATACGACACCTACCTCCGCATCAAAGGCCGAGCGGCGGAGATCAATGCGCAGCGGGCCGCTGGGGATGGTTCCGGCGATGTGGAGCAGATCCAACTGCACGCCGTTGAACCGGGTACCGAGATTAAGATCCAGATCCCCCCCACGAATAGCGAAGATGAGGCCGAGAAGCACGGACGGGAAATATTCGAGAGCTTTGCGCCGGATATGCGGAAGGCGCTGGAAACGGGAAGCCTGGACAAAGTCAATGAGGTTCTCGGGAAGATGAAAGTGGCCGAGGCTGAAGAGCTTGTTGGTCTGTTGGGCGAGGTAAGAAAATATATGCGAAGGCGTTACTATTCAGCATAACCATTTACTGATGACCTTCTAGGCTGGTATCCTTAGTTTGGAAGAACAGATAATAGACGCCACGACCGACGAAGGCAAACAGAAGATCAAGGATCTAGAAGAACAGGCTGCCATGGAGTCGTATACAGACGACCCCGAGTAAATACCAACTCCCTCTGCATGGTGCAGAGAGGCTTGTCCTAACTAGTGATGTGGCGAGAAAAGATACCAATACAATAATGGATACCCCCAGGAAACATGATTTCGTCTCTAATCTGTCCGACTATTATCCAGGACGGTGCACACACATGTGCTAGGAGACATGCTAGGAGGCGTAGGTAATTTAAAAAATAAAGCATAAGGCTCTTGAGACAACTCGTCGGGTTAATGGTCTAGTTGTATGACGACTTTCTCCAACTCCAGCCTCATTGGCTTATGCTACGTAAACGGGGCTCGGAATATATGGGATATCTGGTCTCGTGTTAGATGACTAGAACTTATGTGCGTGTATATATGTACGTCCGTAGAGGTCTTCAACACCAAAAATAGGCACTGAGCATTCTTCAGCGCGACCAATAGACCGTCCGCATCGCATTTCCGGGGCGATCACAGTTAAGCAGTTAAGGGGCTGTGCTGTGTCTGTGGCTTCAGTCGTTAGTTAGCTCGTTACCGACCCGCTGTTGTCTGGAAAGACCAGCCGCATTCTGCACCAATTTTTAGTGGGGGTCTTTCGTATTCTCTCTCAAACAAGGCATGATTTTGTGGAAATATCAAGCTTGATCATCATAAACTTTAATGGGTCACTATATTCTGCAGCGCCTCCGCGACACCTTCAAGGGCATTCATTTCCTCTCTGAGATTCTCGCGTGCTTCGAATTATGTCATAGTGGTTAGCAAAATTGTAGAGTTCGCGATCATCCGTTCATCAATTGTAGATGATGCTGATGATTAAAAACCTTCTTTTACATACATATGCGTGCGTATGAATACTCGTCTCCGCCTATAGTATTGCACCAGTAGATTTGCCCTGAAACCCCCGAAGCAACGGAACGCGCGTTTGCTTAGTTTCATCTGTGCCAAGCCGAAGGCTGACGTGGAGAGGCGCAGCCACCACGAGCTCCAGAACAACGCCCCACAGCATACGCAGCCGCCGGGGCAGGTACGGCGCTCTGCTCTACAGCACTGCAAGTCCGCTAACGCTAGCCCGTCGAATCACCCCTAGAAGAACCCCAGCAACGCTGTCGGTGCAGATCTAGCCTATCGAGAGCCTGGCCCTGCAGCAACGGCTAGCCATCTTGACCCTGTCGATCACCATATTCGCCGGGATCCGGCATTGCACGCATCGACCCAACCGCGCAAGTTTGGGGGTGAACATTACGTATCGGACCAGCTCAGACCTGTCAATTTAAATCGTAGCTAAAAAGCTAGTTATGGCGCTCGTGGGAAAGGGAGACTGGATAGATATATTTCTCTTTTTACCTCTCGTTTTGTAATTTTGTCTCTTAGATCGCCCTCGTTTCTCTTTTACAGCAAAGTACAGCACAGTAAAGCCAGTACATACGAGTAAATCACAATAAACCTCTTAGTTCCAGATTACTTAGCTATCTCGGCGATATGATCTCATCATCACTATGCACGTACCTAGCAACCCTCGCAACTTTGGCCGGTACGGCTTATTCAACACCACAATGGGGCAATGGAGGTAATGGCGGTCCGATGGCACCGACAACCACGACAACATCAACGGTGTCGACGGACTCGATAGCCTCGACGGGATCAGCTGTCTCAAGTGCCTCAACAATCTCAACGGTGACGGTGGCATCATCTGTTGCCACAGCAGAAGCCGCTTCAAGTTCAACATCGACAGTAGCATGTAATAACTCCCCCTCGCTCTGCGACCGTTCGTACAGCAACATCACCCACATGGGCGCCCACGACTCATCTTTCCTCCGCGACGCCAGCACCGGGAATTCGGTAGCCGGCACCCAGTACTACAACGCCACCGTCGCACTAGACGCCGGAATAAGGTTGCTACAACTGCAAGTCCACGATCTCAACGGCACCATCGAGATGTGCCACACATTATGCAGCCTGCTCGATGCCGGCCCCCTGGAGGACTGGCTCACGGAGATCAAGTATTGGATGGACAACAATCCGAACGAGGTAGTGACGCTCCTGATCGTCAACTCGGACAGCAAGACCGCCGCCGAATTCGGGACCGTGTTCGAGGCCTCGGGCATCTCGGAGTACGGGTACACGCCTTCCGGCACCGACTGGCCAACCTTGCAGACCATGATCGACGCTAAGACGCGCCTCGTGACCTTCATCGCATCCGTCACCACCAGCACCAGCTACCCCTACCTGCTCTCCGAGTTCGACTACGTCTTCGAGACCGCGTACGAGATAACGTCTCTATCGGGCTTCAACTGCACGCTCGACCGGCCCACTTCGCAATCCTCGGCCGCAGCCGCGCTCTCTGCAGGTCTGCTCCCACTCATGAACCACTTCGCGTACAAGGATCTAGGCTCGTCCATCATGATCCCCGATGTCGACGATATCACGACAACGAACAGCCCGTCTACCTCAACCACTGGGGCTCTAGGTCTGCACGCTGAAAACTGCTTGTCTGAGTGGGGCGTCAAGCCGACTTTCGTGCTGGTTGACTTCTTTAACGAGGGTCCGTCCATCAATACGGCGGACACGATGAACGGTATCAGTGCCGTTGGACGCACCAACGACACCACGACTGAGGCGGACACTGCATCCAGTGAGGCGAGGCGTACCGCTGGTATGGGCACGGGAGCCCTCGTTGCATTTTTCGCGGCGGCATTGCTCCTTGCGTAGACTGATGGGCGGTTTTATTGCATGGTTATTTTGGGGGAATAAATGGAGAGTAACAGAAAAGCATTTTGCTTAGCCTAGAGCTACATAGCGACGGCGTTCGGTCTGGGTGGCTTTTTTCTTTTTGTTTGGCGGGCGCAAAATGCAATCTCATATTAGCTATACCACATCGAAACAGCAGACGTTTCGATATCAGCCGCAAGGCTACACAGAACAAATCTATCTGATTAGATAATAGAAGTCAAATCATAGAGACATCCTCAAGAAACCAGGTGCCTTATCTGATTTTCGTAGTGAGGCAAACTGATTATCAGTCGCTGTGAAATTCTTAATGATGAAGAATTTAAAGATGAAGGTAGCAAAGTCGCTAACAAACATTTATGTGCAATCGAATTGCTCTGTACTAACCTGGAGGTGGGGTTTTGGATATGGCCCCGTTATCTTCACTTGCCTCATCGCTTGTCTAACCAATACCACCATTTACCTATCGCATTGAAACCCCAAAAGCAAACCTATTCGAAGCATCTAATTCTTCAGATAATTGAAATTGTGTACCGATTCAACTGAGGAAACAAATAATGGATTACGCGAACATTGCAACGCCCGAGCGGTGTTACGCCGACTTCTGTCTGATTCCGGTGCGTGTCTCTGCGGTATAATTGCCGCCACCTAGATAGCTAGCTCACCATTTGAAACTTAACATTTTATCCCTCTTTATGTATCAAAATAGGACTTCATCTTCGAGAACCGTCGGGTTGCAGGAAACTTGACTTAGAAAACGAAGTAATCCGCCTAACCTAGTTTTGCCCATAGGTCGGCACCGGCTCCGTTTCTGTCGCCGAGGAGGTGGCCGAGGTCCAGAAACTGCTGAAGGCGAGCGGGCTCGTGTACACGATGCACTCTGCCGGAACAACAGTAGGTATGTTGATGAAGGGCCTTATCATCCATCTGTTCTGGTGTTCATCCCAACGCAAATCACTCGTCCGATCTTTTATAATCCCATTTTCCCATCCCATCGCCCCGGAATAATCCCTACCTAATGTAGACATGCTCAGCCCTTCACTTACAACCACCTACGCAATGAATCAAATACACATATTCCCTATCGTAAAACAAGAGATCTTGCAGTTAGTTAACCACCTAACAAAACAAAACAGAAGGCTCATGGGACGAAGTGATGAAAGTAATCGGGCAAGCCCACAGCGTAGTCCATGCACGTGGCGTTGTACGAGTGCAGAGCTCCATGCGAGTCGGCACAAGGTGAGTTTGTATTTCCCTTTTCTTTTTTTGCTCTCCCCCATTACCTTTTACGTCACTATTCCCCAAGGAACCTCTTCCCGGGCATCTTCTATTTCCGAACCCTGTCTATCCCACCATCCTTCCCAATCCTCCGGCCGCGCCTCCGTACCTGATTCCAGCGCCCTTACAAATATCACAGGACGGACAAGAACCAGACCGCCCAAGATAAGGTGAAGCGCGTAGAGGATATACTCTCGCGGCCGACTTCGTGAGGGACGTGGATACCGTCTCCGTTTGTGCACATAATCCTCCAGCTGAAATGAGAGGAGACATGCGCCAGGTTCCAAGGATGAGGATTAATAGATACGAAGAGGCACGATCACAGGGGAAGATATTAGTAGTTCGAACAAGTTATTTTTACACTTGGCGATGACCAAAATCTAGTATAACCTGGTCTCGCGGTTTTAAAAGTAGTTACAGTATCAAGTGTGCCCGATTATAGACTTTTTGAAAAGCTCCCACCGTGCAAGCCTCATTAAGAACCCCTTTTTAATCTCCTTGCCGCCGTGCCTACCACCGCCCGGAAACCCCCTGTGTGAATCCCAGCTTGTGAGGTAGTATAGTAAAATATATATTGGAGAAGAATTACTGATGCAAATCGGTATCTATGCACGGACGGTCTGCTTCTTCGCCGCTTTGCGTATTTCCTTCTCCTTCTCCTTCTCTAGGTATTTCTTCTGGGCCTTGGCGTCAAGGGCATTGAGCTCAGCATCGCGCTTCGCCTTCCTAGCCTTGTCGCGCTCCAGCGCTCGTTCCTCGGCCTTCTCTTCCTCGGCGGCCTTCTGGATTTGTTTAATGTTCTCATCACGCACGCTCTTAACTTTGCGCAAGACCTCAGTTCGGAAGTGAGCTGCGGATGCTAGTTGGTCGGGTAGTCGGACAAAGTAGGAGAATAGGGGGAGCAGGTCCTCGTAGTTGTTTGAAGACGGGAGTCGATACCGAAGGAAGATGCGCTTGCGTGGGACAGCTTCATCCAGTCTATCACGTAGTTAGTACCTAGCCTTAGAAATGACTTGGGTTGAGTAGAGGGTGGGTCAACTTACGTCGCAGGTTTC
The DNA here is from genome assembly GCA_022432375.1 of Nemania sp. FL0031. Taxonomy (NCBI): domain Eukaryota; kingdom Fungi; phylum Ascomycota; class Sordariomycetes; order Xylariales; family Xylariaceae; genus Nemania; species Nemania sp. FL0031. The sequence goes on from JAJKKK010000085.1 coordinate 96,414, forward strand.
TCCACGGGTTGGTCAGTAATAATCAGGTAATCAAATAGATCACCAGCCTTCTTGACGGCCTCAACCAGCTCGTCTGTTAGGAGAGCTGAGGTGATTTCCGCGCTCTCGCTCATAACCGTTGTCCAGACGGGTAGCTTAGCGTGATCCTTGGTGAAGGTAATGGAGACATCGTACCGGTCGTCACGAAGCTGCTTCATTTGGTTCTTGTTCACGACAGCCCAGACGAAACCGTCGTAAGTGCTCTTCGAGTCCTTGCTCCGTAGTTCGGCAGCACCGGGGATACCAGGGACAATTTGCGCCTCCTTTCCATCAAAGGGGTAGATGGTAGCGCCCAGAGAATCCTCGGGCGTCGGGTAACTCTCGAAGAGGAAGGAAATGATAAAGTCGGGGAAGAGTATCATTGGGTTGAAACGCTTCATCAGCGACAACTTGACGTCCATGAAAGCAATGTTCTGTCGGCCAGTCGCATACGAAGCGTATTCAAACAAGCTCTTTTCCTTCAGCACCTTGTCGGATTCATCGTCGGAGATGCGCGATCCACCAAGACCAACCTGGGCAAACTCGCTGGCCAGGAGAGGTGCGTGTGCTTTAGCCCATGCCTTCGACTTGGCCCGGTTCAATCGCGCGCCGATGAAGTGCAGAGTGCATATGATGGCGATAATAGATAGGATCAGACCCTCGGTGCGGAATTCGCTGAGACTATGGCGCTCGTGCACATTGTACCATTTCGTGTAGGGGCGCAGTGTAGGCACAGGTCCGTTAGCGGTCAGGCCACCAGCAGTGGTCTGGAAAGGTAGCGGAGTGGGTTGAGGCGCCTCCGCGAAATCAGCGAAATCTATGTAAGTCAATCGGTCAGTAGATTGTACATCTGGCTGATAACCACATATATAGCATATTGTGCTAGCGTAGACTCTCTAAGACTCGGCATTGCGAGCGCATAGGGCCAATTGTCAATAACATGTACTCGCAATCATAGCGATCATAGTTGTGGCACGCCGAACGAGATAGGTAGACATGCGACCCGAAGCGATAGACAGTAAAGGGGAGATTGGTGGGAGCCACGTACCAGAATCAGCCTTGGCCGCAACAGGAGTGTCGGCTGGCTTGTTGCCCCCAAGGACGTTCTTTAGAAAGCTGGCCATCTTCGCAGACGCTCGTGCGAGAAAGCAATTGCCTACGCGACGAGATTAAAAAGGGGGGCGAGGGAAGGAAGAAGAGACGAAAGGGAATCACGCACAATCGCCTCGTCTCGTCTCGTCTACCTAAACTAATCCAATTCGGCGACGACACAGAAGAAGCACAAGGAATCGGGGCTCGGGGGATGGAGAAGGAACCCGGGAGCTGGGTCCAATCGTTGCGTAGCTCCACATTGACCACCACCTCAGCCCCAGCCTCCATGTGGCAGTAATGTTGTGACGCTGAGGCGGATTAAGGCGTCAAGTGGGGGGAGTCGCTTGTGGCGTCGACGGCTGCCGGGGTGTTGCTAGGGTGTCCGAATGCGCTTGCCTTTTCTGGGAAGTAAGTAAACAAATTTCAAATATTGCTAATACCTGATACTTGAAAATCGAATTAACAAGAGACAATTGGCAGCGATGAGACAATTCCCGACGAACATCAATCACAGGTAGACGTGAACATGTCAAAGCCAAGCACAACTCGGAGGTATGGCAAGCAGAGCAAGAAGCCAAAGGCTGCTGGACGTCTGTTCGTCGAGCTACCCCAGACTCCCGTACGGACAACAAAGACAGCGGCGATAGACGAGCATGCCTCCGATGACGACGATGTGGTTGCAGAGTTGACGCAGGGTTTGTCATCAATTAAGATCCGTGATGAAAATCCAGAGCTTTCAGAGTCACCTCCACCTCGAAGAAGAACAAGGCAATCTGTTCTGGTGGATCCACCTGAAGACAAAGTTATTAAACCTCTAACCCCGCCGAGGTCTGAGCCTACGCCGCCAGAATCTGAAATAGAAGGAGAAGAGGTGGGTGAGGTTGAAGAGCATGAGGAGGAAGGGCAGGTGGAGGAGGAAGACGAAGTTACGCCAAGACCACGCCCTCAAGAGGTGGCTGAGGGATTACAGGTCCTCTCCTGGGCCGAAATCTGCCCGCCAGGTGATAGCATTGTGAAGATTGCTGAAGCTTCCTATGCAGAGGTGTACCGAGTGACGAACGAGCGAGGGACAAGTATCATTAAAGTGATACGGATGTCGTCACCAATAAAACCGCAGACCAAAACACAGCAGAAGTCAGGGCTTGTGGACGAGGAACCGCACAGTGAATCCGATCTGCAAGGCGAGCTCCAGATTTCTGAGTGGGTGGCTGACATCCCTGGATTCGTCGTCTACAAAGAGCGCTACATAGTGCAGGGGAAGGCATGCCGGGAGCTACTAGAAACTCATCAGGCCTTCCAGAAGAAACTCAAGAGACAAGATCCTGGCCGGCTACAGTTCTACCCATCGCCTAGTCGGTATCTTGACGATACTAAATTTCTGGTCGTGGAGTTAGGCGATGCAGGGACAGCGCTTGAAGACTTCGAACTCACAACGGCTGATCAGCTATGGGATATATTTTTCCACGTTTCTATTGCGCTCGCACGAGCGGAAGCGAGGATAGAGTTCGAGGTATGTTTTGCTCAGTGCCAAGACTGTGGAGGTAAAGCTATATACTGTGCTGACGGATCTAGCATCGAGACCTTCACGAAGGGAACCTCTGCATTCGAAAGGTTGGCGAACCCATCCCAAAGGATGGACGGGATCGGACGGGCCAATTTGGCTTCTCGGGCCTCGAAATCACTATCTTAGACTACGGCCTTTCACGGGCGCAAGCCGATTACGAATCGGAGCCCGTGGCCTACGACTTGGAGCGCGATCTTAGCATCTTCACGAGTGAGCATGCAGCGCAATGCCGTGTATACCGGCAGATGCGATCGTTCATGTTAAGAGGAGACCGCGTGTGTCTCCCGCCCGAGGGCCACAAGAAACCCTACGCAGAGGGTATTGACGGTCCTATTACGTGGGCTATTCACGAGCCGTACACAAATGTTTTATGGCTCGCCTACCTGTACGAATGGATGGTAGACAACTTCTCTGGGCTCAAAAAAGAACTTAATTCGTTCAAGCGAGCGACGAAAGAGCTGTGGTCTTACCTAGACCCAGAGGCGGATGAGAGCGTGCCCGGGTTCGAAAGCGCTAGCGATATCTTGCGCTATGCCGTCGAAATAGGATGGATAGATGAGGACCAGTTGATGGGCGGTCGGGATGAGGTCGAAAAGTCGATATTGTCGATTCGAGCTCCTGACGATGTAGACAGCAGTGTTGCAGATCGGTCAGTCCGGCGGTCTCCGCGCAAACATCGACCGACGGCCATATAAACCAGAAAACATTGTCCCATGTATAGTATACCGATTTGCTTACATTGTTTTAGAGCAAGCGAGCGAACGAGTGGATATGGTTATTCGGCTGGTTTTATTCGTGGGCGCAATTGGACACAAGAATCCTGTGATACCACCACTTCGTCTAGATAGCAGTTATAAAAGACATAAGCACCACTGAATGGTGCAGCAGTCTTTAGCCTCACGAGTCTTGCCATCAATGCTCATGCATATGTTTCAGTAATAGTACGTTTATGTGACTAACACTCGCCGTCTTACACCTTGTGTAGCTGAGATGTTCTGTACCACTGGCACCGGACCAATCACTCCAACTCCTCATAGAATTCAATATCCCAATACTTCGCAACCGAATCAATAATATAGCCTCTTATAGGGGAATACAGGGACTAGAAAGCAGATCCACAACTAAACTACTCGTGCCACGAAGAGTAGATAGCAAGATTCACGACATTCTTCGCCTGACGTGACGTCCTTGGTTAAGCTATCACCGGCGAGCTAGATAGTCAACGTATATCCAGGTAGATAGATCGCACAATGCTACCAATAGCCGGCTCGGCGAGAATCGCATTATAGGTACGTACCACATTCACTACTACGAACGTGGAATCAATATTTCTAAAAATTGGTTTTCATTTTGATGAACAGTGCGGATGTTGATCTACGCACACTCCGCCCGCTTGGCAAGGGTAGCTCTCGTACGATGTACTGATCGGTGGAATTCTTCATCATTTGACGGATGACGCTCGGCCGCGGCACAGAAAGCTTTACCTTCAGCATCATGTTACCGGGACAATGAAAAACTGAACCGCCGAATTGCGTATCATTGCCAATACAGGACGCAAGGGACGGACCATTGGTGTGGAATCAATATGGAATCGCATACTGCCCAGTCTAGTAGGTTATGGGTTCTCTGTTTGGGGCATCCCAAGCAACAAACGGAACTGAGCTCCAAACAGGCTAATGTCCTCAAGATCATTGGTCGATCCGTCTCTAGTGTAAGATGGATTGCCGTACCGGGTCTGCAACGGTAGGGTAGCAGTCGGTAGAGAGAAACAAGGGTGTAAGTAAATTGCCTATCAAGTATGTAACTAAGTGGAATGGTGCAAGGTTTCGACAACCTATCCCAACTACCTATGTAGGTTAGGACTATGATTCTACCTAGTCCTATCGTCAGATGTCTAGTCAGATATGATTATCTGTTTCTAGGTATACCCACAAGGTGAACATGTTCTTTCAACGGAGCTCCAGGCGATAGGGGTCACGATGTCCACATGGAACATGGATTATTGAACACACAATGTGTATCTATGGATCTTAATCCGGTCCGCATGGTTCCCGCACACCTCGCGATCCACTGCAACGCTAATAGAAACTAGTTGACGACGCTCCTTTAGCAAACAATGAAGATGAAACATGGACGGGCAACGCTGCGCTCGATCGGAGTTTACCTTACACCTTACCCCCAGGGGTGCTCCCCAAGTTCCTAAGCTCGTGGGGACCACGTAACTCCGATCCATGATTCGTCTCTCGCCTAGCCCCTATCCCACCTCACTCCCACAACCCGGTAGGGACCATGCCGTATGTTGCATCCAAGGCGGGTTCAATCAATATCTCATCACTGATCCATACCATTGAGAGAGATGTGACAGCCGTGCAGAAAAGCGGCGCGCCTAGAAAATTCCAAGAGGGCGTCGAATCAACGTCACAACGAGTGCTAGGCTTCCTATGGTGCCATGGCCCTCCATCACATACATACTACGGACAATTTCCCATTGCCAATGCCGGCAGCGACTAGGGCCGATAGCACCAGGGTACAGAGAAAAAAAAATTGTAGCCAGAAGAAAGTGCGTCGCTACCCGGATTATACCGGATGTTCGCCGTGATTCCGCATGTAGGGGTCCGGTGACGACACGATGTGCTGCTGTGCTGTTGCCCAACGCAATGAATACACAATCAATGCAGTGAACAACTCTCTTTCTCACATTCTCACCTCCCATCTGTGAGAGCCTGTCGGTGCGGTGGGTGCGGCCGCACCTCTCTTCCGATGCTCGTCCCACCCTCCCTTGATTGGGCGAGGTCATACGAGTCAAGTCCTCGCCAGTCAAACTCATATCTGCTGGTGTTTTCAAAGTCGCTATCGAAATCTACTGGCATGGTGACGTTGGAAGGTCCTATCGGAGCAATGTATGATATACTCGGTGGTCTGCTCACAGGGTTTGCCCGGCCTAATTTTAACAGTTCAGACATATCTAGGTATAGTATCACGTTCCCTGATTGAGAAGGTCCAGTCTATCACTAAGCTCTCATATCCTAAGCTAAGTGTGAGTATCAGTGGGGTGAAAATTTAAGAAAATCGTAGGTAACGAAGAAATATTGAGCTAGTAGTATATAGTGAAGAGTCTCCCTTGCGCGGGAGATCGGCTCTGATCGACCTAGTTCCTTGAAGACGGCCATGCTAACTGCGATTCCTAATCACATAGATCTAGACGAGTAGATGTAGTGACCTTTATGCACTTTCACCGTCTTATTCCCATCCCATGGACGGATATATAAACATCACTCTTTCCCTTCACTAGCAACTCACTGTTAAGGACTTATGCCTTCATCAGGTCTCTTCTCCTGAGTCTTCCCGTCCTTTACCCACCTACCATCTCCTATCAGCCGCTCTGTTTGGGTCACGTCCTTACCACGATTATCATGGGGCGCATATGTATTCCCATCGCCATGTTGGCGCTACAGGGGCTTGTCTCTGCTACTGGTTGCCCTTATGCTGACCCTGCTAACCTTCAGGCGCGAGCTGCTAACACACCAGAGACTCCTGTCTCAGGTGCCATCGTTGATGACAGCACTGGCTTTCTCACTGATGATGTCGGCGGGCAGATTGAGGATCAAGACAGCCTAAGAGCAGGAGACAGAGGCCCAACTCTCCTCGAGGACTTCATTTTCCGCCAGAAGATAACACACTTCGACCACGAGAGAGTAAGTTATCTAAACCATTTCCCTCCCTTCGAGACAAGGTGAGCCTTGCAAGAAAGAGCATTAGGGGTACACACAATCTGCAAACTTCCTGGGTAGGCTGACACGTCAGACAGGTTCCCGAGCGTGCTGTTCATGCTCGAGGTGCTGGCGCTCACGGTACTTTCACGAGCTATGCTGACTGGAGTAACATCACGGCCGCCTCGTTCCTAAAGGCTGCCGGGAAGGAGACTCCTGTCTTCGTCCGGTTCTCTACCGTGGCAGGTTCTCGTGGAAGCGCTGACTCGGCGCGTGATGTTCATGGTTTCGCTACACGTTTGTAAGCTCATCTCAATAACGGCGATCTAGACTCTTGCTTCATTATGACTGACTCAGATTTTAGCTATACAGATGAAGGAAACTTTGGTGAGAAGACGAAAGCTGGTTATTCCCATTGCTGACATATACTGATATTTCCTTTTGAAGACATCGTCGGAAATAACATCCCAGTGGTAAGTGAAATTGCTGGCCTCATCAAACTACATGAAGGTGTCTTGCCCTTGCATCGGAAGATACCGACCTTACTCTTTTATTCTCATAACGCCTATATGTAGGTGAAACTTGCTAATACCCTCTATCGCAGTGTGAGTAAACAATACAAATGACTCTCAAGCTCTTACTCGTTTTGGACAATGAGCAGCCTTTGCTAGCTTCTTGGCATGATCGCAAGCTTCTATATGGAATTGTGCTAATTAATCATGCTGGGTCTAAACAGTCTTCATGTGAGTGGATTACGGACTGGTCACTTCATGCACCTAGCTAGATCAAGCATCTTTTAGTCTTCCCCCTTAGCCTTGTAACTCCATCTCAAGCCTCAATATTTTCATTTCACCACTATCGTCGGTAATAACTAACGGACGAACAGACAAGACGCCATCCGCTTTCCTGATCTGATACACTCAGTCAAGCCTAGTCCCGATAGTGAGATTCCCCAAGCTGCGACTGCTCACGACTCAGCATGGGACTTCTTCTCTCAGCAGCCGAGCACCCTCCACACCCTATTCTGGGCGATGGCCGGCTTCGGTATCCCCAGAAGCTACCGTCATATGGCAAGTCACACAACCTTAGTTGGTTGCTTCACTCACATAACTAATCTATTTCTTTAGGATGGCTTTGGAGTTCATACCTACCGCCTAGTCACCGACGCCGGTGAATCGAAGCTTGTAAAATGGCACTGGAAGACGAAGCAAGGCCGAGCTAGTCTCTACTGGGAGGAGGCTCAAGTCCTTGCTGGCAAGAACGCAGACGCCCACCGTGGTGATCTGTTCGACGCCATCGCGAGCGGCAACTTCCCCGAATGGGAACTGGCCGTCCAGATCATCGACGAAGACCAGGCGCTTGCCTTCGGCTTCGACGTGCTCGATCCGACTAAGATCATCCCAGAAGAGCTTGCGCCGTTGCGGAAGCTCGGTGTTATGAAACTAGACACGAACCCGACGAACTACTTCGCCGAAACTGAACAGGTCATGGTGAGTCGGTCTATCTCTCATTCACCGAACGATACCGCCCCGGCTTTTGCCTGTGGGGTATGAGATCGGGGAAGCGCGGAACTCCTATACAAATTACTGCTGTGTGACCTCGTAAACGTTGGATCACGGGATAGGGGGGTAGTGTAAAGACATGTAAGACAACGCTGGTGCTGGGTCCTCTAGCTGACACAGATGTTCAGTTTCAACCAGGCCACATCGTCCGAGGTGTCGACTTCACGGAAGATCCGCTCCTCCAGGGTCGCATTTTCTCCTATCTCGACACCCAGATTAACCGCCATGGTGGTCCCAACTTTGAGCAGCTACCCATCAACCGACCCGTGGTTCCCATCCACAACAACAACCGAGATGGCGCCGGCCAGAACCTCATCCACAAGAACATCGCAGCATGTAAGTATCCAGCCACCGTTCCCCGTCTCAACCGTATAGTGTCATACGTTTGAGGCCAGTATGACTCAGGCTAACGCACCATCCAAGACTCCCCAAACACACTGAACGGCGGGTTCCCCCAACAAGCCAACCAGACCACCGGCCGGGGTTTCTTCACCGCGCCATCCCGCAGCGTAACAGGCAATCTCGTACGCGGCCTATCCTCGACCTTCAACGACCACTGGTCCCAGCCCCGGCTATTCTACAACTCCCTAGAGCCCGTGGAACAGCAATTCCTAATCAACGCCATCCGGTTCGAGACAAGCCACTTACAATCCACCACGGTCAAGCAGAACGTAGTCCAGCAACTCAACAGGATCAGCAACGATGTCGCCACCCGCGTAGCCTCGGCGCTCGGCATGGCCGCGCCGGCGCCCGATCCCACATTCTACCACAGCAACGTGACGCAGGGGATCTCCATCACCAACAGCACCCTCCCCACCATCGCGACCCTCAAGGTCGGCGTCCTCGCCACGTTGACCACCAACAGCTCCGCCAAGGCCATGGACCAAGCGACGCAGCTCAAGACGCGTCTGTCCAAGGACGGCCTGGAGGTGACCGTCGTAGCAGAGCGGCTGGCCTCGGGGGTCGACAAGACGTACTCCGCGGCGGACGCCACCGACTTCGACGCCCTGGTGGTCACCGCCGGGGCGGATAGTGCCGGCATCTTCGCTCTCACGGCCAGCTCGTCGTTCTACCCGCCCATGCGACCCTTGCAGATCGCCACCAGCGCCTTCTTGTTCGGCAAGCCCGTGGCGTATTTTGGGGGCGCGACGCCGAGCCAGACGCTGCAGAGCGCGGGCTTCGGGGCCACACCTTACTCCTCCAGTGGGGACTCGGGTGTCTTCGTGAGCTCGGACGCCGACCAGATGGTTAAGTCTATCGAGGACGGGCTAAAGACGTTCAAGTTCACGAGCCGCTTTCCCTTGGATTCATAGGGACGTCGTGGGGTGAGTGATGTATATACGACATGTATGGATGGATACGGTGGAATCTTTCCTTCGCTGTATATAATTTTATTTAGAGACGCGAGTCTTTAGCGCTGAGAAATTGATAGATACTGTGTTATTTGGCATGTTATTCTTGGAGCCTATGATTTGTGCTTGTGACATGGGCCAGGGTATTACGATACACATACTTCCCCCCCTACATTGCCTCTCGGTACTCGTGCATACCTCTCAAATATCAAACCCGGTTTTCAAACTTATAATTCAAAATACTCTTCGCTTATCTCGCATCGAGGCCAATTGAACTTGCAGCGTAAATTAGTGACTTGCATGTTTGATTACAGAAAATGAAGTGGTTAATTTGGTAGGCCGCATAATCTACGCCTAACTCTCGAGCTTTTATGTGACTGGTAAGTACCTTTGTACAGATAGACACCTATTAACGAGCAAATGTAAAAAGACTTAGGAGTGTACACTACAGCACGTATATAAGACGTAGGAGGGATTTCAGTTGAAGAGCGACAGGTTGCAGAATAGGCCGCAGGATGAGGGATTGCGTACGTCAAGCACTCGATTGTTTTAGGTAAGTATGTTTTGAAGAAAGAATTACGACAGCCTACGGCTTATATTTGGCTTCGACGAGGCGTATGTACAGTTTAACCAGAAAAACTCAAGAAATACCAAAACAATGTTGTTTGAGCAATTAGGTATGGCACCATATTTCACTCAACGCACAGAGTGTTAGCATAGATTAAACATACCACTACAACGGTCCTGATGCGATTGCATAAAAATACATCTAACTGATGAAACGTAATGTCTTTAGCTTCAAGTGCTGCTGCTCATGCGACGGGTACGAGATAGTTTCGAATTCATACTTAAAGTTATATGCTTTTATGCATCTCGGAACAGAGCGCGACATCACTCTTACGGTAAAACATCCCCATTCCTGACCTGGACTCGAAGCAGTGAAAACTGTGGTCCGAACTGGCTGTCCTACTCCTCATCATCGCCCTCAGCGTCCTGCTCCTCGTCCGATTCTTGTCGCGCATCCGCTTCCTCCTCACCGTGTCCATTAACGGCGTCCTCACGATGCTCAGCTTTGTCAGCCCCATCGTCTCCATCCGCCTCTTCATTTGCGAAGGGGTCTTTGTAAGGATCCGTCTTCCATTGGTCCATTGTGGCCCTAGTCCCCTCGTCAAAGTCATTAACAGTGACGGCAAGCCGGTCGGGGATCTCTTCCACATCATCTGCAAGCCCAGCATTACGGTGAATGGTCTTGGAGCGTTGGGGCTTCACGACTACTCGATGGATCACTGGTGAATAGTAGACGGCTTTCTGGTCAACCATTTCGTCGCTATTGAAAGCGACGAGAAGCTCTTCGTCGTACTTGGTGGAGTTATCGAGCTCGACCTCGTCCTTGGTCTCATACGTTCGAACAAATCGGAACTGGAAGCAACCGTGGCCATCACTATTATGGCTTGTGTACAAGTCATCGTCGTCATGGTCAGGATTTAGCACATCAAACCGCTGGTTGAACTTCTCCGATGTCTGGAGTGAGTCGCTCAAGAAGTAGTGATAAGTCTGCGGATTGGCAGGTTTAGGGTTGTTCGCAGGATCTCTCTCGTGCGCTTGCTTGGCCAATTTGTAGGCTGCCTCTTCGTCATCGGGAAGTGTGCTTGGTTTGATGACAGCATTTAATAAACGCTTGTCGTAGATCCCAGAGGCAGGTACGGGGTTATTAGTGAACTTGATTGTGAAATAGCCTCCATAGTCTGGGAATGCTTCGAGATCGGGAATCATAGGGTAGCTCTCTACAAGCTTGAGGCTTCGCTTCGTAGGGTGCCTGATGCGGCTCTTATCCTTGAGATTGGTAGCCGCTATAGAGAAGCTCTGATCAATCTTTCTCTTTACGTAAGCTGGCGAGTCCTTGTCTGGTTCTGGCGACGGCCGTTTCGTCGGCCGCTTTATGGGCGTAGGATTGAGGGAACGCAGCGGTCCGGCCTCATGCTTGGACTTTGTTGTGCCAGACGAGATGTATTCGGTGCGACGGAGGAAAGAAACGGCCGAATCTGTTGTTTTTGGCTTGCCAAGGGTCTGTAAGGGTCGTAGAAGTGCGCGATCGTGTGGGTGGAGGGATTGGATAGACGGTGTCTGAGAGGGCGCCTGTATAGCTTCGCGCAGGCCATGCCATATCAGCTCTGTATTTCTTCAACGGCAGTGGGACACAAGCTCATCTTACAACTTTCGTCGCCGTCAAATATGCCCGGCATTCCAATCAAGTCTAGGGGCATGGCTAGCTCTGCATCTGCCTCGATATTCAGCGGCTGTTCTCGGGCTAGCCTTGATGCGAAACCAGGCGCAGTATATTGGCCACTGGCAAGACCGGTATTCGGTATATCGAGCAGCTTCGGGGGGTGTGGAGGCGGCGGGAGCGCATTGGAATAACGTATCCGGGCAATATAGTCTTGGTGGACAGGGCGATGTTCGCCTGAGCCACGCGACGATGAGGCCATATTGGAGAGCTTAAGTCGTAGGCGACAGGGAGAGACTCAGGGATGAGAGGCGGCGCAAAGATGCGCACAATGCGAAGGATTGAAAACTCAAACCCTTATTGAATAGTATTGAAGTTGGCCCCTATAATTGAAATAAGCCGGCGCTGTTGCGCACGTTGTAATATGCCGTATGTATACTGGAATGGTGGTGGATGATGGTGAGCTGTGTTGGTAGACTAAAGTAATTAGAAAAAAGTTGGGGGTTGATGATGGATTGGAGCTTCACGCGTCGCTAGCACTGACAAGGCTGGCCTGGGCTAGGTACCTAGGTAGGTGCGCACTCCACTAACCTAGGACGGGTCGCCAGGCGGGTACTTACCCGGATACTCTGCCCGGACTGCGCCATTGTGGTCAGCAGCGCTCACGAAAGCCTCCCACAAAACTACCCGTAAGTACCACCCGTACTTTCCCATAAAATATGATGCCAACAATGAACAACCGTAATAGACTAACTGCAGTGTTTAGCGTTCATTGCATTATTATAAATTTCGTATTTGCCGTTGTCATAAAAGGGAACAACAACTCTGCGCCAAAAATCCCATCTAGTACTAGAACCCCAGCCTTTGAGTCCCTCTATTTCATGACAGGCGCAAGAACCTGTTTGCGACCAAATAATCTCCGTAGCTCACGCCATGTACACGATACATCTATCATTACTTTGTACAATTCGGGACTCTGCTATATCATAGAAATAGGATTTCCCTTCCTATCACGTGTAGGGCATTCAGTCTGAGACTTTGTTCATCAACTCAACTACATAGCACAGTTGAATCCGCATTCGCACCTCTGTTGGTACTGAAAAATTCAACATTTTGAGAGTCCCGACGACGCTCCAAAGCCTTACCCTCTCCTAATCATGCTTTTACGATGTGCTGCTCTTGCCGTATTTGGCCTTGCCAAAAGTGAACGGTACATATCTGTACTTGATCATGTGCTGGATTTGCTTGCGCACTGTGATTGAACATTAGTATAACTGAGTGTATGGTAATAAATCAGGAATTGTATCGTACTAGTCAAGATGAAGAGGATGAACCAGTACATGACCAAGACAGGCCAGAAGACCGGGACGTCGAATATGTCGAACCAACTGCACGCGAAAGAGATGGCGATAGCGCGAGTGGCCTCGTACCAGAACTTGAACTCGGGGAGCCGACGGATGAATGGCCGGAACTCCTCGTCTTGCTTAGTCGGGAGACTGCCAGCAGTTCCATCCTCCATCTCATTGTCGAGAATGTCGTTCGAGGGGTCGAACTTGGGTTGTAGGAAAGCGAGGAACAGGTTGAGCAGGTAGATACCGAGCGCGTACGCCACTGTGCACATCGCTGTCAGAGATCCGGAGCACGAGGTACGTTATACAATGGTGTGGCGATGCATCTTACCAATATACCAGCCTTGCGCAACAAACACTCGGAGGAAGAAGACAGACAGGCCTACACCCGTACCAATCCACCGATAGAGAACATAGGGCGTCGATCGATCTAATAGAGTTTGGTATTGCTGCGAAAAGTATTAATATCCCGATGGCCCAATATCTTGTCGGCGGAATTGTCTGGGGATGAACCGACCCTCTGAATCTTGGATGTCTGGGCTGTGACAGCCGCGAAGGGCGTCTGATCGGCCTCGATGCCCTCCATCGCGATGCAATTAGAAGGGAGGGGCGACGTAAGAGCGGTCTTGTCGGCAGAAGTCTAAAAAGATCGAAATACGGCGACGGAGTCCGAAGTATTAAAGCCTGGCTAGATGTCAAATGTGGTGAAGGAGCGTGGTTGTGGTCGGTAAAAAAAAAACAAAGGTCGATGTGTCGTAGGAGGAAGAATAAGAGACTTGGATAATTGTCGAAGGGAAGATTACCTACCTTTACTAGTGTAGGGTAGCCTGCTGCTGCGACTTCCAAAGATTGCGATCCAAGTTTCACTCCTTTTCGCAGTGGACCTGAATGGATGATCTGTCCAGCCAGGATGAAATGCCTACTGCCAAGCCCACTTATGCAGTGCAGTAATGTTGGGATTAGGCATTAGCCACAGGACCCTAGTCTGCCTTCTTAACAGCCCTTAATGAAGCCTGCGGCTTGTGTGTGGGAAGCGCCACTTAGATTATATAAGCAGTGTGGCTAGGGCCGAGTGGCCTGTGCATATATTATAACTTATCTCGGGTACCTTAGTTTCTTTATTATAGGCTTTGCAAGAACTGCCTACCAACGTATAACTAACCGTGGCTGTACCGCTTACCCCCAGCTTACTATAACTTATCTCAGAGTATGAGTCTTGCATTGCAGAATTCAAAACACAATTTGAAAAGTACTTAGTATATCTTAACATGTGTACACTGAAAATATGGCCCACATTGATAGCTTTGCACATGCATCAAAGATTCAAGGTCACCACGGCATACCCTATCGGGAAGTTTACAGTGTTGCATCTCCGTATAGTCTCTCAAACAAACTACTACAAAGACTTGCTTTTTGAGCATTTATAGTGGCTAGACAGAATAATACATGGTTGTATGAAGTGCCCAATGAACGCATTTCCAACCATTTACTCATCTGACAACCCGCAATACGAAGTAGATGTCATAGTAAAGCCCCCAAGTTGTTTTAGCTAGAAGGTCTGGTATCTAGAACCCTCCTTGAGGGAGAAGACATTCTCATTTCCTTTGTATATAGTCTCATGATTTCCTTTGTATCTAGTCACTAATTGGAAGTTCCTTAGCTATCAACTTCAATACGAGATTCATTCTTTAAACTGCTATCCAGACCTCCTCCTTATCGGACACCCGGTCGTTGTTCCTATTGTTACTTGCAAATCAAAAACTCCGATGTACTGCCTCTCCCTCCCGGGTGGTGTAGAGCAGGTCCGTTACATATATTATAGCGAATACATTGGGATGCCGCCTATGACATGTCTCTTCGCCTAACTGTTAGTCCAGATCTATTCGCCCCATCAATATACTTTTCTCTCTATAAACTATTTCTTGTGAGTTTACATAAATCTAAACGTTTAACAAATTTAAATTATTAATATCAACGCCATACTTGGACACCTTCCGTCCGGCATTGAAATCATCATTGCCGATCCCAAAGGGTTCGGTGGGGACGGTGCCCGGGGTACGACGCACGGAATCCGGGATCATTGCAATATGTCTGTAAAAAGCGATTAGCTTAGTACACTAGTATGATGAGAAAACCTCGGAGGGGGGGAGAATGGTCTCGCAAAACGCCTTACGTGATAGCCGACTTTCCGCCTTCATCGCCCGTTTCATAGAACCATAGCCGCTCAACGCCGTCACGGAGCCGGTACTTGCGATACTCGTGGTTCTTCTTTTGGCTAACGATATTGGCTAAGTGGACCGACTTGATTGAGAGGAGGACGTCGGTCTCCATTCGGTCAGCGGACTTGGCACTCTTACTCGGTCGTGGCTTGGCTGTTGGCTTAGGTTTTGATTTTGAGGGCGGTGCCGACTTGGTCACTCGACTATTGCCTAATAATTGAGATGGCATGGTGAAAGGAGCAGGCCTAGTAGGAGGCAATAGGGTAGAGAAATATAAACAGGAATCGGTATGGGGTTTCCAGTGAGTACACGTTCCACGAATTTAATAATTGAAAAGATTGCTAGTCATTAAGGTGTCTATTGATGAGCGCGTTGTTTGATGAATTGTTGACTCTTTTTTTTTCTGGCGATTTGCTGGTAATGAATTACTTAGATAACCCGCCGTGCTGTATTTCGGTCTATTGTCATCTGTCCGTCACTGCTTAGTTTCTTGTTTATACTATACAGAAACAAAAAACCAATTTTATCAAACCAATTTTTTAAACCGGTATTTAATTAATACAGTTTTACGTTTAATAACAATACGTTATGCAGAAGCGGTTCCTGCACAGGCTGGGCTCAGAGAAATTCCATTCTGATTTAGGATAGTAACACCACACAAGTCAGTGTGGCGCTGTAGACCGTTGGAGCCTCATATTAGCCGGATAAGGCAATATGCATTATTATAAGTATTTCTCCATCGAGGTTCCTTAGGTAATCAGAAATCGGACCCATATGAGCTCTCCCGCCAAGACCGGGGGAATGTTGTTATCCTCGGCCAGCTTCGGCTTGTCTATCATGATGGCATCAGTAATCAACCTCTTTGAGCTGCAGGATGAACACTCATCTACATACCTATCTGAATAGCTGCCTGAGTATTTAAACAATTGATAAAATATCCACCTCATTAATATCTAGATTGCCTACTCCACCATTTTCAATTCATTATTTGTATCTACAGCTAACCCCGGCCTTCACTCCTCATCATGAATCCCCTCAGAGCTATGAGACCACTGGCCTCTCGCCTCCAACCATCAACACTTCCGAGAGTCGTCCGCCCATTTTCTTCCACACCAGCTAGATCCTATGAATACCTTCTAACTTCAAAACCTAAACCCGGTGTTGGCCAAGGTAAGACCAGACCACCACTCCATAAACTAGTTAAATGGTCAAATAATTCTTTAGTGGAAGTCATGTACAATCTCGGCTCACATGTGATAACTAGTAACACTCAACCGCCCTAAGGCCTACAATGCGCTTTGCACGCCCTTAATCGTCGAGCTAAATCAAGCGCTCGGCGAGTTCAATTCAGCCGACGACGTGTCGGTCATCATCCTAACCGGCTCCGAGAAGGCATTCGCCGCCGGCGCCGACATCAAGGAGATGGCACCCCTCACCTTCGCCGAGGCGTACACCAAGAGCTTCATCGAGTCATGGTCGGACCTCACAACACGGGTCAAGAAGCCCATCCTAGCCGCCGTGTCGGGCCACGCTCTAGGCGGCGGGTGCGAGCTCGCCATGATGTGCGACATCCTGTACTGCACCGAGAACGCCAACTTCGGCCAGCCCGAGATCAAGCTCGGCACCATCCCTGGCGCCGGCGGGAGCCAGCGGCTGACGCGGGCCATTGGCAAGTCCAAGGCCATGGAGCTCATCCTTACCGGCAAGTCGTTTTCGGGGGCCGATGCCGAGAAGTGGGGGCTTGCGGCGAAGACGTTCCCGAGCTACGAGGCGCTCATGGAGGGTGTGACGAAGACGGCCGAGACTATCGCCGGATACTCCAAGGTCGCTATTATTGGAGCTAAGGAGGTCGTGAACAAGAGCCAGGATCTCGGCCTGCGGGACGGCGTCGAGTACGAGAGGAGGGTGTTCCATAGTATCTTCGGCAGCCAGGACCAGAAAATCGGCATGAAGGCGTTCGCTGAGAAGAAGAAGGCTGAGTGGACACATCAGTAGATGCCGATTATTAGGTATAGTGAAATACAGGCCTGGACTTCAAGACTGTGAGATTACCGACCCCCTACAGACACAAATAATACAGCATATTGTAACATCCTGCCGGAAGGGAACTCAGAGGAGCCTAGCCGGTAACTTAGATTTTCGAGTCTAAGCTAGCAGCGCTTAAATTGATATGAAACAAGACAAGACAAGGTATAATGAATCGTTACTCGTGCTAAGTAGGCTATGTAGTTATGATAACAATAGGGAATAAAGTCCGAATCCTTAACCATGAAATAGTATGCCGAAACCCGCACGTTACTCAATAATTTCATACTAGATTTAGTCATTTTCGTTTCAAAAGACTCACTGGCGTTGTCTCGACCCCTGCCCTAACCAATCGCCTAGATAAGTGAGGCTTCATGTTTCTGTTTGTTCCTAATTATGTCTGGTAGCCTAGTCGTTGGTCTTGGAAGTGTGAAATATAACATACTACCCAGCCCTCCAAAGACATGGTGTACTAGTAGCATATCTGCTTTGTTTATGGTAATTGCGAGTTAAAAGACCTCGTTCGCAGGTGCCTATCTTGACCTAACCACAAGCGTACCATCGCAAACGCTCAAACAAGATCGTGGAGGGTTACTCTTCGTCTCCTCATCCTAGGCCATGATATAGGGTAGTCTTCAGAGATACGCCAAAGCCTGGCGTACTCTTCACGCGGGGGCCCTACTAGCTCTTTAGAGTTTCGCCAAGGCTTCCTCTGGAATACTACTATCACAAGAATGACAGCAAGGGTGATGAGCTCGCCCGCGACTGTACCCACTAGTTAGCTAAATGCGCTATTATTGCTAATGTTTTGGCTACTACCCGGGATTTCCCACTAATCTCTGCACCTAAGTCGACCTATTGCAACACAAAGGAGCGGGTAGCAGAATGGGAAAGACTCACATATTCTACCAGTAAACCAAGTTTCTTCGTAGCTCAAGTTGTCGCCATCATGTGGGAATTGCTTCACAGGCACACTGAATAAGCTTGTAATGAACGACGGCGGCGTCTAAATATTGTTAGTTCGTAGTAAATATTGAATGATAGAATAATCAAAATACACCTAAGTTGAACTTACAAATATAATAGTAACAATTGTAAATAGCACAATGTAATTGTTGAGTAAGCGTGCTGCCTCTGCTTCATCAAGAGAGGTCTGTGCTTGCTTGACCTGCACTAAATAGTCGAGCTACCATTTTACAACATATTAGCTCAGAAGGTCTTTGGTGAGAGGATGGAGAGTAGAAAGTACATGTGTGAACCATTATGACTTACTGCTTCTAGCGTCTTTTTTGCATCCTCGTCGAGCCGCGTGGCCCGATCGATAAGCTCCTTGATACCGCAGTCTTCGAGGAAGCTCTCACGGCAACGCTTGCTCTGGTCTTGGAATCCTGGCCAGAATAGCCGCGAGAACTTTTCTAGTACCCCAGCCTGAGCTTCAAATACCCGGCGAACTAAGTTGAGCTCGTCACGGACGTCTTTGACTTCGTACAGCAGCCTAATCTCATCCGTAATAGACCGATCTTTGCTAGAGCTACGTTTTCCTCTTTCCTTCGCGTCTTCCATATGCTTGCTAAACTGCTTGAAGCGTACGACTTCATCGTCGGACTAAGATAATATAATTAGTAAGGACACAGGGCAGTGGATTTTTCAACAAATAGGAACGAGGAAGTCTAAAGAACAAGGCTAATTCTAATAGCAAAGTGGATACGGGGGAAACAAACTATTTTTGCTATCCTATTGTCGAATATGTCGAGCACGTGAGCTTTAAGCCCAGCATCACAGAACTTATCTAAGGACGTGGCACATTCGTATAGTATGTGTTCGATCAAGTCATCTGGTTCATGCATCGACTTGATACCACCCTGTCGAATTGTATCTATCAAAGTATCCTCAGCACCTGTGTGGCATCGATCAGGGCAGCAGGTGATAACGGTATCTATTGGAAGTTAGATACGTGATATATGTGCAGGTAATCCTAATATTGGTTGAGGGTAACTAACTATCGCCTAATTTCCACAACCAGAGTTGATGGACCATTAGGAGTTTTGCAACTTCACCAGTCGCCGCGGATTTATTGGGGTATTTGACTGGAATTTCCTCCAAGGGAGCTTTATCTTTCTCAGGTAATGGTTGGGCATTGGGGGGTTCAGTCTGTTCTATATCAGCAGATTCCGGGCTCGAGTTGGACTCGTTGTATCTAATCAGTTCGTTGGGGTTACTCGACTGCTCCGCGGCTGTTCTACTTTGTGGTATTTCTGACCCTACTTAGGGGGTACCTTGTTAGCTCGCGCCTCATTCCGTACAGAACTAATGTCAAGTAGGTGAAGAGTATAAGGTACTAGGTCAGGGGTAGTGTTATTAGTTATAAGTCTCGTTTGTCTCACATTTACCTGTCAATCCTATGTGAGAATCTATACCAAGCCATACGAGTATTATGGTGACTTACTTCTCGCCATAGGAGTGTCGTCGCCGAGCGCTCTCAGAGCCCCATACCGCAAAAAATACTCAAAAGGGTCATCCGACTTGTCTTCCTGTCGATTAGATTCTTGGTACCACTTGTACACAACCTGGTCCTTGTCTCGGGCCGTGATCCGGTCAGTGCTGAGCATGTCGTAGTACGATTCATCTAAAGTTTTAGGGATCTGGAGGCCATCCTTGCCCGTGTAAGGGGAATAGAGATGGAAGAGCTCCAGCATCTTCTTCAGATGCCCACTTGCTTTCCCCATATCTCTTCGCTTGAGATACGGCTCCGTCTCGAAATCGATGAATGGTACCTAAATGCGGAATACCTATTAGTATCATATGTTCTGTTCCAAGGGCGCGCGTACTGACGACTATGGAGAGACTTCTATTCTTTGGAAAGAGCTGGGCGTCTCTTCGCTTCTCATTGCTGGCCTTTTCCCAGTGGGCTCCATTACTTTCTTGTTTTGGAGTTTAGGGTTGTCGTCGCTTCTAGCAAAGCCAGCCAACGTCGAGGATGGAGCACCCCTCCAGTCTTTATTGCTAAAGCCTTTTCGACCAGACTTCATTCTCCTTTTATCGTAGATCTTGGATTTTCTCTCGCTTTTATCTAAAACGGCAGATGCATCTGAGGGTGAAGCATCCCTCACGACCGTATTTCCCCGAAATCTATCTTCCTTCCACGAATCTTCTGCCTAATAATACATAATTAGATAAGCAAGGCCATCTTACGTGAGTAGGCGATGGGGAAAGGGGATCTCACATGTGGCACCCTTGTACTTCCGGCACCCTTACCTTCGCGATCATTCGTGGTCCGGTCCCAGAAACTCCATGCGCGAGACCTCTCCTCAGGGTCATATCCTTTGGAATGAGTAATGAGCCAGATAAGGTCCTAATATCGAGCCTCTCTCGTAAGCCATCTAATCAAATAAGTGTGAATATAATTGAAGAAAGGTCAGGCGTACCTTGATCCAGGTCATCTATCCAGTAGTTTTTCGTTAGTTTATATCAGTCTTGGCGAGGTATACCACTCACATTATTAGCAGAGAAGTGTATCCACTTCCATGTCTCTTCTTCAGTAAGACCAACCTCCCCTGTCATGGGTAACCGCGTTTCTATGATAGTCTTGAACTGCTCGGATATGTCCTGAAGAGTTGTTTCCTTGTATACTAGATCGCTGACAGATGTCGAAGTTGCCCACGATTCGGTACGACCGCGCCAATAGTGCCGAACGTAGACAGAGGCGTTGTCGCATGCCGTCTTATTACGCTCTGGGCACACGGGCCGTTCTCCGGGGACAATTGCCCTGCTTTTTCTTTCTGAGATTCCCCATGGCTTTTTAAATAGTTGGCGAAGCTCTTCAACCCTCTCTGCTTTTTCCTCAAGCGTTTCAACCCCGTCGCGATCTTCCAACTCTTCAAGGTCTTCATATATCTCAGGAATGACATTAGGCGGTGTTTTCCCGTCGGCATTTCTAACCCCGGCATCCGCACCGTATGATAGAAGAGAGCTCGCCATATTGACATCGCCCTTTATACAAGCTTCATGTAAAGGCGTATTGCCTACAGAGTTTAAGGTTAGTTTATTTTAGCTTGGATACGTTTGAATTGCCCATGTCCATATAGTATAACCACGAGACGAACGCTAACAAGGTGCGGAAAGCTAAAATAATTGGGTGAATCTTACCCGCCTTGTCTTTCGTGTTTATCTCTGCTCCGAAGTCGTCTAATAATATGTCGGCAACGGCTAATTTGTTGCGACCACCTTTGTGCCAAACGGCGAGGTGTAAAGGGGGTCATGTTGAAATTATCAGACACATCTACATTCGCCTTGTTGTTAAGTAAGTCACGAATGATCTCGATGTAGCCGCGAGCCGCAGCTTCGTGCAGCGCAGATCGGCCAGACTCGTCCCCTAGGTCAATGTACCGAACACATTCTGAATGCTTCAGGAGCTCCTTCGCAATTGTTCGGTTATTTGTTCTGACGGCCTCGTGCAATGGAGAGCGATTCTGTTTTTCCAGTTTTTTGTTGCCCAGCCTAGCGCCCTTTGCCCTAATAATATGTGTTGCTACTAAGGACTTGTTCTCTTCTATGGCGACGAAGAGTGCGTCCATCAAGCCATCATTGCCGAATATTTTTTGAGGGATAGACTAAGGGCCTGGCTTTTTGGGGATTTTACCATCTCGATAGTTTAGGAGACTCTTAACCTCATCACTCGAGCTAGACGATACCGCTTCGATGAGCTTCTTAGTCTATTCTTCCTCACTCATTTCTTTGCCATCTGAGCCCGTTTTTCTGTCTTGCTTTTCAGCGGCTGCTGAATGGTTGATGGACTCTTCGCCTTGTCCATCCATGATATGCTGAATTACTTCATTCAAGCTAATATATTTAAGAAGTGCGTATCAAGTTGACAGTATCCGAAGCCTGCGTAGCGAGCCCTTTCTTACACTCACGAGCAACGTGAGCTATTAAAGGCGAACCCCCCTCGTTACTACCCACGCACGTAATCAACATGTCGGTCAGGTTTGGCAGTCACCCCGCTCGCTGACCTCCAACCCGAGCAAATAGATTGCGGATCGGGGACCTTCAGCTTGCATACGTGCAGATACTTTACCGATTGACCGGCGAGGCTCCCGAACGTAACATGGTTATCTATCCCAACGGAAGGTATACCTAATACGGAAACACGCCGCATAAGTAGGTCAGCATACATCCAGACCGGAAATGCAAGAACGAGTCGAGAGGCTGGAACTTGTCCATAAGGGCTCGTGCAGTTAACCTACATGCATAATGGTTTTTTTATAAGTATCTGAATATGAGTATACACTGAACTTTATGGTAGGCTAATATAATTCCTGAAGCTCACTATTATAAGGATTGTTAGAGGTGATAATAATATTGAATATATTGGATTTAAAACCCAGTTGATACTAACTAAATACATAGAGTTGAGTATATACCTACCTAGGAGCCGCAATGCATCGAGATACTTCTGGAAATCCCTTCATCAGTTGACAGCTGCTGTGCAACCCAATATTTGATTGAGGGGAAACGCAGGAGTTATTGTGCGAATATCTTCATTGCCAAAGGAGAGTGAGTGGAGTAAAACGGAGATACGGAGTAGGTTAGACTATGAATAATTAATAATAATACAGTGGCTAAGCTAATACTTAACATGGATTGATACATGATGCCCTTGCTAGAGGCATCTCTGGAAAGGCTGCGAAAAAGTGGTAGCCAGGTAGCAGATTTGGTAGTTTCGAGGCAATGGAGGGGTCTACTCGTCTAGACTACTACCTATTGGGATACCGCGTACAAGTTTAAGTAAGAGCGGTGAGAGTACCTCTACCTACCCTTCATGTGTAAGTTAACGCTCAAGGTATGAAATATTGCGCTAGGTGTACGGTAACGAGGTCAATTTTACTTGCCTGCAACGATGGAATACGAAATTTGGGGGCCAATCATGTATATGGCCTGCTCGATTTGAATGTGGCTTGGTGGCCACCAACAAAGCCGAAAGATAGGCTTTCAGAATCTACAATTGCCGTGCCCGGACTGAAATGCCTCGAAAAGTACCTCTGGTTGCCTTAACATTGTGCTATTTCCCAATGTCCAACTGTAAACGGCGACTGAAGGCCTGTCGGTTTATCCGAGAAGATTCAGGGCGCCTAGGGTGCAGATGATTCCTCGGGATTCGAGTCGCCAATACAGTGAGTTTAGTAGTTGTTCTACTCCCATATAATAATGACTTAGATTTTCATTTATCATATAAGTACGAACTTTTCGATTTCTTTCCCACTGGCTTTCCACTTCGCTACGGCTTTCCCGTCTATATATCCGTCAAGGTATGCGTCGCCCACAAGCCGAAATCTCTTACCCCCACTATCTTCCACTCGAATAACGATAGGCGTCGGACATCCAAGTGGCACGACAATAAGATCGTTAGGGAACATGGCCCCTGTCCCCATACCTAGGCGGTTCCTTGACGTAAGGAAGAAACGGCGCCCCATCATACGTGAGCCGAAGTGATGTTGCGAGAACTCGCGGTAGTCGAATTCGGTATCTTCACTGACATGTATATATTTCCTAAGCGCGTCGTCGAGCGGGAGTAGTGATAGTCGGTTCTGGAGCTGGGTTGCGAACACACGGTAGCATATTTCCACCCACTCATCTGGTTTCCACTTCACAGGCACTTTTCCGAGGCATAGCGTCCTGCAGAATTATTCTTCCATACTTCTCTGCAAGGTACGCTCCTCACGACTCATAGATTCTAGGAAGAACGCTCTCCAGTGTAAGAATGCTATTAAATAGTCGGCTAATGTACAGCGGGTACCCGCCGCAATACCATGCTTCCAGACGGTATCAACGTAAACCGCTGATATCTCAAGCTCGTCCCGGCGCTCGCCGAGGAATGCCCGCTCCGCCATCGTATCGTTTGCTGCCGAAAAGCCATAAGAATAGCCCAGAGCTGTTACATATGGGGTTTGCGACCAGTCTGGTACCCATGAGGGTAGATTGAACACACGCGATTGCTTAGGGAAGTATATTGACTCGCATAAAATATCCAGGCGTCCGGCAGTGTTGGGAAGGAAATCTACAACATTTGTGTATATTTCTTTCGCGGATGAGTTATGATCGACCGAGAATTCCTGTTGTATTACACCCCCAAGATGCCGAAGACCCTATCACAAGGCTCACTTGTAAGCTTTCGTCGGCAGCCACGTAACACATTAAGTAGGTCTTCTCGCCGAGAACTCCCGAGGCCGACGAAGTTGGTGAAGTTGATCGAGGACTCGCCTCTACATGAGTTTTGCTTTTGGTCCAAGGACGGCTCGATTGACGGAGCACTTCGGTTACTATGAGAGTAGGGGTAATTCCCGGATGCGCGGCATAAGACCTGCGGGCCTCGCCGGGAGCTAGGTGTTGGGAAACCTCAACTCCCCGCTGCCGCTGCGGACCCGGAATACGAGACAGCCGTCCATCACGACCGGTACTTCTGTTCCGGGTTTTAAGGGCGGCGGTGAAGGGGCTGCCTGGAAGAATGAAGTTGGCGTTTCTCTATTCGCACGACGATGCCGTCGCCGTTCGTACTCATCATCCGAGTTGTATTCCACTTTCAACTGCTACTGCTTTCTATAAGCCCTTGCGTCATCATAGCAGCTGTAGCGGTAGTGGTTGTTTTGGTGATGATCTTCAGCCTGAGTGGCCATCGCCTTGACAGTGAGAGGCCTAGCTAAATAGACTCACTCGCTCCCTTAGAGGCTGCCGCGACATCAAACCTTCCTAACCTCCTTCGTCATGAGGCGCTTTGTCTGGTCACGTGAGAAGTACCCCTCCCATCGTTCCCCTGCTAGCTTTTGAAGATACCCATCTAGGTCTGGGGTGAGCATCGAGGACTTTTCTCTGGTAGTCCTTGAGAATAATGTATGATGATACCTTAACTTGAAATGTAGGTACGGACTGTGTAGCTACGGATAGGCTCCTCTCCTGGCTCCGGCAACTCGTAAAGGGACCGTGAATTACTCTTGTGACCCAATATTGCTGACAGTATCGTGAACTTTATCTTTTGGTGATCCTGGTGATGAAGTGGGTAAGGCACTTCCTTCGTCCAACCCCTCTATGGGTTCGAGATGCCGACCTAGAAAATACTAACATCCCTTTCTCTATCTTCCTACCTTGGGTGTTTTTGTAGGCTTACCTGCGTGTGGGTCTACATCCAAGTAAACCCCACACTCAGCTCAAGTTCATATATGGGACACATTCTGGATATCCTATAATATAGCGTCGTCGTCGAGGGCGAGAAACTTCGATAACAGGGTTTAGATGCACATAGGATGTCTTAGGTATGACTATCTTAGGTATATAACGGCGCTCTATTCCATTCCGTAGTACGTATTGACGCTTAGCATGGACTCTAAGTGAAGCCTAACCTGGTGTACTACCTAGTCAGAGTACCTACTGGTGGAGGTATCGATCAGTCTTGGTAGGTAGGCGGTGGGGTAAATGACAACGGTCACCTAAGGCTCCGCCTACACAATCTGCCTACACCTTATAGGTAGGTTGTATCCTGAGGTTAGGCTGCTGCGCGTGTCGTTTACTGCCACTACTCGAGGTTGTAGCGTACTGCAAGTAGGTATGGTGTTGTAGTGCTATTCTTATAATTGGTCATCTGTCGGGCGTTCGGCACGAGCCGCATGGGCTTGTGACGATACTGCATGAGGCATACTACAAGTATACAGTACATGTGGGACACTATAAATCACCTATTATAATTGATGTCGTGTACTAGATTGATACGGCTGATACGTACCGCTACTTCGGTGGGCACTACATGTGCTACCGCTGCCACTACATACTACCTACCTGGAACCAAAGCTGACATGCAAAGCCTCCTCTGCTTCTAAATAAAATATCATTCAGACATATATATAATTTTTGCGAGGCCACTGCAGCTCCCAGTGGTTTTTCTCGCCTAGAGCGGCCATGGCTACCACAAAATCAGGGGTTGACCTGGAAAAAGAGTTGAACTGCTCAGTAAGTTAGGTCCAAATTGGCACGTCATTTCTCCGATATGCGATATGGTGGGGGGTTTGCGACTGGGTTGCTCGCTCTTTTCTGTGTATAGGCAGGCAGACATGGGGCATAGAACAGCACCCGGAAGCTTCAACGAACGAACCAACAACTCCTTACTTATTTACTTATTTACTTCTTTACTTACTTACTTACCTATTTCGCTATCTAGATCTGTACTGAACTTCTGTTCCAACCCCTGACGCTCCTCGACTGTCTGCACACTTTTTGCGGCTCCTGCTTGAAAGACTGGTTCGAGTGGCAGAAGACCTCCGCCGAAAACTCCCCAAATCCTCCCGCTCCGGGAGCCACCGTCTTCACATGCCCATCATGCCGCGCAGCAGTCCGAGATACACGTCGCAATGCTACCGTCACGAGCCTTCTCGATATCTTCATAGCCTCAAACCCCGATAAAGTCAAGCCGGAGGCGGAGCAAGACGAGCTGCGTCAGAAGTACAAGCCCGGCGACAATGTCCTTCCTCAAGTTCGCCTCGCCGAGCGGTCGGCTGAGGAGCGACGAGCAGACCAACTAGAACGGCAGATGATAGAACAGGCACGCGAGATGAGCTTGCGTGATGCTGGTGTCGAGCCCTCATCACGACGACGCCGTGACCAAAGTCGGTCTGAGGGAGGTAGTAGAACTGCCAGTCGAGACGCCCGGCACCGACCTCGGCGGGAGGACGAGCGTAGACACCGCGCTGGTTCGGATGGAATGCTGCACCCTGATTCCCTGTCTTCTGACGAGCATCGACGACGCCGTAGCGAGTCACGACGTCGAACTGATGTGCGGCCGTCAACCCGCGATTCCTCAGCTACGAGAACACGACATGTTGAGCACCAGTCGTCTATAAGATCACTAATCAGCTCTTCAGATGTGGATTCGAGAGATCTGGAGCGCGAGATTGATGAATTTGCCCGCCAGATACAAGAAGAGGGTCTGCTCGACGGCTTAGACCTAGAGAACCTTGACCTAAGCCAGAACGACGAGCTGAGCCGCAAGATTACTGAGGCGTACCGTAGACGACAGAGAGAACGTCTACAAGCGGAAGCCGCGAGAAGAAGCAATACAACGATCTCTGGAAGCCGATCACAGACCACGCTACCCCTGCCAAGACCCCCTGTAACTGTGACGGACATCTTACGGCCGAGTAGTAGACAGAGATCAAGTTCTGCACACACGCCAAGAGATTCAAGCGTAGGAAGTCAAGTAGATGGGCGCAGTCGCCCGCCTATCACATCAGCACACTTAGATGTTCATAACGATCCTGAAAGGCGACGACGGAGGACTTCAACTGGTGCTAGGAGTGCAACTGACCTCATTCGACCGAGAACGGCCGAGGTAAACCCAGCAGCACGGTCTCAGACCGACTTAACACAGCGTTCCCAGAGCTCTGACCCGTCTAGCCGCCGGCCTTCTATTGCAGACGGACGAAGCTCTAGCATGCCATTGGAGAATCCTACAAGAGTTTCCTCCTCAGGTGAACAGTCTAGTAATGGTATAAGAGATTTATCTTTCAGCGAACGAGCTTCGGCAGCAGCACAAGCATCTCAGAACCCGGTCCCTCCACCTTTGTTCTCACCTACCGATGATTCAGGTGGCGAGCGTACCAAACGGCGTCGAAGGCCTTCAAGCCTAGTTACGCCCCAAAGCCCACTACCGAGTCTTGGATTGATACCCTCACCAACGCACCGAACACATCACCAGCGGACACGATCACAATTTTATCAAGAACCATCTATTACGTGTTCGCGCTGCCAACGGTCCCATATTGAATATGAACTCCACTATAACTGCGAGCAGTGTGCCCATGGCCAATGGAATATCTGCATGAAATGTTATCGGGAAGGAAAAGGCTGTCTACATTGGTACGGGTTTGGGTATGCAGCACTGAAAAACTGGGAACGACAACATGCCTTTGCCGACCGTCCCCCCGATCCACCGCATATGCTAACCGCAAATCGTTATCTTCCGCCTCATTCCACACCAGGCGGCGCCGAAGGCCGCAAGACCCTGACGACCGAGAACCCAGCGAACCGCCTAGAAAGCGGTATGTTCTGCGTGCGCTGTGGTACCTGGGCTAATGAGTGCTATTGGCGATGCAATTCGTGTAATGATGGTGACTGGGGTTTCTGCAACCTCTGTATAAACCAGGGTTACGCTTGCACACACCCCTTGCTTCCCCTGACATATATACCACCACCTTCGTCACCTTTGCCTTCGCCTCTCCCTTCCCCTTCCTTGCCCAACACTATTTCCACTCCACCTGGGAGTCCCGGACGCGGACGTGCGCAAGGCCATCGTCGGCCGCGCTCAGCAACACTGTTCACGGGCCCCAATGCTTTGAGTATTGGCAATTACAAGCCCTTGACGTTTATCACGACGTGTGATATTTGTCGACAATCTATACCGCCTTCCGATCGCCGATATCACTGCGGTTCCTGTACAAGCACTATAGTCCCAGATACACAGCCCGGGGACTACGACATCTGCTTTGAATGCTATGGCGGCCTCCTACGGGATGGCGGCCTTTCCGCCGACAACGGGCCCGCAGGTTGGCGACGCTGTCTGCGCGGCCATCGTATGAGCGTCGTCGGCTTCATCGAGGAAAAAGGCGGTCAAAATCGGGTAGTCGTACGAGATATTGTTGGTGGAACAGGGCTGACGATTGAGGCATTCGAGAACGATAAGACACTACAGAAGTGGAGCTGGTATGTCGAAGGCGCAAAAATGCAGCGCCTTGTGACTGTGGATGTAGCGGCTAGTCCGCCGGAGCAGCAGGAACAGCATGATTTCCCTCCGGATGGTGGGGCTGGTTTAAGGGGAGGTGCTGTGTGGTCGTGGTACCCGGCACCAGACGCAGATGACGAGTTGATGTTTCCCCGCGGCGCTGAGGTCCGTGAGATCGAAGATGTTAATGGTGACTGGTGCTACGGGTCCTATATGGGTGCGAAGGGCTTATTCCCTACGCCGTACGTGAGGATTCCAAGTCCCGGGGCGTGAAAAGTGGTATATGCCTAGCTGTTCTAGATCTATTCAACCCTAAATTCACAGTGAGAGAATGACAAACTAATATTTGGGTTGGCACATCTAGAAACTTTGCCAACTTTATATTCAGCTCGTGATCTGCATACTGGTATCCTTGATATAACCATCCATGAAGCAACTAGCTTGAATCGTTAAGGCTCTAGCGAACGTCATCTTAGTTCAGTTTCTTACAGAGTTAACTCTGAACTGAAACTTTAGCTAGAACAATAGCCGCAACACGTAGAATCGTGTACTGTAAATCCGTGTCGCTGTATATGGATAATTGAAGCTAATGATTCATAATTATACGTTTGATAGTTCCCTTTTATCCATTTTGCTGTGTACTATTTGGAGTTGTAATTGTAGTGTTTGAACACTGCCTAGCTTAAAGATCCTCCGTGTTAGTTAAGATCTTAGTTTATAAGACCGAGTTAAGATGCGGGGTTATAGTCCAATGCGATCCTGTATGAGTATAACTTCTTTAAAATTCAGACCTATTTCTTCCGTGAAGCATTCAATATAATTTAAATGAAGCTAGAATTTATCTAAGTCAGGCATCTTAGTCTTTCGCTAGCAAAATCTTTGGCCATGGCTTCCGGCAATGGCGTGATCTAAGAGCCGCCGGCTCGGAAGGCGTGGCGGCGGGTCCGGGAACCCGAAGTCAAAATGCCCCCGCCAAAAATCGAGACTTAGTCTAGCCTAGATGCATAACATAACTCCAACCTGCTCACTTATAAATCTTCAAGGTTCTTAATAAGCTAATAGGCCCTCTTCCATTTATGAGATTGATATTGTGACCTTCCCACACGAGAGGCAATATTGAGAATCTATTGGTGGTCTCACTTATATACGGTGCCTTTGAAATCATAGATTTTATAGCGAGTCTTTCTTTTTTTGAGATAAAAAAAGAATGTTCCGCCACAGCGTCCGGCGGTTTGCGACGACGGCCGCGCGCAGAGCTGTTTCGCCTACGGTTGTGCATGAGCCTAACGCTTACACACTCGCTGTATCGAAGGCGCAGGGTGTCGCGAAGGGACTTACTGGTGGTATGTTATGAGAACTCTCGTCACATTTTTTTTCCGGTTTGGCTTTTCTACACTGCAGAGACGCCTTCGTCGAAGATGTTGGTGACTCATGACAGACTCATCAGAGTCGTTCTCAATGCGTATTCTTTCAGTCTATCTCTCACTTAAATAAACATATCCGATATCATTTCTCACGGGACCTCTCACTAACAAGCACCGCAGCCATCGGCAACACCCCCCTCATCAGACTAAACAAGCTCTCCTCAGAAACGGGTTGCAACGTCCTCGGCAAAGCCGAATTCATGAACCCCGGCGGCTCCGTCAAAGACCGCGCAGCCCTCTACGTAGTCAAAGACGCCGAAGAGCGCGGGCTGCTCAAGCCCGGGGGCACCGTGATCGAGGGCACAGCCGGGAACACCGGCATCGGGCTGGCGCACGTGTGTCGGTCGCGGGGGTACAAGCTGGTCATCTACATGCCGAACACACAATCCCAGGGGAAGATCGACCTGCTGCGTCTCCTCGGCGCAGAGGTGTACCCCGTGCCCGCGGTCGCCTTCGACAACCCGCAGAACTACAACCACCAGGCGAAACGGCACGCCGAGAAACTACAGCAGGAGACGGGTAATGCAGTATGGACGAACCAGTTCGACAACACGGCGAACCGGCGCGCGCACATCGAGACCACCGGCCCGGAGATCTGGGCGCAGACGGAGGGCAAGGTGGACGCCTTCACCTGCGCCACCGGGACAGCAGGCACGCTGGCCGGCATCACGCGGTATCTAAAGGAGGCCTCGGACGGGCGCGTCAAGAGCTTCCTCGCGGACCCGCCTGGCTCCGTCCTGCACTCATACATCCAGTCCGGGGGCAAGCTGGCCGAGCGCAGCGGGGGCAGCATCACCGAGGGGATCGGCCAGGGCCGGATCACGGATAACCTCGCGCCTGACGTCGGGCTGCTCGATGGCAGCTTGCACATCTCGGACGAGAAGAGCATTGAGATGGTGTACCGGTGCCTGGACGAGGAGGGCATCTACCTCGGCGCCAGCAGCGCGCTGAACGTGGTCGCGGCGAAGGAGGTGGCGGAGCTCATGGGGCCGGGGCACACGGTTGTTACGATCCTCTGCGATGGCGCGTATAGGTATGCGGATCGCTTGTTCTCGAGGAAGTGGCTCGAGAGCAAGAACTTGCTTAGCGCGATCCCGGAGCATCTGCAGAAGTATATTGTCTTGGCGTAAATGAGGTGTTAGAGCAGCAGAGGAGTAGAAGGATCATAGCATTGCATCCAGTGCCTATATCAAGGCCATCTGGGAAACCAAGCAAGTTCGAGCAGATGCGAGTACGCATACTACGCCACAGCGGTCGTGTGTAGCCTATACTAGTTTTTTGGGACGGATCGTATAGATCTCTTGTATATATCGAATTGTTATACATCTATCTATATATACAGCATTCAGGGCGTAGATAGAGTGTGCAGTACTACGACAGTATGCTTCCGCTCTTTATAGCCGTGTCCTTTTTATAACTTAAGCGCCATAAAATTTCTGGTACACAAGCTCACCCCTGAAATCTACTAGAGGCGGCGTTTCGCCCGCTTCCTTCGCCTTCGCCGCCAGTACCTCACGTTCTTTCCTGAGTACCGTTAGCACCTCGCGCGCCTCCTCGATCTCGGCCGCAAGCGTATCACGCCTTGTCCGCAGTTGGTCCGCAAGCTCAGGCCCAACGACCTTAATAGCCGTATCCAGGCCGTGTAATAATGGGGAAGCAATAGTGACGAACGTGTTGGGCGTAGCCAGAAATCTCATCTTATAAACATCTGCGTAGAGCTCGGCAGGATGGAGTTCCTTCAACTTCTTGCCCTCCGGCCACAGAGATACAATGTCCCGTGAGAGCTTGTTTACCCTGTCTAGGATTTCCTCGGTAGCTTCATGCTGCGCGGCAATGACGGCGGCTAGGTGCAGCTGTGCGGCTAAGACCATAGGGTCGCGGTGCAGTGGTAGTTCTCCTGGTATGGGAGCTTCATTTTTGGGACGTCTAGGCTGGTGCGCCTCCTCCTGGAGCATCTCAACCACCATATCAGCCCAGCGCAGGGCCTTTGTCGTCTCAGCCTCGTCCCACTCGGCATCGAGGGCCTTCATCTGCACAAAGTGAAGCACCTCGTTGACTTTTTCACTACTGTCGAACTTGTACCCGGTCCGACGAACACTGCGAGCGCAGTCGATGATGTCGTAGATGTGGCCCTTGTTGCCGGCCGTCCGTAGGATCTTAGCGTAGGTAGAGGGATTGATCTTGCGGCCGGCATTGCCAAGACCCTCGAGCAGCGGCTTTAGGTTGGCGAAGTCTTCGGCGGTCTCGAATTGTGAGATGGCGGCGACAAGGCTCTTCCGGGCGCTGGGGATGTCGGTGTGCGGGTTCTGGTAGCGGAACTTGGTGACCTCGCCGTCGATCTCGATGGTGATGGGGTCGGACTGCAGCTTCTTCTGCCAGTCGCGCGAGTAGAGCTTCTTGCGCTGCGCCATGGGAAGGTAGGCGGGTAGGATGATCTTGGTGCGGATGTCGTTAAGGAGGCTATCGAGGGCGGGTGAGGAAGTGGGCGTGAAGTATATGATGTTGGCTAGAAGAATAAGGTGTTTAATTAGCACACATATTATATATATCTACATCTTCGAGTATAAATGTGCATGCATACCATTTCTCTGGACTGTAGATGTGAAGCTCCGATGCTGGTGGCCGACTATCCTCCTCGCTGTGGCCTCGAATGCGCCATTGCTGGCACAGACGGCGCTCAGCACCGATTTTCTCGACATCCTTCACTTAATTAAATCGGCCTTTCTCCTGTGGGTTCGCTGTCCCAAGTTGAATGTGTCGTATCAGGTGTTCATAAAGTGGTGCACATTTAAATAAGGTAGGTATTCAATATAGGTACCACCGACATCACTCTTTGCCCATAAAATTTCCAGGTCGCTGTTCGTCGATTCAACGTGCCAAGGAACCCACTAACCAAACAAAGTTAGGCCATCCGATCAGCACTCCAGGTCACTAGAGCACAGGGCGCAACAATATTTCTCCACCCTATCAATTCCGAGCTAAGGTCCCCTGTAGCAGCGACGACACTTTTTTGTACAGAGCGTAAAAGCAGGTCGTCGATACCCTCGTTTCGAGCCAATCGACACCGCAACCACCACACAATGTTCACAAATTCCACCCGGCGGCCCCTCGGCGCCTGGAAGGGCGTGCTGAGGCGAGCTCGCCAGCAACGTCCAGTGCCATCCCCCCGCACAATGGCAACCGAGACGACGCCAACTAGCACATCCGCCGCAGAGCCTCCTCCTCCCCCTCCTCCCACGACGGCAGCAAACCCGATACCGTCACCACCCAAAAAACCATATATACGTACGTTTTCTCGTAATTATGGGACCCATTTTCCCGAGACCTCCATCGGCCGACTAGCTAGCTAGCTAACACACACTCCTCTCCCAGACTCCCTAAAACCACAAACCCCCAAAGCCCCCACGCGCTCCGCCTTCGCCATCTACCCACGCGTGCCCTCCTCGAAATCCCTAACGCCCGCCCCCCTCGTCTCCTACCACGCGCAGCAAATCGCGCGTCTGGACCCGAAGGGCGTGCGCACCCAACTCTTCTCCAAGAAGAACTCCGACTCGGCAAAAGTCGGTGACGTGCTGCAAGTCACCACGAAGCGAGGTGAGCCGTTCGCGGGGGTATGCCTGTCGATCCGGCGCGCGGGCGTCGACACGGCCATCCTGCTGCGCAACCACCTGACCAAGGTGGGAGTCGAGATGTGGTACAAGCTCTACAGCCCCAACGTGCTGGGCATCGAGATCGTGTGGCGCCGCCCCAAGCGCGCCCGCCGCGCCCGCCTGACTTACATGCGCAAGCCCAAGCATGACATGGGCAATGTCGACCATCTCGTGGCGAATTGGCGGCGTACGAGGAACGTGTTTACGAGCAATAAGGGCAAGGCCGGGAAGGCTGCGGCCGCGGCGAAGAGCGGGAAGGGCGGGAAGAAGTAAGATGGAGTATGCCTTGGGGTAATGGCATATTTACTTGACTACTCAACCTCACTCTTAGCCCACCTATTAGAACGCTCGTACAGGCGACGAAATAGTGAGGATGTGGTCTCTGGGTGAAGGACAATCCCGCGGGAGGCCAAGATCGCCCCGAGAGGCTACGAGGAAACCTGAGAACTGGGGAAAAGACAGCAATGCAAAAAGCAAAGCTAAATGAGCTTCATCGCTCTGCCGAGAAAAATCTCGACCTAAATCTTGTACATAAACATTTGTAGACAATGTACTACCAATACTACAGCATTCAAGAAAGATGTATGGCCAATTCGCCACTAACATTATATTCTAACTATACACGGGGCACCAACGTCTAGTATGCGTGAAGGGTCAAGAGAAACCTCACTTTAGTATATAGACTGTCCAAATCAATAATACAACGAAATGAAAGAGAAAATATGTATATTGAATATAATTCCAACGCCCGCTCACGTAAGTATTCAAATTAGAAAAGAGAGGGGTGAAGCCGCCCCCACGCTCGACCGACAACGCCAGATACCCTAGTAGCGAGGGTTACGCCGATTTGTGAAGAGTAGATGTGTGAGGTACTCTCCCTTCCTTCGGTAAAGCCAGCCGGACAAGAAACGAGGGTCCATTTTTTATGTTACTCAACGCCTTGCCAGAAATAACAACCCAAGCGATTGACACTGATCGCTCTCGTGTGATGATAATGGTGACGCCTATCCTGCTGCGGCAACCGCCATGTATTGCTCCAACCTCCTGGTTTTCTATCCATGCCCAGGCGCGAGCCTCCCGCTTTAAATCAAAAGGATAGTCGTAATCTATATATGATGAAAAGGCGCCCTCTATTGTCTATTGTTTCAAAACCCCAGTTCTGTCGGCACCAGTATGTCTCGATCTTGATCTGTCGTTAACCTGTGCTGCCTAGGTACCATTGTACCCTGCTGTTTCGACGACCGCTTCGGCCACTATATCGTCTCCGAAAATTAGGCGAGGGTGGCGGTTTTAGTCCGCCTTGATATGGAGATATTATTAGTCGATTATTGTCCGGAATCATCTGCGGTTTATATACCGACAAACGCCTCCACTATGAGGCAGAGGTGGATTGCGATTCCAATTTTTCGGGTGTAGTGTCAAGAGGACCGACATCCTGAGACCCACGGAGCCTAGCCGAGGTGACACTGGTGTGTCTCCTTAAAGCATCTGGTCTAGAAAAACTCGAGGTTTCCAGCCTGGCTTCCGTCTTAGACATCGAGAACGAGGGCCCAACATGCAAGAACCCCGTAATGAGGTTATTGCGTCGATCGATGCTGAGACTTCGATTTCGCTGCATGCTCACCGGCCGACGGTCGTTAGGAGCAGTAGACAGACGCCGCTGCAACCTCAGCTCAGCATCCTCTACCTCCTTACGGTTAAGAGTCTCGCTGGGTAGGAGGACGGCACGATCGAGTCCATAAGGAAGACCACGGTGACGGCCACGAATCATCATGGCGATGATGACAAGTTTTCCGAGGACAGAAAACTGCGCACAGAGCGATGCATTGGTGTTCGGGTATCCCAAGCTCAGCCCTACAGTACCATAGGCACTTACAATCTCAAAAAGCACAGCAAACATGGATATCTCCCCTGACATAATGCGGGGACCCTCGGTAATTGTGAGAATGAAGTACCCTAAGAAGACGTACCACAAATCGAAAGATAGCTGGCGACGTAAATGGGTGCCCAGATAGGATATACTAGGTTGCTTGTCGTCGTCAACGTCGTTGACAGACTCGTATACGCCGAGAGATTTCTCTTCATAGACGTTTGTCTGACGAATGGAAATGGCGACGGGGAAGACGGAAATGTACATCATAATCAGGTAAGAGGTTTGGACTGCCGGGTGGAGTTCAGCTAGGTTGAGGCAAGAGAACCCAGCAGTCCTGGTCGATGCAGCTTGAAACCAGCCGTCTAGGAACCGTATATTCAATGGCAGTTCTGAAACAATACCGTGACCAAGCTACGTAGAAAGTTAGCCATATCCAAGACCAAACGAAATAAAGAAAGGGGAGAAAATGTAAACGGGGCAGGGCAAGGTTAAGGATGACACTTACATCGAGAACAATAAATAATATCAAGTCAATAGCATTAAGGGCCACAAGAATGAAGAAGAGCCACCAGTTTGCGTTCGAGGGGAAGAGCAGCGTAAAGCATCGACGAGGATGGTCAAGAAGAAAGCGAAGCTCTTCCCAAAGACCCGAACCACGTGGCGCAAACAGTGAGCCAAGCCAGATCATAAAACGCAGTGCGACAGGAAATCCAGTATTTCCCAAAATGATGAGAAACGACATGATGAGTAGTGGGAAGATAGCCGTGTTGAAAGAGTTCATGCTATCAGGGGTCAACGTAAACCCAAGATCCATGAATGCGGAATTGGCCGTCCAGAATCCCCACCATACTCGACCGATGCCGTCTGCCTCTACGATTGAACCATAGTAGGGATTGTTATGCAGAATCCATGGAACGAGGGTGATAATTCCCAGTATACTGTAACCCCAGAAATAGATCGTGAGGACTAGTGCCAACGTCTTTAGAGAACGATATTCGATACCACCGAGCTCCTCCCTTTGCTCCTCGGTTAAATCGACAAATTGTGAGTTTCGACCTATCGTTGGCTGCCAAGTCAGATATGGCGGCACGGGATCTGGCTCTTTGCTTTGCGTCAAAACTGACTTAATGCGACGCAGCGGGTTGTTATTTTGCGTTGTAGATATGCTGATCCGGTCACCGGTCCTCCATTTCCTGAACCTTAGATTTCCGGTCTCATTTACCACTGTCTCGGATTCTTCCACGTTTTTCGCCATGCTAGCGTCTTCCTTTCTCGGTCGATCTGGCTCGGCGATAGTAATAGTCTGCTGACGTTCCTCGTGCGGTACCGTACTTGGTCGTGGGTGTGGGTTATCTGGGTCAAATTCCTCAGGCACAGCGCCCTTATCAGCATCCCGAGGCCCGGGAATTCTAAGCACACTTTTGTCGGCTTTACGTTGCTTCTCCAAGATAGCAATATGGTCAGCTTTGGACCTTGTCCCGGGTAAGCGAACAGGGGCATCGTCATCATCGTCCTCTTCTGTATCACTTCTTCGCGCGTCTTTCGCGAATTGAATTTGAGAAGAAGCCGGCTGTGGTCTGTCAGCGGGATCTAAGTGTTCTGATCCGTCTTCCGATCCGGAGGTGTTTGCAATCGGGTCTGATGTTATCGCCCCGTTCATCGAGAAATCTTCTCGTAGCAAAGCATCATTTGTTGTCTGTGCCGACGTTCCAATGTCGCGTATATCGTTATTATTGGGGGCGGTTAATCCCCGTTCGAGAATTGCCGCGTCTGCCTGAGCCTTTGAACGTGATTTACTAATAGTGGCCCTTCGCGATCGCGCCTCTTTGACGACATGCTGGAAGCGCTTCTCGAACCAGTATAACCGTAGGAAAACCACGGAAGAGTGGATGGTAATTGGATTAGATAGAAGAGCACAGAAGTACATAACAAGTTGTTGGAAGGTGTTGAGGAGGTTTACGTCTACGGTATTCAAACCGGCCTGTGTATTAGCACCGGCGGCAAAGGCCAAAGCATCAATGTAAGCCAGCTGGCCACGGCCAGTGGCATACATGAGAATTGAGCCGACAATAGTCCAGCCGATAATCCAGAAGTCTATAAAAGAGTCAGCAATGGCCACGTTCAAATATAAATACGAATATGACTTACAATGGATAGTGATGAAATTAAAGTGAGGATGTTTCGATATGAAGGCGGGGCGGATAGCATCGACCACCTTCATCAGATGCTCACGTACGTTCCCCATGGTGATAAGCAGGGGTTTGCCAACCGGCCAATGGAAGCGTTAGGTGTAAAGAAGAACGGGGCAAAGCAAATTTGAACTGCCGGATGTTAAAGATCAAAAGCTTGATGGACCTGGTGGTTCAGGTCGTTGATGCAAGCAAAGCGATTCCAAAGCATTGTGTGATTACGGAGTCTCGGAGGAGGCGCTACAGGGAGCAAGTTAGCACAACGCTACTTATACAATTGGTGCCAGGATGGCTATCCACGTGTTACAATAACCCAGTTATTTGAGGGATAAAGCGAGTGTCAATGGGGGTCAATGGAGCTTGGAGAGAACAATAGGCTTCTATGTCAGTGAATGAAACGAGCGTAGGCAAGGCGGAATGGAATGGCTGGGACGACTTGAGAAGCACAAGCATGAGTTAGGGAGCTAACATTGAATGCCAAGCCAAGAGGCTCTCCAGGAGGCAAGTCTTAGGTAGAGGTTTAACAGAGACTTCAACGGCTCAGTTTGACTTGTATGAACCCAGTGGCCCGATGTGACTTAGAACTGGGACTGGGGGTAGGGACTTGGTAGGTATCTCTGTCGACTTACTCAAGCAAGAAAAGCAAGAAAAGGGGTCGGTCGCATTGGTGGCGTACGGGAGGTAGAACAGCCCAGGTATAGGAGATGTGAGTAGGTGAGTAGATAGTTGATGAAAGACAATTATGAGCAAGATAGGTAGGCAAAAGATAGAAGAACGATGGTCTGATTGTTTGTCGATCTGTTGATAGTTAAGTATTTCAGATCAAGTCAACCATGGGTTACGGGACCAATGTAGGAATTTGGAGTAGGTATAATACAAATACACTCAATAGGACGATAGTTAATGATAGTAGGTAGTACGTAGGTGAATGATTTGTTTGCGAGAATGGGGACAAAAGAGTTGCATGGTGGTTAGTGCATAGGAGGTAAGCCCACTTAAGCCCACTTAAGCCCACTTTGACGCAAGCCACGCAGGGCTAGCATACTTTGAGTTTAAGATACGTTAGGCTTGCATTTTTATATGTACATAATTAGTATGGTGCAGCTGCACAGCATACCTACCTTAAGTGTACATACATTGAGACGCTAGTGAGCACTAGGGAACCATTTCCCTCCAACACAGCAACACAGCGCCAACAGGAGAGCAGCATCTCCCTATTACACGCGCCAGACTAGCGTGGTGTGGTTGTTTGCAGGTTCCATCCACTGCCTACCGAGGTAGTTTAAGTAGTTTACACTGTGCCCAGACTGACACTGACTGATCTTGGCTTCTTGGTTTGAGCTTCTAGTCTAGGGTCTCGAATTTTCAAATTTTAATCAAGGGAAAGAATACGCATGTACAAAGTAAAGTAGATTAGGGGAGATGATGTGGACCGAACGTACCGGCGCCACACTAACAACTCCAAATGTTTCTAACACATGACCTAGAACCTTCCTTCCCAACAGCCCTAAGTCTACCCTGAGATCTGATATAGACGTGTGTCTACGGGCGGTAGTTTGCGCGTTCCAACAAGCCCTGAACAACAACCCTATCTGATAGGATAGTCACAATTGCCGATTGTCTCAATTGTCTCAATTTGAGGCCAGCTGAGCAAGATAAGCCCGCCAGGGCGATTACTCAGAGCCTGGTTCGGGTACATAGGAGCTCTCGAGCTCTCAGGTCGAGTGAGCAAGCAGGAGCACGAACGCGAACACAAGCACAAGGCAAGCACCAGTTATGCAGATAATCATTCTGTATACCTGGCACACCGCAGGATTACATTACACAAACGAGCTGATTGCCTTGCACACAAGCTTGCTATCTACAGAATATAGATATGTAGGCCCAAAGCTACCTCAACACCGCCACTTCATTGTTAAAAAATTAATTTTTTTTTCTATTAGTAGAACTCGTTTTTAACCATCAATAGCCGAAGTTGATAAGGATGTAGGAGTGCATAAGGATGCAAGTAATCATGAGCCGATGCCGCGCCATAGTCTGTTGGAGATTGGAGTTATGTACACAGAACAGACGCCAACAGGCGAGTCGGCTAGCTCTAAGATCCTCTTCTACCACCCCCGGCCCGTTCCCCAATGTTGCGTTGCCGTTACGCAGGACAGCCCAGTCACCTGTCGACCAAACAATGCGCTCGCCTACATGCCATTACTCCAAGCGCCTCCAAAGCTCAAAGCTTATCACCCCTGTCTCACAGCAATCCAGCCTGCTCGGAGAGAGGCATGACAGGTCCGAAAGCGGAGAGAAATTAAGAAAAGGGTCGTTCTGCTGTCTCTACGCTTGTTTCACCACCCGACGACTTGGAGATTCATCTACAACTCGTCTCCACAGGCAAATCTTTCCGATGTGACCTTAGTCGTGTGCACTACCGCTGCACATGACAAGGGTTAGAAGAGACGCGTCGGGTAAGGGTCCCCCATTTCCACGAATGTACTGGCGCGCAACGTGTCAATGGGACGATGATGTCATCAGTAGTGCTACTAGAATCCTTGTAAGCTTCATTTTCCTCGGGATTTCTACCTACTCCAGTGAGAGCTACCTATTGCCAAAAAAGGGCTGAGACATAGACTTAAAGCTACCTAGGTAGGTATTTGCCCGCAATACAGTACGTATCCGCGCTAGCCCCCAAATTCCAGAAATGAGTCTAGATAATGTATCTCCATGAGACTGTTTGTTTTTGGTTGTTTTTTGGAGTGATAAGTACAACAATCTTCCCTCGAAACAAACCCTTGTGAAAGCCGACCCCGGAACATATGTCTCATTCCGCCCATGTGGTGGTATCGGTGATTATGATAGGGCCAGAAGTCTGCTGTGTTATCTGGAAGAAATTTACACACCGCCGACATCTTATCTTGATCATGATACCGTAATCCGAGGGATCTAAGGCTTCTTCCCCCCTGACACGTTTTCATCAATCATTGAACCATGAACGGTGAAAATATTTTTATACAGGGTTGTACGCTGCTTCCCCACGGTAATTACATTCCTTGAGGCGCCCACAGGCGGCAAGGGATAGTCGGTAATTGATCGCTCTAAATTGATGGCGGCCCGGCCCTTTCCATCCCCTCCCTTTACCCTCTATAGTGTATCACCTTTGATCCTTCAGTCTCTGCTTCTCTCTAGCAATCTTCTTGAAAAAGGCATTCTGTTGTGGCTTCTTCTTGAGCGTCTTGTTCATACTCTTCTTTTGCTCAATGTATGCCATGTCCTGCCCTCCGCTCAGTTCGCCCAATGTGCCAGCTGTGCGCCTTACGCGCCTCTTCTTAGATGTAGTATAGAAAAGATCATCCGTATCTTCAGCAAGCTCGCTTTGCTTCTTTTCCGCATCCACAAGGAGTTTCTGGAGGAGTTCACGACGCTCTCGCGGTGTGTTATACGCCAATCCCTCCATTTTTTCCATTCCTGCTAATTGTGTGATCACTTTAAATGAGTAGCCCTGGTCGACTAGGAAGGCTTGTCTTTTCGTAGAATAATACATCTCGGCCGTGTCTTTCGACACTAATGAGTAGAAAAACGCATTGAACCCTTCATCTGATCTACGCTTAGCTCGAAGAATACGGCCAAGCCGCTGTGCCTCCTGACGCCGTGAGCCATAATGCGAAGAGATCTGGATGAGACATGTGGCTTCGGGTAAATCAAGAGACGTATCGCCAATCTTAGAGAGAAAGACAGTTCGGATAGCTGGGTTATGCATGAAATTATCTAATATTTGCATGCGCTCGGCATTCCCGGTTGATCCGCAGATGTACGACTTGTTGAGAGCTAGTGCTACGGCCTGTAGTGCGTAGACATTATCTGAAAATACGATAATTTTGTCGCCGCGTCGTTCGTGGTAGTCTATGAGGAACTGACAAGCTTGGATCTTTCGTGGGTTCATCACGTACAGATTGGCCTTGAGACTTCGGTCATCTGTTCGCAGATACTCGTCATAGAATTCGGTCGTCATCGGGCACCACACCTCTGCACATTGCACTTTCGCAATGTGGCCTTGCTCCGAAAGTTCCATCCAATTCGCCTCAAATAATTTAGGTCCGATGAGAAAATTGAGATCTTGAATCTTATCGTCTTCTCTTAGTAAGGTCGCAGTTAATCCCAATTTCGCATGACTCTTGATGGAATGAGACACTTTTCGGAAGATCTGCGCAGGTACCACGTGAACTTCGTCCAGGAGCATCAGACCCCATTCTCGTCCCGTTAAGAAGTCCATCATCTTTTGCGAGTCGTATGCTCGTTTGCCGGACTGAGTGACCATCGGATAGGTCGTGACAATGATGCCCGTGTTCCCCGGGAATTTGGTCTTGCTGTCGGCTGTGAAAACAGCAATATCCTCGGGTCGTATGTTTGACCATTTCAGGAATTCTTGACGCCACTGATGTGCAGACATCGTGCTTGTACAAAGCACAATGCAGCCTTTTTTAATGGTGCATGCGGCAGTAATACCGACCAGGGTTTTACCGGCACCACAGGGCAGAACAATAATGCCACTCTTAGCTCGTCCGTTACCAAACATTTTGCTAAGGCTCTTCTCTTGGTAGCTTCTAATTTGCGTTGCGGGCCGAAGGTCAATCTCCAAGTTTGCATTTCGATCATCATTCCGAAAGTCGTATTCTTCAAGCATGGGAAACTGTATGTCAAGGCAACGCTTTTGGACTATCTCCACGCTAGTATCAGGAATCTCGAAGGCATGTACTGCCTCTTGGTTATCATCGTCATCGTCCTCTCTCAAGGCATCAAATGGATTCTCTGGCTGTGCCTTGTCGGTATACTCTGTCTGTTGGTGTTCGCCTTGCTGTAGTTGGGCCTGTTGGACACCAGCCGCATTGGATGTTCCAGGAATAACAAGTCCGCCCATAGACGGGGCATTGGTGACGGTTTCCGTCCCCTGAACTCGACATGGACCTATTATAGGGTCTTTGAGGAGCTTTTGTAGTACCTCGGGATCATTGCTTTCGACGAAATACTTTGTGTCTTTAATGACCAATTTTACCTTGCCGTAGCTAGAAGCACAGCTTCGAATAAAGCCTATGATGGAC
Organism: Nemania sp. FL0031; assembly: GCA_022432375.1. Lineage (NCBI taxonomy): Eukaryota > Fungi > Ascomycota > Sordariomycetes > Xylariales > Xylariaceae > Nemania > Nemania sp. FL0031. Next base: position 139,510 of record JAJKKK010000085.1, read on the forward strand.
TGGGGAAGTGGTGTCTTCGAAAAGCGATCGAGGGTGTTTACGATGTCCTGGGGCAGTAACCCAACTGAGACGGCGGCGTATAGGGAATGAGGCGTTAATGAATACTCGTGCAGGAAGGTCGGGCGGGACACGGGCTCGGCAACCGTGATGAGGAAATCCTTGGCTTGCTCTGCAAGCGGATTGAAGTTTTCGAGGATAATTTTGCCTTTCTGCGGATCGATCCAAATAGGGCGGCTCTTGTAGTCGGGCTTTAAGGGTAGGTAGGAAAAGTCACGTTTGCCATTGTCCCCGAAGTATCGCGAGGCGCTGTCAATAGGGCCGCGCTTGACTTTATCTTGGTAGGCGGCAAGCGTAAACCGGTCAACCGCCCTCTGGAGTTCTTCCTCATTCTCAGCTGGCTCTACGGGGGAGTTCGGACCCTCGTCGCTATCGATGTCTCGAGGCGTCGAAGGACCGGGCGTGGAGGAGGCAGAGGCCCTACCCGACTTCGCACTACCGGCAACGGCTTCAAGAACAAGTCAGTACCATCAGCACGGTTTAAAATAACATGTACGCATCATCTTACTTGTAGAAGCCTTCCTCTTAGGCGCCATCACTTCCAGCAGGCACACGACCAAGATGTTATGCTCTGGAGGTGAAGGTGTCTGAAGAGGCGAAGATGGTTACCTACCTACCTAACGCTACGTAAGTAAGTAGGTAATGGAAAGGCGAAGAGTGCTTTAGGTAAGTAGAAGGCTAAAGCCAGTGGCACATGCGCTAAGAGCCGCTGTTCCCCGTATCCTGCCTGTAACTACCTACCTAGTTTAAGTTTAAGTTTAAGTGGAGCCGTCGACCTCGGTAGGTGCCTAAATTAGTTGCATATATAATACAACCTTGAACCTTCCATGGAAGCTTCGCCGGGCGCCTAGACTTACTCCTTAGCTAACGGTGGTATGTATGTAATGGAAGTCATGAGCCCCACACACACCGCCTTCCAAAAACATGGTAGTGTATATGGAACTATTACACACCGCTTTATCGGCCACTTTCCTGCCGGCACAATCATCTAATTTTGTCCTGCACACCCCCCCTCCAATCACCACCCCACCACCTACCATGGGAAGATGTGCCGATTGTTAGATGAAGTTCTGTTCTTGTTGTGATCAGAATCAATGCCTCTCTTTATTTACACCCTCTAATGCTTGATTCCTCATATCTTGGAGATAATCCAGATACACAAACATTAAACCCCCCATTCCCCCCCAAACGCATCTATTTGACCTCCGTTGGATGTTGTTACAGCTAATTCCAACGTCCCCCGACTTTCGTTGATACCCAAGAGAGCATACTTACACTCTTTTTATTTTCTTTTTTCTCAACCCGATATCCTACACCATAATGGCGACACACACGGCCATGGCGCAAGGCAGTAACGCCTCGATGAGAAGCTCGCTCGAGCAGCATCTTGGCATTATTCACTTTGTCTCCATTAAGGAACACGGGTGGTCCGGCCAAACTCGTACCAGGTAGGTTCTATCTATAAAGATACACGTGTGCTGATTTTCAGCACACTTGTAACTTGTCTACAAAGTTCATCCAGCTGTCCGGCTACAATAGCCGAAGCCGGTTCATTTCGCATCAAAACACGAGTTACTAACTACATTTAGGTTTACCGATTTTCAGGTCAATGAAATCACAAAAGACGGCGAAGTGGTTCATCTGAGTGATTTCCACAACAATTCCAGGGAGCTCGCGCGAGCGACAGGTCAAACTGCTGCAACAACACCTGCGGCCCAGAAACCTTCCCAGTCTAATAAGCCTGTACGCACGGTGGATGAAAGCATGACTGCTGCTACAAAAAAGGAGCGCGCTACCGAAGCTAAACCGAGCAGCCAAGCCGGTGAACTACCTAAAGATAGCATCAACGAGCCGGATAAGAATGTTTTGGTAGATTTAGTCGGCTCGAAGACTGCAGAAGAACTGATTGGCTTCTATGCAAAAATCCAACAGAATCCCAAAGCAGCCCCCAAGACCCAAGGAGATGTCAGTATTCCTGCTATCGGAGACAAATCTCGAAGATCGCGGGTCCATGGAGTAAGTAGATTCGATCAGATCGACAGCTCGAATGATTAATCTGTAAACAAGGAAATTCGCCGTATATTCGGAGGCAAAATTGAAACCACTACTGGCTCCGATGACTCTATCAAAGCTACAGCTGCTCGCGGGGACAACAGGCAACGAGGTAATCGATCAGCGAACGCTGGTACGCGAAACAGCCGCCAGAACCCTACACAGGGCAACCAGGGTCCCTATCTCTATTTTTCTCTCTACAAGGAGAATAAAGACACGATGGATGCGCTCAGCCATATGGCAAAGGTCCTCAGAATGCACCCAAAGGCGTTTGGAGCTGCGGGGACTAAGGATCGCCGGGCTGTCACTGTCCAACGTGTGAGCGTCAAAGGCCGCAGTCCTGCCTCGCTTATACTTGTCAACGAACGAATCAACAGCGTCAAGATAGGCGACTTTAAATATGCGCAAGATCCTATCCGGCTTAATGATCATGATGGAAACGAATTTGTTATTGTTCTGAAGAACTGCCTATTTAGTGGCACTGAGGGTCTCAGCTTTGAAGAAAAGCTCAGTGTAGCGAAGTCGACCATCGACTCAGCATTAACACAGGTTGTTCAACACGGCTTCATCAACTATTATGGGACTCAAAGGTTCGGTACACACCAGATCGGTACCCAAGAGGTCGGTATGAAGATACTGAAAGAAGATTTCGCCGGCGCGGTTCAAGCTCTTCTATCGTATGATCCACTTTTACTCGCAGATGCCCAAGACCAAGCCGATGCCAAAGGTGTCCACAGGGAGGACATCAGCCGTGCTCGAGCTTGCTCGACATTCCTAGAAACTAAAAATTCGAAATCAGCGCTTGATCATCTCCCGCCGCGATGCCATGTGGAGAAGGCCATAATCCAACATCTCGGCAGAAATCCCACTGACTTTGTTGGCGCACTCATGACCATCAACCGTTCGATGCGCACCATGTACGGCCACGCGTACCAGTCTCTCGTTTGGAACTTCGTTGCAAGTAAACGATGGGAGCGGTTTGGTTCCGAAGTCATCAACGGTGATCTCGTCCTAGTCAAGTCTAAATCAGCCGCTTCTCTACGCCTACTTGACGGGGAGGAAGAAACAGAGCAATCTTTAGTATGGGGAGAAGATACCGCCGCGGCCCATAATTCTGATCTCGTGCCTCATGCTATTACCGAGGATGATCTTCAAGACAGAAAATACTCGATTTATGACATCGTCCTACCATCACCGGGTTGGGACGTTGTTTATCCACCGAACGAAATTGGTGACTTTTACGCTGAGTTCATGGGCAGGCCTGAAAATGGAGGCTTGGACCCCCGTAATATGCGTCGGCGCCAGCGAGATTTCAGTCTTCCGGGTTCTTATCGGAAACTAATGGGCAAGCTCAAGAGAGTCCCGACAGCCTCAGTGCAAGCATATTCCAATGACCTGGAACAGCTTGTGCCAACCGACCTAGATATTATACGATCTCGTAAGGCTAAAGAATCAGCGGAACGTAATACCCATCAGCAAAGCGCTGCTACCTCATGGCACACATTCACACAAGACGTCCGTCAGGCCGAGCTAGAGGAATCCAGAGCAAAAGTTGCTCGCCGAGAATCCGAGGATCCAACACCGCCTGCGCGGATACATGATACGTGGATTGAAACATCAGTAGATGGCAGTAACAAACGCATTAAGATTGCAAAACATACTGACATAAACGCGAACGAATCCGAATCTACAGTTATAGCCGGTGGAGACTTGATGCAAGTAGAAAACGTCAAGCAAGACAACGATTCAGCAGAGATCAAGCTGGATAAAAGCGGGACTGGTCAGCAAGCTAGTATTGATGAGGCACAAAGCCAACAAACATCCCACCAGAGTCTCGCCTCCTCCATCATTGCGGCAGTGACAGCACAGGTGCGATCCATTAAAAACAATTTCCTCAACGTAGTTCATCAAGTGATGGCCTTCTTCAGAATGACTACTAACAGAAACTCTGCGAAGCCTACGCATCAAGAACCCCATTCGAGGCCATCTAGAGCATCACCGCCGCCATCAACTAATGGTGAAACAGCGCCTAGAGTAAACATAGATACCCCGATCCCACAAACAAAATCCACTCCCGAGCCTTCTCACTCATATGCCACCTTGGATCCTAGCCAAAGTTCTGCAAAGCCGCAATCCCCGAATGGTTCCGACAACTCCGCTTATATCGCGGCAACAGATACGACTGAACCTATTCCCGCTGAGCCCACCGACACTAAAAAGATTGCAGTCCTTCTGCGTTTCGCTCTTGACACAAGTCAATACGCAACGATTGTAATTCGCGAGCTGCAAGGAGCACCCGCAGCGAACAACGACTCTGGCCGAATTCTAGATGCCTAAACTTTAAGTGATAGGTTTGTCAACTCTGCTTAGGCAGAACATGCAAATCACTAGCGACGGCTCTCTCCCTTTGGGGGTGTAGGGCTAGTCCTCCTTACGCCTCAATGCATTGCACTTCATCGTCCTCAAATGCATAACGACAATGAAGGATCAAGTATCATTCCATAAAATCCGCAATTCAAATATGGGGGACTGGTCTCCTCCTTATCACAACTGGCCCCGTTTAATAGGGCAAATAAGAACACGCATCATATCGTCAAGTTACACATTCGACATAGTGCTACGTTTCCTACTGTTATAATAGCAATAGCTTGATCTATAAGCTAACGAAGCAGTATCGCAGGCTCAAATCATATGTAAATAGAATATTACGGTTGATAGATAAGATACCCGATTGCTACAGCATAAGGCTTTTTTAAACACAACTGTTCCACACATCCTCCATCTATATCTTAGGAACGAGCAGAGCAACTTTAGTATCCCGCCCTTCGGTGATGATGATGATATGCGTGCAATATTTAAGTATTGCTGTTATTGTATAAAAAAAAAAAAGAAAAAGAAAAGACAGACGGGCATGTTGCCTTGTACGTACAGTCAGGTCTACTGTTAATGTACAGCCTGCTTCACAGTACACCTAGCGATATACAGACTCAAAACTCAAAATGTATGGCTCTTTCCATCGCATTACACATCGTGTACCAGCATGGTTGTCAGTCGGCCCCATGCCGGCGCTCGTAACTGCCTTTGTTCACAGCTAGAATAGATAGAGAATCCAAGCGAGCTATGTCTTCTTTGTACGCATATACTAGTCTTACATCCTTCGGTCCTCTGAAACAGAGCAAGGAGAGAACAGGCAGGAGTCATTCCTATTAAAACATCATTATTCGAGTCGCCATACCATGGTACTCATTTCATACACCTCACCATCCATTCCCTGCAGACATTAGCAGTGCCTCTATCGTAGCCGAAGACAGGAGGGTCTAGATTGTACGTGCGGAACCTATTCAATAACGGACAAAGAGAACCAGTACATTGAACCCCGGACGAGATGAGCATGCTAGAAAGATTTGCGAGGCAGAACAATAGCCTTCGAGCCCACGATAAGCTATATCTCAAGCCTAAGCCGGTTCGTATCAGTTACGATGGCCATGCCTATTCGCTGTTCAGCCGGCAACGGGACATTATGAGTCAGGTAAGCTTATATCATCATTGACGACAACTCACCGCTACGGCCGTTAAAAAAGAGATTTCAGATCCTAAGCCCGACCATTCGGCATTTTAATTTTGATGGCAGCAGTGGTATGTCGTTTACTCGACGATCTCCATCGCCTAGAGGTGCGCGGAATCCCATACCAACAGGTTAGACTTCAAAATGTTGTATAATACTCAATGCATGGACGCAGCCCTATCCTCCGAATCATTGGCGTCAGACGAGTCGGCCGAACCATGTTGGGACCTACCAAAATTGCTGGATCTATCTGATTCCGTACGGGCGGGAATACGATCTGGCTATGTTTTGGGTGAAGATGCCGATAAGCTCACCACCTTCTTCGAGGCCGCATTGAAGGACGAAGAGCGAAGATATCCCACGCTAGATTTCGAGGCAATCGAGTATGCACGCCTCGACAAGCTACTCGCGGAGCTTCTCCAATTAGCCGACACAATGAAGACATCTGATATAACGCCAGAGGTCCTGCTGAACTTTCGCGTGAATGTATCGCAGGCTAAAAACCTACGCCGTTTCTGGCGTCGCCGGTTCCGGGAACAGTTCTTCATGATGGACCAGCATCGATGTGCGATCTTAGTTGAAGGAGGGCGGCTCAAGGACGTTTCTTTCAATAACTCCCTCGACTATGACTTGGGCAAATGGCAGACCAAGAAGTTGACTGGCCCAGTCTCTGAGGTCGAGGCCAACCTACAATTTGAACCTGGACAGTGAGTTTACTAGTGTCTTATTTCAGTAGGCATGACCATTTCATCTAACCGATATGGGTAGTTGGTGGCTCAACATTACGTGTGCCGAGCGAGATGGCATAGTCGGTAGTTCTCTAGAGACACCTACCAAAAGCTGCTACGGATTTACAGCACTCCCGCTTCTGACCGGCACGGAGGAATTGATTCGCCACAATACCGTTAGATATGTGCGGGAGGGACGTACGTCCGACATGCATATTGCTTTGATGACTCAAGTCGGACGGAAAATTCGCATCATCAGAGGGCACCGCCTGAAGAGCATCTTCGCACCGGAGGCTGGCTTAAGATATGATGGACTGTACGTTAAACATCATGCCTAGCGTCTTAATCCTCTTGTTTCCTTCCCTTACTAATCGAGATCTGCCTTCAGGTACACTATCCGGCAATACGGCTGCAAACTTGACAGCAATATCAACAAGTACCGTCTAGAGTTAACGCTCGAGCGCGCCCCCGATCAACGACCATTCGACGAAGTCCGCAAGATGCCTAAACCGTCACAGCTAGATGACTGGGCTCTATACGAAAAACTGGAAGGGGATACAATCAAGTTGCTACAAGGTGAATCGAGTTATTTGGAGTGGAAAATGAAGCGACGACAGGAGAAACTTGAGCGCGATGAATGGCAGCGGGCTACGCTGTTTAGAGCTTCGTTCTCGCTGGGGGTAATGGGCCAAGGTGAACATATAGACAGACGAGCTACTCGCCACCTCTGAGAACGCATACCCTGTACTACACATCCTAAAGAGGTATCCTGTTGGAATAACTGTATTACTTACGCATACGACTGAAGCTAGTCACCCTTACTTCCTTTATAGACAGACAGCAGAAATATACAGAAGGTTAACCCTGAACTCCCAACGTACGTACGTACGAAGAGACACACCAACATATCCTATACTATCAACTTAAAACGAAGACCCTAATAGACCCTAATATCATGTGTTCTACATTGAACACCCGTCGGAGCCAGTTTGACTTCTAGCCGCCACTACGATACAAGGGAGATTGGATTTAACTTCTTCCTATTGATGGTATCATTAAACTTCATTAGTTGCTCATTAATTACACACGCGTCGTTTCTCATACGCATTAGCTTATAGCCCCACCATTTTTATTATTGTAACACCCCCATACATGGCCATCTAGATTTTCCTCAGCTCCCCTGCAGCAAGGCCTGAAGCAAAGCGTTAATGAAATCAGACAGAGTAGCGACGATCTGTGGCGACGTTAGCAATGATTCCACCATGATGGTAAGGAAGAAAGGGGCTTACCGGTGTGGCGTCGCCAATTAGTTCCGTAGTCTGGTCTACGAAGGTAGCCGATAGTAGGGCCTTAGCGTTATCTACGAGGGCCACGATACCCTTTATAGAGTCGGGGGTGATTAGGGGCTTGATCTGGTCAACGATGCCCTCGATGTCGATGCCATTGAGAGCAGATAGGATCGGCTTGATGCTCTTGATAAGGCCAGACAGGTCGACCTCGCTGAGGGTGTTGAGTAGAGGCTTCAACTGAGCTAGTAGGCCCTTGAGGTCAATCTCACTAAGCTCGTCAAGCAAGGGAGTAACCTCAGCCAACAGACCCTTAAGGTCGATATCGCCCAAGGCATCAACGAGTGGTACGGCGTCGCCAATTAGAGTATGTGTTTGGTTGACGAATTGGCTTGTCAACAACGACTCAGCATTATCGACAAGACCCACAAGGCCGGACACAGACTTAGGAGTCAATAACGGCTCGACAGCCTCGAATGTGCCCTCGAGATCAAGCTTGCTGACCTCGTTTAGGATCGGTGTGATCTTCTTAACCAAGCCCACCAAGTCAATCTGGCCTATAGAGTTCAAGATGGGTGAGAGCTGCTTGAGCAAGCTTTCGAAGTCGATGGCACTAAGTTCTTCAAGGAGAGGCTCGATCATGTTGATGAGCTTCGTGAGATCGATCTTGGCTAACTCATCGAGTAGCGGCGATACTTTATCAATAAGTGCAGGCAAGTTGAGCTTGCTAATCGACGATATCAAAGGAACGGCGCCGCCAATCAGCGTTTGAGTTTCATCCACGAAGTTCTTGGTCAAGAGTGCCTCAGCGTTTCCAAGGAGAGTGACTAAGCCCTTAACGGAGTCTTCTGATAGCAATGGCTTCACTGCTTCGAGTAAGGCTGGGAGATCAAGCTTGCCAAGCTCACTAAGGAGCGGCATAATCTGGTTGATCAAGTCTTGGAGATCTAGCTTTCCAAGACTCTCCAAGAGGGGTGCGGCTCCTGAGATTAAGCTCTTGGTCTCGTCCACAAACTCACTAGTGAGCAGATTCTCGGCATTGCCAAGTAGGCTAACCAGTCCCTTGATGGACTGCTCTGTCAACAAAGGTTGAAGAGCATTGAAGAGGCCTTCCAGATCAAGCTTGCCAACCTCATTGAGAATTGGCTTGACTTGACCAATCAAACTCTCTAGGTCTAGGTCACTGAGACTCTTAACCAACGGTACAGCGCCAGAGATTAGAGTCTTAGTTTGGTCGACAAATTGGCCCGTAAGCAGGTTCTCGGCATTGCCAAGCAATCCTAGCAAGCCCTTGATGGAGTCTTCCGTTAATAGCGGCTTTAGTGCGTTAAAGAGACCCTCCAAGTCAAGCTTGCTGACTTCGTCAAGAATAGGTTGAATTTGCTTGACTAGGCCGGCAAGGTCGATGTCACTTAGACTATCAAGGAGCGGCCCGGCACCGGAGATCAGGCTCTTAGTTTCCTTTACGAAGTCGGCAGTCAAGAGCGTTTCGGCGTTGCCAAGCAATCCTACCAAGCCCTTGATGGAATCTTCTGTCAGTAACGGCTTGAGGGCGTTAAAGAGGCCTTCCAAATCAAGCTTGCCGACTTGATCAAGGATGGGCTTAATTTGGTTGACAAGGGCAGCCAGGTCAATATCGCTAAGGCTCTCAAGGAGTGGGCCAGCGCCAGCAATTAGACTCTTAGTCTGCTTTACGAAATCAGCAGTCAAGAGGGTCTCGGCGTTACCTAGTAACCCAACGAGGCCATTGACTGTCTTGGGCGTGAGCAATGGCTCAACTGCGTCAAGCAAGCCCTCGATATCGATCTTTCCAAGAGTATTGATCAGCGGCTCGGCGGCTGTCAATAATGACTTGAGCGCATTGACAGTGTTGTTGTTCAAAAGTTCTTCCGCGTTGCCAAGTAGAGTAACGACGCCACTGATAGCGCTAGGCTGAAGGAGCGGGTTAAGCGCGTCAAGGAGTCCTTTAATATCAATATCTCCCAAGCTATCGATGAGCGGCTTCGCACTAGTAAGCAGCGACTTCAGATCATCAACCGTGTCCTTGGTCAACAGACTACCGGCATTATTCAGCAGCTGAACGAGGCTCTCAATTGTATCGGGTGTGAGGAGCGGCTTCAAGGCGGCAATTATTCCCTTAAGGTCGATGTCTTTGATCTCATTGACGAGATCTTCAAGTGGTAACTCGCCCAGTAGGTCAACTAAGGGGCCCGCCTTCGCCACGAGGTTCCTGGTGAGTGTGGGCATAGGCGGCTCGAGCGTCTGAGCTAGGTATGTAAGGGAATCATGCACAGCTTGCAAGAACTGAGGCGTCAACAGTTCTCCAAGGGCCTTTACGAGGCCCCCAATATCGCCTAAGCCCCCTAAGATGCTGTTTAACCCATCAAGGACGCCGGTCAAATCACTGAGACCCGGGACCAAGTCTCCAAGGTCTCCAAGAAGACCCGAACTGTCGTCGCTTGAATCCGATGACTGCGAGCTAGATCCCGTCGTTGAATCCGTCTCGTTTGTGCTTCGCCGTTGCCGAGGATATAATGGTACCCTTAGCTGCTGTGCCTGGCTCTTCCTCAGAAGGCTGTTGAGCTCCGTCAAGGCATCTGTGAGTTCTGACCGAGGCACTATTGCGAGATTGTGCTTTGCCAGCAGCGCGTCTAGAGCTGCGGGATCGAGACCTAGCTCTGCTGTCGAAGCTGTCCCTGCGACCAGCCCGGCCGTCGCCAGGGCTGTTACTAAGAGTGTCGAGAAACGCATGGTGGTAGTTGGCGGTGGAGAGCTTCTCGTAGAGTAGAATTGTCTGCTGGTTTACGCAGAGACTCGTAGAGAGAGCTCTAAGAAGCGCGTCCAGCTCAACAAGAACGAACGAAGGGGGCGCAACGAGCGAAGAAGGGAGAGAGTGAACGAGTCAAGAATAGCTACGAAGGGCCGAACAATAATAGCCCTCCTGCAGACCGAGCTGATGCTCCCATCGTGTCGGGTGTCTCGTCTCTGAGATCGCCCTTGTATACTACATCCACGCTAGTCTTCACATGATGATTGGGGAATCAGCTCTTTCATCGATGAGGTAAGTCTACCTAGGTACGTGTAGAGTTGTGCTGCAGGATGCGGATGATCTATTTCCTCATCTGGCTATGTCCCCATATTGGGCAACCAGCGCCGCCGCTCAGATCCCGGTCTAATACTGTCTTATGCTAGCTGATCTTGCCTAGCTTAACCGTATGTCATAGATATTAGGCACGCTAGGCAAACCCCTGACTAGCTCGCAAGCCAAAGCAGGGATATTAACGTACATTAGCCAATGCTCAATTTCTTCTTCCCCAGACTCTTTTCTCGGCGGTCTAAGTCATATCATAATCGCCTACGGGTGATATGTTGTAGCTATTCTGTCCATCACCCCACTTTTCCCCGTCAATTCGGGGAAGCCAACGGCTTCCAAGGAATATGAATTCCGCAGTGGGAATGCTTTTCAACGGATTTGATTACCGTCTTTGGCGGGAAAGCTACAGACGCTAAAGTTACACTCCACTCAACCACCTGCCCATCGAATCTGGGGAAATACAAAGCTATAATAGCATTCACATTAAGCATACAATAAGCCATCAAGCTATCAGCAGGGCTTTCTATTTTGTATATAAGATGGGTGGAGAGGATAATCCTGCGTGGCTTCCAATATTCAATATTCTATCAATAAGCAGTATTTCAGCGGTAGATAGTTGTACGAAGATGGTGATGAGGTCGTGTGTATAGTATCGGCCAGCCTTTGCCAAGGAGAAATGGAGAAAGGCAATAGGTAAGTATAGTTAATCAGCTTCTAATTGGTCCGGATGGACTAGGAACTCACTATCTAACTAACTAAATCCGTCGCCCTGGCGAAACTAGCTAATAGATTTCCAATTACCTCAGTGTGTAGATTAGTTACGTCCCTCCTCACTTGGAGAGGTCATGCAAGCCATGGCTTGATCAACATGCACAACATGCATACTCGGGACAGAACACCTACTTGGTTCCTTGTCTGTGCTTCCACGAGCTAGAGATTGCCATGTCGTTCTCTTGCATTGCCGAGGCACCTTACATCGAGACTCACATGCATCGATCGATGTAGGTACCATTGTGCCGTTGGTATCGTACACGAGCTCTCGGCGCCGCAAAGGACAAGATAACCCCGCAACTTGATGACCCCATCAGTCTCCATGGATACTATTACAGCAGGTACTCACGTACTCTTTAATTCGATCATCTTGTAAAGTTACCAGAACAGGCAAGCTACTCCCCTCTGGCGTTGCTTCTGGAGTCGTTAATGAATATAAGTAAGCTCTCAGCTGGTCTATGTGTAATACCGTAGTAAGTACTGGATATGTATGGAGTTGGCCCACAGGTAGAACTCGGAGATTTCCTAGATTAGCGTACATACTGTACTGTAGGTAGTAGTATATAGTAAAACGCTGTGAGATGACCGCAGGGGCGTTTATTTTGCTTTTGGCCGGTAGGTGGCGTTACTGAGTCGCAGTCAACAACGGGAGCACCCAACACAAAATTCGTTTCTATAACTGGTTTGCGAGGCATGTGACTCACATGTGACTCGCGTAAAACTAGGTGCAGTGCGGCGCCGTGTGTGTGCGTATGTGTGTGTATTATGTGTGTGAGGGCGCCAACCCTCGTTAGCGGCGAGGCTACCACAGCTCTCAACACCGCAATCCGGGGAAATTCTAGCCTTGGGGCCGTGCTTGACGATCGTGTCTAAATTCAAGTCTAGGATGGGATTCAGGATCTCTCTATCAAGCTGCCTAGGAAGAAGAAGGACCGATCACGATGGTACCAACGGTATCCAGCGCCAATGGGTCACGGCTAACCCGAAAGCCGCGCCGTTGATATATGTGAATGAATATCTTCATCTGTAGAATGGGAAATTTGTTTACATTTGACTAGAAGTGGGACTAGAAGCAAGCTTTCCACTAAATTTCCCGGTTTGTCATAGGTAGTCAGACGGGTCAGATGAGGAACGGACTAAGTGCCTATAGTGGAGGATCGACATTAAATCCCGCCTAGACTAGAGATCGCTTGCTGGCGAGACCTGGCGCCCTCCGCAAAATCTTAGAGTCCACTTCGTCAACTAAGGCGACGGAGCGTTAACCAAGACTGTCTTGGATTACCACCGGGTCGACGACCGAGCAAGAGAGTGCGGAGAACGTGACCCGCAGCTAGCCAGTAAAAAGTCGGAGAATTTGGAAAGTAAGACAACCTGGCCAGGGTCCCTGCAAATATCGGCGGCCTTGCATGTTCACAGCTACCAGGATTAGGAAATATCTCGTGTGCGGGGGCACTAATCTGCGTGGGAGGTAGGATCGCAAGAAGAAATTGAGATGCAAGATGAGGAAACAAGGGCGACCAGGTCTTGGGTACGCCTGCGTGCTGAAAATGACGATTTAGTCTGGGGGGATGGCACATCTGGTGTTATATCGCGGTGTGGGTGATCTTTTTCTCGGGATATCTTGACCTATGATACCCATCGATTAATCCCCGGTCGCTCGTCAGACTCTTCATCCGTTTGCCTTACTGGCCGTCTGTCTTCTCATCATCTGTCGACAATCTACCAGCAGTGTCACTCACTGTCATCGACAAGATAACCATGTCTAAATTTCAGGAGCAGTCTCACTTCGAACACGATAGCCCTCCGGCTTCGGTTCACGGTGCCATAGAGGGACCGTCCAATGCTCCAGAGAGGCACAGCGACGATGCTTCCTCAGTTGACCATGTCCAGGAGAAGACTGCGGCCGCAGCGGTCCCACTGACAAAGAGGCAAAAGGTCAAGAGGCATTGTGGTCGATTCAAATGGTGGTATTTGGCCGTAGGCCTTATTATCCTCATTATTCTACTACCACTTATGTAAGTGCTCCCTAAGAATATGAGAGCACAGCAAGACTAACACAGTTCAGCTTCACCAAGATCCTTCCGGCAATTACACAGGACATAGTGAATGGCCAGAAGCTTCCTATCATGGGTGGTACATTCCAAGCAATGACACCAACTTCTCTCGCCGTATCGCTTATGACGGAGTTGGATACAATGATAGCAGCAAACCTTGATCCTACAAATCTAGACGTTTACAACAAGGATACTCCAGATTTTTCGCCCTTTATCAACGTTACTCTACCAAAGGTTCATGTCTATCACAAGACGCCGGTCATGATCACAAACCAGACTGTCGAAGTAAAGAACGAAACCGAACTTGTCAAGTGGTTTGATCAAGTGTTCGAACAACCTACAGTCAAACTGTCGGTGAAAGGCAAAACAACAGTTCATCTGGGGGCGCTAAAAACGACTGCCACTGTCCAGAAGACCCTCGAGGTGGCGGCTCTTAACGGATTAGAAGGATTCGGTATCTCAACCCTGCAACTAATATACCCCGCGAGGGAAGACGGTGCCAACATCAAAGGCACTATAAGCCTACCCAACTCGGGTGTGCTGACCCTTGGTCTTGGCAATCTCACGTTCAATGTGTTCTCTGGCGATATCAAGCTTGGCTACATCAACATATATGATGTCACATTGCCCCCAGGAAACAATACACGAGATTTTGATGGCCAACTCTATCTCACAGAACTCTTGCCAAATCTTGGCGCAATTCTAGACACCCAAGCGGGACCGCTGGCTGATGGGAATATTGAGCTAACGGCTACCGGAAATGCGACTATGGTTAACGGGATGCACATTGGCTACGTGGAACAAGTTCTGAACAAAAAGTCCTTAGTGACGACTATGCCAGTTGTCAAATTACTAGGCGATGTCATCGGCAGCTTCACCAGCAGCAACGTTTCTCTAAGCGACTTGCTAGGTGATACTTTCGGCAACTCGACATTTATCGAAGGACTTCTGGGTCACTGGAATTCAACTACAAGCACAAATGCCACTACATCATCACTAAAGATCGGGCGGTCAACACCTTATGGATCGCGCACCATAAAGGCGCCGGCGACCAAGGGTCTATTGAAGATGGGATTAAAGCTCGCATTAGCGAAGCTCTAACGGAATGATTACATATGAAATATTTATGAAATAGGCTGCTAAGCAGGCCAATTGGGTCGGTGATGACGGCAAAGGAACATGCTGGCATTATGACTAACGGTTTGCGACTGCGATTCTAGGTATATATTCGCAGCACGATGGGCAGATGATTTAATGATGAATGTTTATATAAAAGAATAAAATGAATATTGAACAACATGATTGTCAATCTCTACAGGTTTCTCATTTCTCGTAACCTATTAATTAGTACTACATAGTATCCCAAACTAATCATGCGTCTTATCCCTTTCCCGAATCGGCCGGGGAAGACAGTCTCCTCTCATTAACCACTACCTCTTGATGTCGAATCGACTCCTTTCCTACAGCAGCCGCGTAATTCTCGACACCAACACAGACATATTTCTTAAATTTTCGTGCTGGTACCCGATTCTCAAACATCTCATGTATTTCTTCTAGCGTCCGATCTCGAGTCTCTGGAAGGAAAAGATATGCAAAAACAGCAACAATCACATTCGAAGCGAACCAGATATATCCATACTTCGGTCCCCAGCCAAGGCTGGCCGGATTTATAAAGTACGGTGCCGTCAAGGTACCGAGAAAGTTTCCAAGAAAGTTCAACGCAGTTGCGATTCCGAAGCAGTAACCGCGCAGCGCGCTGTTTGGATACTCTCCACCAAGAAGCCAGGCGAATGGGGCTTGGAACTATCAGCACGGTCTCTTACTCATAAAGTCGTGAATGCAAGGGGTTTAGCGTTATTTGAAGGACGTTGCGGTAAACACTTACCGTAAGCTACGTAAAAGAACGTAAATAACCCTATGAATGCGACCACTACTCGACCGGCTGCTGCTGACCCTGGGCTGACAGTCCAGGCTACTGCTTGAGCGAGTTGCGAGAGACCACACACGGAAGCACCGACGATCATGATCGTGCGGCGATCAATATAGCGGATGAATAGCGAGCTGATGATGGCGGCGATGAGCCCTAGGCCCGTTATCAAGATTGAGAAGCTGAATGGGTTTTGAACCCCTGCTATACTTAAATAATAGGTCGTGTAGATATTTACCCACGAAGAGCCTGTACTGTCTTATCAGTTTTCCTTCAAATTATATCACATGTCTGCCTATAACATTGAGGTACTAACCGTTAGCCGAATGGAAACACACGACAGCGATCGAAAGCAACGTTCGCCGAAGGTTAGTTCCTCGCCACATCTCTAAAAACAAGGCCTTCTTATTTAGCTCGACTTGTTCGCGTGTCGATTCTTTGATTTCGTTAAACTCAGCCAGGAGCTCGGTTTCCTCGATATTCGGATTGCGGAGACGGCGCAATGCGGTTTCGGCCTCGGATTCTCTGCCCTGGACAGCAAGCCATCGCGGTGAGTCGGGGAAGAAGAATAGCGCAACCGACTGGATAGCTGGAGCAACGAAGAAGATTGCCAGCGGGATTTGGTATGCTTGCCGGTTATCTATGTCGTGTGTCCCGTAGTCGACTGTGGCTCCTACAATCGATCCGATGGATAGCTGACACTGGTACACGGCGAACGTTATCCCTCGAAGGTGAGCCGGAGCTACCTCGTGAACGTAAAGCTGTGAGAAGGTAAGAAACCAGCCTACGGAAACACCTATTTGGTGTGTTAGAGACCGAGTCTAAGTTGAGGTATTGCGAAGAAGATTACCAAGCAGCAGGCGAGCAAAGTAGAGAGAGCCGAGGTTTGTAGTTCCAAGCATAATGGCGGTTGCAATGAAATTGAGCAACGACGCCGCCCAGAGCCCTGCCTTTCTCCCAAAATTACTACTGAATGGCCCGACCAGGACCGACCCAATTAGAGTCCCTATTGTCATAAGACTTGATATAAGCTGTTGCACTGTTGGCTGTCGACAAGGTTAGTCGCGAGACCCGGCGGTGCTGGTATGTGGGCGATTTACGTCAATATTCCAAGACTGGAGCTCGGTGTCATAATATCCATACACCTTCAAGAAGCCCGGCATACTATTTTCTCAGGTCAGCATCTAAAACATGGTAGTGCCATGGGGGCACCCGTGCACATACGAGAGAAAGCCGCCCACGAGGGCGTAGTCAAGACCTAAATGTCCTTTTAGCTCGAGCTCATCATCAAATATAACACTCGAATAGAATTACCATATTGGAATGTAGATATCGTTGCGATGAAACAAATCGCAATGCACTTGGCGTGACTTCTCACATCGAGCTTGAGAGGATTCGCGGAAATTGTAGCAGCGCCGAGCATATTGTCACTATCTCATATTTCTCTCACGTAACCTATTTAGTATCAAGGGAGTAGAAGAGAAGAATAGATGGATTATGAGAAAACAATCGTGTCAAGTATTATCATATTAGCCTGCCAACCTCTGCCTACTCATACCTCTGTCGGATAATCTCCACACATAGACCCCGACGCTCTGCATTTCATCGAAGCTATGCCGCATTCATAAGGGCATAAGAGCGGGATGATACGTGTCTGCATGAAGCTAATACCACGCAGTCCTGTAGAACGCTTGGAGAACACCCACCGACAATTCTCCCTTGCTGGTTGTGGTGGAGTATGGTCAGAGACAAAGGACGGTGATAAGAGGAGAGTGCGGAGAAATGGATGCTATTCAGCCCAGGGAACCGGCAATTGTATTTTTTTGTCTATAAGGAGCGTGACCTTCTCCGGGGGTAATTTGTGGTCGACTTGGATCATAGACCGTATTATAAGAGTGGCTATATACGTAATACCCGACGATCTACCTGCCTTCCAATAAGATCTATCAACTTACTCCGGCCGGCGAAGAGAAACTTCGCATATCAAAAACTTGAATATAAACCTAAGTTGGTTGCACGGTACAGCTAAGAAAAATATCCTAGAATCATGGCTACGCAGCAGAACGGGAACCATGTGACCGTAACAAATGGGCATTCGCCAGAGGCTCCCAAGCTACGACGAGAACCTCTAAAGGGCTCCGGGTCGATCGATCACCTGGAATATGTAGATGTGACCCCGATAATCGGGCGCGAGTATCCAACTGCTAAGATCAAGGATATCCTCGATGCTCCCAACTCGGAGCAGCAACTACGAGACCTCGCCATTACTATCTGTGAACGCGGTGTCGGTAAGGAGTTTCTAGCGTGTCTTATACCTCAACCTTTTCTTGTGCAGAGGATCAACTTCTGGCTAGCGATGCGCCCTTCAAGGCGCGCATGCTATCTACCTAGCTCTTATACGGTGCTGGTTACTAACTCCAAACGTTCCAGTGTTTTTCAGGGCGCCACAGGATGATCTTACAGTTGAGGAGCAGAAACACGTTACGTATATGCTAGGAAAGCTCACTGGGCGCCCAGAGGACCATGGACTACACGTCCATCCGCTTTATAATGACCCTAACAACATACCGATGGCTGATGGGACTACGGATCCGAACATGTACGTACTCAGTATACCGATCTAATACCTACTTCTTGCCTTTGCGTCTAGGTGAAATATATGCTGACTATCGTACTATAATTTAGATACGTGATTAACTCGGAGGCGATGAAGAAGATATACAAGACAATGAAGCATCCGCCACGCGTATCAAATGAGCCTCGAGATCTCTCCCGAGAGTGGCACAGTGACAGTAAGCTGCCTCCTTTCCAAGAGCCCAATAAAGCTATTCTTCTAAACGTGTTAGGTCTCTTTGAGAATTGCCCATCGGATTTCAGTTTTCTACGTATGCAAGACACACCACCAGCCGGAGGGGACACTCTATGGTGTTCGGGTTACGAGCTGTACGTCTCTTGCTTGCTAGTCCTACACTAGAAGAATACCACATTGAGGCACATACTGACCGATCACGATGAAAAGCTACGACCGAATGTCGCCTTCCTTCCGCTCTTATCTCGAAACCCTAACGGCGACATGCGCGCAGCCCGTCTTCAAATCAGCCTGCGAGGCCGGGGGCTACGAAGTCACGTCGCCACGCGGCTCGCCCCTGAACAAAGACTACGAGTTCGCGCCGTCGCACCCCGTCGTCCGCACACACCCAGTAACGGGATGGAAGAGCGTGTTCGCGGGCGTCGGGCTCCACGTCACGCGGATCAACGACGTCTATGGATACGAAGACACGATGATTAGAGACTATATCATGCGCCTGATCACGCGCAACCACGACTGCATTGCGCGCATGCACTGGACCAAGCAGGCGTGTGCTATCTGGAGCAACCCGTGCACGCTGCATGCTGCTACTGTAAGTTGCGACTTGATGGTTCTTTAGTAGTAGTAAGACTATATTAACTATCAGATCCGCTAACACATCTTCGTTATTTTTGGCAGCCCGATACTCATCTTGTAGATGGGATACGGGTTGGCGTTAGAGCATCGGGGATTGGTGAAGAGCCATATCTTGACCCCGCTTCGAAAGGGCGCCGTGAGGCTTTAGGGTTGCCGTGGAATTAAATATTAGAGCTGTTTTCCCATCGCACGGCTATCTCGAGAACCCTATATGATAGGGAGATATATATCGATTATCGCTGGCTAAGCTCTAGACAGGAGTAAATAGATTGTCATAATAAGCCTGTTGATAAGTAGCATCATATATCTAGTATAATCACATAAATACTGCCGAAGTGCTTTCACCAAGCTTTACTTTCCACAATATCAAGATATTTCTAAGGTTATCAGACTTCATGTTTAGTGTTCCTGCCGAATCATCTTGCTTCGTTCATATTTTTGGTAGTGTGCTACCTCTTAAACGAGATATGCATATGTAATATCATATGCACTTAACGCGTACATATCCCGTCACGCCCCTCCATAAAGTACAATCAGGTGGGGTGGGTGAATTACCTACCATCTTTTGTCACCCCTCTATACTTGTCACTTTAACCCTTGATCATAGGGATTGAATTCAAGAAATGGCTGGAAAAAAGAATAACAGTAGTAAGGGGAAGGGCGACACCAAGTCTGGCGGAGATGGAGACAAAGAAAAGGGTGGCAAACTGAAGGGCGGCCAGAAAATTGAAGTCAGACATATCCTTGTAAGTTTTAGTCTCCCTTAAACAATGTTAGACTAGACTGATAATAACCTCGGCGATGGTTCAGTGTAAAAAGCACTCCAGAAAAGAGGAGGCCATGGCTGAGATTCAGCGTCTCACAAGAGGAGAGCCAAAGGAGGGCAATCCCTCATCCGAGCCGGAGCCGGTAGGAAAGATAGATCCGAAGACGAAGACTAAGGCCCCTACGCATGCTATATTTGTTCATGTGGCCAAACAGTTCTCAGAGGACAAGGCCAACCAAGGTAAGAATTCTATTACCCTGGCTGTCTGTTTAATGCGCTAGACGCTAACAATGGCTTAGGAGGTTCTCTTGGCCAGCAAACTAAGGGCTCATTGCATCCTGAATTTGAAAAGGTCGCATACAGTCTACAGCCAACAGAAAATGGTATTGTCCATATCGGAGAAGCGAAGACAGACTGGGGCTATCATCTCATTGTAGTAGATAAGCGTCTGTGAAAGTCAGAATCATGCTATTGCAAGCTCATCACCACGCCTGCGGTTCGGAAAATCACGGCAATCGGGCTCGGCATCATGTCTCTTAATGCAGTTTTTTATTTTGATTTGGATGTGCAATGGCTTTCCTATCCCCGGCATCTATACCAGCTAAGAGAACCACAATACATCTTAAGCATTTGCTGAAGATGGTTGGAACACCGAGTTCCGCTTGTCTATATCCTCATACAACGCCATTCGACACCCTTTACTGCTCAGACTGGAAGTAGTTAAGGAGGACGGATCGCTCAGTAGACTCCTCACCCCAGTCCTTGACTACAACGCACGAGCAGTTGACAACCTTGCGCGCATTGCCCTCTCGGTCCAGAACGCCTAGCACATGATGGTCAGTTCAAATCCAGTCCCGGCATGTCAGGATGCCCAGAAACTTACAAAGGCCGGCCCATTCACCGAGCTGCTTTCCATCGGGGACCTTGATAAGAGGGATCTTGTGCTCCTGGCACAGGGCAATAACCAGCTTCTTGTAGGCCTCCTCCTCGCAGTTCTCGTTAAGGACGCACATGTGAGCTTGGCGTCTGTCGAGAGCCTTGGAAGCTTCGCGGAGACCACGGGCAAGACCGTCGTGCATGAGGGCGAGCTTCAGGACACCCTTGAGGGCGTCCAGAACGGACATCTGGCCCTTGGAGGCATCGGCGGAAACTTCGACCTCCTCGGGGGCATCGGGGGCGTTATTCTCTTCTACGTCCGACTGTAAATAGCAGAAGCGTTAGCTACGAATTGACCAGGCGTTTGATACAATGCTCATAACTAGGCACCCTTCGGGGAATGCCATCTCGGAAAATAGGCGGGGCTCATCCGCGGGACGGGAAACAAAATGTTGCTGGGGAAAAAAGGTCAAACGTTGGCTGGGTTGCAACATACCATCTTGGCTTGTTATGATACCGGTGCGATCCTCGAAGAGTTGATGTTGATGTATGTAGAGTTGTAGAGGTGAATAGGTGACGTGTTGGGGAAAAGAGAGGCGTGCAGGAAAATCGAGAAATGTTTCGCGATTCCGGATGTCTAGCAATTCTCAATTGAGCCTGGACCCAGGACAGCCAGGTGTAATGGTGGGGGGTCCCGCTGTGTATCGCTGTGTATCGCTTAGGGTTCGATTTGCCAGAGTTTGTCCTATTGGCTATACTCTAGACTTTCTGACCCGCTCCTGACCGTATCCAGCTGGCGAAGCGCATTTGTGACAGGGAAGCTAGAGGTACCTAGGTACTTACTCAGACAATGTGGACCACCACAAATTGAACAAATTGGTAGCTTCCAGAGCAAAAAATGGGAGCTGGTCACTGCTCATGGCTGGCGGCTGACGAACTTTTCCGGTACCCGCAGTCCCCATCCTCGTCCCCCATCTTGCCACCAATCCTGCGTTTCCATCAATTCGACTGCTTAACTTCTTCACGCGAGCTCGTATTAACCAACACCTTCAGACTGACCCAAGTCGACTACAACTAACAACATCTACTTTTCGTCACACGCGATCGCTACTGAGGTATGTGAGACTCTTTGTAGTACCCTGGGTTTCTCAACCCAGGTACTCTACCTAGCTCCCTTCTCCGATATGCTCTTCTGAGGCCAGGGGAGAGAAATCAGTTGCCTCGAGGCCCTGATACCCTCTCCTCTCCGGCACCGAGCGGGCAGAACCTCTTCAATCTGCATTTGAAGTTGGCACTCTCCATGCTCTAGGCCTCCGAGGACTAAACTCTCGCCTCCATGTAGACACCGCCAAAATGAGCCTCCAAGACGCGCTCAACGCTATCAACAATGCCGAGAAGACCGGAAAGCGCCAGGTGCTTATCCGCCCTTCATCTAAGGTCATTGTGAAGGTGAGTGTCCTTGTCTCTCACTGCAGTCTTAGATCTGCTGTATCTTGGTGTGGTGTTAAATAACTAACTTGCCATTTCTCTAGTTCCTCACTGTTATGCAAAAGAAGGTACGAAATGATAACTACGATATCAACAAGATATCTTTCGCTGGCTTCCCTTCGCGCCCATTCGGCATGATAACTGGACGACGGTTTCAACATTTCCTACGACCAAAGTCTTTTAAGTTGCCGATAGATCAATGTTACCCAAGCGAAGGAATCTTACACGTTTCTCTGATTTACCACATGAAGTCTTACGTTTAGTCATTCGCTACATCTTGCTAACTTTTTCAATAGGGATAGTTCGTAAACCTAGAGCTCGAATTTAACCGGTCCTGATAACTAACATTTTGTAGCATTGGCGAGTTCGAACAAGTTGATGATCACCGATCAGGTACGCATAATTTTGTAACATTCTTGGTTACGTCGTCTATGTACTAATATCATGCAGGCAAGATCGTTGTTCAGCTCACTGGGCGTATCAACAAGGCCGGCGTCATCTCGCCTAGATACAATGTCCACCTGTCTCAACTAGAGAAATGGGTTGTCAAGTTGCTCCCTTCTCGTCAATTCGGTGTAAGTTTTGCTTGTGTGTATCAAGCCTAAGGAAACCTAATACTGACGAGTGCAGTATGTCATTCTCACTACGTCCTCCGGTATCATGGATCATGAGGAGGCTCGTAGACGCCACGTATCTGGCAAGGTTATTGGTTTCTTTTACTAGGCCACGGTTGACCTACAATGTAAAAGGGGGAATAAAAACCAAGGAATTGGAATGACTTTGCATGTTCCGGCGTTTAGGGAATGGAGAATGGCTGATTTACGAGGGAGTCGACGCCAACATACCGTGATACCACAAAAATGCTACAAATTTGGTCCTACACCTAGGTTCAAGTAACAAGGACAAACACCTGAAGCTCAATTAGCATGTGAATATGTTTGTACGTACGGTATTTGTTTTGTGTATGTAAGTGTAAGTGTAGCTCTAGGTGCATGCACTATGTGCCGTGTGCCGTGCTGTGCCGCCTATTTGATCGACCCCTTTCCGGGGAACATCGAGCTTGGCAAAGGGAATTGTCTGATATTGTGGATCTTTTGTGTGCAGGAATTGCTGTTGTGTTACAGTGGGATGTTCCGATATCCGAAGCCATAGGTGACCTGTATTGCGGCCGAGAATTCAGGGAGAAGAGAAAAATAAAAACCACAGATTCAATTTAATTTACACACACCCGAACACGCACACCCACCGACCCAAATACACACAGACACACACGGGATAGATCGAGATATGGAGACAATAGCCTATCTATTAGCAGAGTGACAGTGCATGACGAGAGACCTGTCTGTCCCTGATCATGGACCAGGGGGCTAGCTTGGTTTGATTGGGTCTGAGGATTGGGCTAAGCTGGTTGGATTAGACTAAGCTGGCGTGCCGGGAATTGACTGGGACGGGGAACTGGGACTCCTGACCTGTTGCTGAGCCCAGCCCAGCGTTGCATCATGATTTCGTTACTCAGTCCCAAAATACCCTTGTCTGCATACCGCAAGTAAAGTAATTGTAGGTAGTCGGCAGGCAGGCACGCATACTGAGTACCTACTTACTATCAAGTAGTAGGTAGTTGTGACCTATCTCGACTCGATAGGAGCAGTTACTCCTTCTGACAGCTACCTACTTACCTACCTACATACCTTTCTTATCCTCTAGCCTCTTTTCTCCCCCTCTCCTTCCATTCCCGTCACCATCCCATCCACCGGGTTGCTTGCGCTAGCCGGTCTATTACTCGAGGTGGTCCAATGTACAGTTCCCTGCCGATATCCTTGCCACCGGGTGCAGATGCTAGTGCGCGAAAGCCGTGATCGACTATAACACGACGACAACGACGCGCGAGAGAGAGTCCGCTCCGACTCCTGACTGCACGCCCAATAATCATCTCGTGCGCGCAATGCGGCGGCGCCAGCTGCTGTTGACCGGCGGCATTGCCTTCGTCCTCATCTGCCTCGCCAGCCTTTTCCGTCTAGGTTCCGATTCAAGCTTGACAGACGGCATTTTCGATACTCCTCGAACCCATGCGCCAGGCAGCAGCAATTTCGACTCGTCCACGGGCCACTCGTCCCAAAACGTTAACCACCAGAAAGATGGCTACGCATCTAGCGACGACTCCCAGTCTCCGACCTCGGCATCCTCATCGTCGAACTCTATCCCCAAGTACAAGTCTGTGCCCGCAGGCGTCCACCCCATGCAGCTCCTCGTGTCGGAGGCGGAGAAAGAGCTGAAAGCCACAATAGCAAGACAGTCCACGACCTTAGCCCAGGCTGCCACAGAATACCGCCGCCGCTATGGCATCCCTCCCCCGCCCAACTTCAATAAGTGGTTCGAATTTGCGCAGGCGAAGGGTGTGCAGCTCATCGACGAGTTCGACATGATCCACGAGTCTATAACCCCCTTCTGGGGACTGAAGCCCGCGACGATACGAGAACGGGCCGCCGAAGCCCTGGGATTTGATAATGCGCTGCTTGGCATCCAAGTTCGCAATGGCAAGATCACACACATGGAGGGCGGGTCGGATTGGCAGCGAGAGGCCACCGCGGGCATGATGGGCAAGTTTCTCAAGTGGCTGCCGGACATGGACCTCTGTTTTAACTTACACGACGAGTCGAGAGTTGTGGTGCCGCACGATGACATGGCCCGGCTCGTGCGCAAGGCCAAGGAAGTTAATATGCCCGCTGCCAACATCCCAAACCCGAAAAACGCTTTTACGCAGGAACCAAAGGGCCTAAACGATGGAACAAGGTTTGAGGAGAGCAAGCTAACGCGGTTTAATGTGTTCGCCCACCAACCGACATGGACACACTCGAGGATGTCCTGTTCTCCCGATAGCCCCTCCAGAGCCCTCGAGGAAGATGAGAGGAACGATGACGTGTCGAGATATGGGATGAGTGAATTGGGTTTTGTCTACAACGTGTCAGCCATGTCCGACATCTGCTATTCCCCGAGTCTGAGCTCTACGTTTGGTTTTTTCGATCGTCCGAACGCATACAACATCGTGCACGATCTGTTCCCTATTTTCTCACAGTCCAAGATCTCCTCCTACGCAGACATACTCTACCCATCGCCCTGGTACTGGTACGAGAAGGTCCATTACGATGAGTCGCAAGATATGCTATGGGAACAAAAGAAGGGCAGGTTCTATTGGCGTGGTTCGACCACGGGCGGTTTTAGTAGAAACGGGGGCTGGCGGCGGCAGCATCGCCAGCGCTTCGTGCAGAAGATCAATGCTGTCGATAGCACCAAGATCCTCACGAATTCTGGGAGTGAGCGGAACCCGAAGTGGGAGACACAAGTTGTCCCGCGAGGCGACTATAGACACTTAATGGATGTGTTCTTTTCTGGCGTAGGACAATGCGACCCAGGAGATTGCGTCGCACAGAAGGAGTTCTTCAACATCCAGGGCCACGCCGAGCAACATGACGCATGGGGCTACAAGTACCTGCTAGACATCGACGGGAATGCATTCAGCGGCCGGTTCTACGCCTTTCTAAAGAGCAGGAGTCTCACGTATAAGTGGGCGATCTTCAGAGAATGGCATCTTGAGTGGCTCAAGCCGTGGGCACATTACATCCCGCTTAGTCTACAGGGTGACGAGTGGCTAGAGGCCGTCCGCTACTTCGGGGATCGAGATGATGGCGAGAAGGAGGCGGAGCGCCTCGCGATTCAGCAGAGAGAATGGGCCAACAAAGTGCTCAGACACGAGGACATGGAGGTTTGGTTCTTCAGGCTCCTTTTAGAGTATGTACTACCTACCCTAACCTCTTGGTGCCGCTAACACGAGAATAGATATGGTCGAGTAATAGATGACCACAGAGCCTCTATTGGTTATACAACTGGGGCAGTAGAATCCAAAATCCATCACGGTGAGAAAAAGGATGAGAAAAAGGAAGGGGATGAATATACTATAATGGATGGTTAAATAGGCTCGACGGGTGTCTTGTCTATCGTCTCCTATACCCCGAGGTCACGGCTTTGGCATGACATACAGCATCACTTGTGTATAAATATATTTGCATGGGCAAGAGGTGCGACACTGTCTTTTCACTGTTGTATATGTAAGTCTTTAAGGCGGATGCTTCAGGCATGGGATGGCATCTATGGCATCTACTGCATCAATGGGGATATTGGGGAACTGCTACGATATGTACAGTAAAGGGGGTGTGGTTTAACAGAGTTGCACATGTAAAGCAGGCCGGACGGGTAGAATAATAATTCTGATAATAATCACCACCAAGGCAAGCAAGTGATGGCTTCGTCGGACAGCTATGTAGATATTTAATCAGTAAGCTCAAGGTGCTATAATTTACCCCACTATCTAAGGTTTCCGCTGTACCTAACCATCTAGATACGGAGTACCTACCTACCTCATATGTAGATAGATTTTACCACGATGTAGCTAAATAGGATCCTAAGCTGAGCCACGCCGCTTTTAGCCCGATCCCGGCCAGTCGAGCTGCGTTCCGCCTTTGCATTAACTTTTGCACTATTGCACACCGTACAAACCGGTTTACTAGCTTAATGAGTAAACGGTGTTCGTTGCTTTTAGGCAACTGACTTCCTAGGAAGTCGGTCTTAGTTGATATGATGTAAATAATGTTTCTTATTGGGATTTTCTAGCTTAGCAGGAAGCTATCTAGAAACGACTCTCAAGTAAGTATTCTTTCGCATCGTAGCCGAACTTTCCGTTCCCAAACCAACTAAAATACGTCAGGTCTATACTCTCTACTTCGCCACTGTTACAGGAATACCTGTTGTGTACTTAAGACTATGTTCGGTCTCTGGCTATCTGTACAGTTAGATTCTTTTCCTCCTTCATCTAAGCTAATCAACACTATACAGGCTCCTATTCATGACTTGTACGATCTGAATAGTTGTCCTATAATACCAACGTCTAACTACTGCTCTCAAACTTATAAACCGATCCCTCTTGCTAATCAAATTAATCCGCCAGCATACGCCTAAGCACGACGCTCCGTCAGATGGTGTGAGGTAGAAGGTGCATAACATATTGAGAAGAGATGAATGTAATGGCTAGAGAACTTAGATTAATCACCAAAGACGTCGACATCTATCTTCTTCGAGCTATATGGCCTTATATATTGCCTGTCATGTCCTTAAAGATCTATAATCAGGTTAAGGGGGTAGTACTTCTAACCTAGGGCCTTGTGAAATCGCGCAATAGTTACAATATCAGGGTCGTTCTAAGGCAAGGATGATTCTCTTAGCCTCGTCGAGCGACGTCGGTGAAATGTGAGTCTTTTTCCGGGGGGTCCTTGGGTGGCGCCCACACAATCTTC
This sequence comes from Nemania sp. FL0031, assembly GCA_022432375.1. Lineage (NCBI taxonomy): Eukaryota > Fungi > Ascomycota > Sordariomycetes > Xylariales > Xylariaceae > Nemania > Nemania sp. FL0031. The sequence continues at coordinate 166,964 of JAJKKK010000085.1, forward strand.
GACTCATCGCCGAAATTCCACCATCCCCTCCCTTGTTTTTTGTATATTCGCGACCTCTCCTCCCAAGAGGATTCCCACGTCCCATCGGCCACTCCCCACGGGTCATCAGGTGGGCATCGCCTGTAAGGATTGAATCCCGGCGGCGGCCACGTATCCCGGAAGATAGACAACGTATCGAGCCGCGCCCGGTCCCACATCACGTATCCCCATTTACATAACTTCGCCTGTCCCCACTGGTACACGGAGCGCCTCAAGGATGCCGACCAGTAAGCCCACTTCCATGCGCTAAATGGTCCATCATCGGGTTCTTCAAAATAAGGGCTCTTGACTCTCAAAGCATAATCTCGCGAATTTTCATAGTCAGAAACTGTAGCTCGCTCATCATACCCTTTGTAGGTGAAACCAATTAAGGATTTGTAAAGATTACGGGATCGGTGGTCTGGAATCCGCCCATAGTCGAAAAGCTCATACAGCCGATCATAAGTCTTTGCTTTCGCGATACTCTCTAAAGAAACTAATCCCTTGAAGAAAAGGGACTGTACATAAGGATCGTTGGGCCATGGAGCAGGTCTAACTCGGAACGCTCCCCAGTATACATCATGTGCTGTCATCTCATTAAAACCTGTTATTAAATATCAGCTTTCTTCAATACATAAACCATGCTCATTTCGGCGCCCGTACCTGGAGAAACTTGGAAAAAGAGAAACTCTTGCACACAAGCAATTTGCTCGATCTCCCAAGGGGCAAAGTTAAGAAGAAAGTCGTTCATGCACTGGCCGAGCTCTGGGTCGGGCATAGAAGTCTGACGAAAGACGTTAAAGAATATCTCGAGGATATATAGTGTACGCATAATCCGATATCTTTCGAGTGTCGAAGGCTCTTGGGGCTGAAAAGTGTGATCGTCCTTCATGATCGCAATAAGCTTTTGTAATCTCGTGTCGGTAAATACCTTGACCAGCCTGGAGACAGTCGAATGTAATCTTGAGAGATCGGCAACTTCATCTAGCGTCAAACGGATGCCAACTTCCACGTTTCTTCTTTGGAGATGGGCTTGGAAGAAATCGTGTGCCGATGATTGTGTTGGGTTAACCAACCTCGAGGCCAGCAGTGCGGCTATCGCTTCGGGGCGTACATCACACGAATCTAATTCATTCAAAAAGACTCGCGTGGCGATGGACGATGAACTTCCGGTAAACGAATTCAAGATAAAACGACAACTAAGGATGGCGCAACGCAATGTAGGGAGGCCGCTTAATTGACAGAGAATGGCGTGGATTAGCTCAGGTGGGAGGCGTTCGAGATGTGATGTACGAGCTATCGAGTAGGGCTCCATGACGGAGCAGTCTGCTACAATAGGAGGCTGGAAGAGCTGAACAGTTGTATATTTGGTGTGAAGGCCAATACTAGAAAACAATTATAATTTTGAGAAGAAAAGCCGCGGACGTTCAAGAATCGGATGAGGTGGGCGTTCGGGGGTAAAATAATCAACAGGTTTGAAGACGTGTCAGGAAAGAGACACATGTTTACTGAAGTACCTAAATTACATGTAACGTCTAAGATCTAGTTATAGGAGAAATGCTTTTATGATATATCGATTCATTGCTGTACGTGTGACAGCCTCGCAGAGCTTGCTGCCTAAATACGGAACAGCCAACTCGTTTATTGAGCTAAACCGTTTTAAAAACCGTTCTTCTAACGTTTTTAAAGTATACGTAAAAGTGCATACCTAAATGATACCTCAGTAAAAGCAGCCTTTGCGCTAAACCTAATCTGTTTGCAGTACGGGAAGTGAACCTGGAGTATGCTGTAGGTACCCTAGCGATACCTACTCCAAGCTCAAAGTAGCTGCAGGTGATTTTGAGGCCCACAATTAGCCGTTGGAATTCTATCAATGGAGTCGGAACTTGGCCGTGTTCATTTATTTTCGTCCCAAGTTCCGATCCATCTCAAACTTACCATGTTCAACCACTACCACGTGCCAATTGATCTACCGCTAGATCCCTTCGGCTGACGAGTTCAGCTTCCTTCGACCTCTCTTCAATCGATAACACTCGGTGAATTAGATCGCGTCCGCTACGGTCTTCTTGAGGGCGAAAAGCTCCCTCCTACATAGGTGGTGCCATGGCTTCGACGCCGATGGACCTCGACCACGTCGATTCCGCATCGCCGGCCAACGGAACACCTTCCACCTCCCTCCACATCACGCGGACCCTAGCTAGTAATCTCCCGAGCACATCAGCCGTACCGGACATAGTCGCAAACTTCAGACCTACGAAGGTAATGCCTGTCTTCTTTGCGTCCATGGCCTCGTGGCAAGGTTCCGCAAGCTGGTGCTGTGTGATTGCTACCCAACGCGTAGCCTAGCGAAGCGCCCCTCCTACACCTACGCCACGCCCGAGTGGAATATTAGTTTGGAACAAGGGCTAGAGACAATGGATTAAGCCTGTCGGAAAAACCTCCTTCTAGTTCAATTGCTGACCTGTCGCAGCTTTTCAAGCGCGATGAAGGAAAAGACGGCCGCTCGCAACCCTATGTTCTTAGTCTCGACTACGACGACCCCGGCGAGCTCCTGATGACATCCGAGAGCGATGAGGCTATCCAGATTTACAAGGTCCGAGAAGGGCGGCATGATAAGCAATTGCTTTCCAAGAAGTACGGTGTAAAGTTAGCCAAGTTCACGCGGAACAGCTCGAGCATAATCTACGCAAGCACCAAGCAGAATGGTATTACTAAGATGTCTCTCTTTTGTCTAGCGTCTTTGCTAAGGCTGCTGCTAACTGATGGCTCTATACAGATGCCATCCGATACCTGACAACACACGATAATGCGTTCATACGGTACTTCGAGGGCCATGAAGGTGCTGTTACCAACCTGGCGATGCATCCCGGCAGCGATGATTTCATCTCGTGTAGTAAGGATAACACGGTGCGATTGTGGAATACGGGAACAAAACACGCGACCGGCATCCTACATCTTAATACACCCTATCTATCCGCTTTTGACCCCAGCGGGCAGGTCTTTGCCGTTGGTTCGCCAACATCCGGGCAGATTCTAATATACGACCACCGGAATTTCGATAAGGCCCCGGTTAGCACGTTTGATATTATTGAGGCATGTGCGTCGGTTGACACGGACCAACTAATGAAAGGCTGGACGAAATTGGAATTCTCGAACGATGGAAAATCAATACTTCTAGGTACTAAAGGAGGCGGACACTTTCTGCTGGACTCCTTTAAAGGACACCTGAAGGCCTATCTGCGGAAACCCGATGGCCGGAGTGGCAGGTTAGCGCCCGGAGAAGAGGCAGCGATGAACGGTGGATGGAATAGCAACAATGTCGAAAGTAGCGGGGATTGCTGCTTTACACCGGACGGCAGATTCGTCATTGGTGGTACTAAGCAGGGTGTTGTTATGTGGGATACTCTTGCTCCGTTGGAGGAGAACAGCAAGATATTATCACCAACCTACACAATAGAGGACCCGAGACAGGCAGCCGTGGTAGCGTTCAACCCGCGCTTCAACTTCTTCGCGACGGCAGATCAAGAGGTGGTGTTCTGGCTACCGGATCCACACGCCTAGGAGGCACCAGTTGTTAATCGACATGTTAGGATCTGGCTAGATGTGAATGGACTTGGGGATGATGATACGTGGGTATTAACGACAATGTACGATGACTAGACTGAGCAAATTGACTCGGGTTGTACTTTTAAGGCCCAGAAGATAAGATACCCCTGGTGCTGTATTTCGGCGTCTAAAAAGAGTCTAGAGACGAAGATAGTAGGGCTGGCTTAAATCATTTATAAGTTGCTTAGAACTTAACTACTTGCCTAATCTCATATCTCACCAGCTCATCAATCCCTAGTAACCATAAAGACAAGAGATACAAAGAAGTAACTCAAATCTGACTATTAATAAGGTGTATTTATCTAGATTATAGATTAAAGATTAAGTAGATTAGGTATTTGGAGCTGTAGATAGGAATGTGGTTACAGTTGCATTTGCCCCGCGATTTGAGCTCCAGACCCGGGACCCAGCCCCACCTTCGTCACCGCTGTGGCCACTTTTTCTGGTCACATCCGCAGCCTCACGCATTGAGGTCGCTCAAGGCATATTCCCCGTACAAGTACCTAATTGCGAACGTGATTTCCCACTTACACACCGTACGGAGTCCATTTACTGTTGTCGGCCGATCGCGCCCCCCCGAAGCACCGTGCTGCTGCTGTGCTACGCGCCGAATTTACCTCGCGGAACAACGATCAAGCCCACCTATTTAGTTAGTTAGGCCGACACTCGACTGCCCTATTCTAGACGAATCCCACGACCACCATCCATCCACTCACCGTACGATTCCTCGCATCTGCCCCGTGACAGATACACAACTTGAGATCAATCCCGGACAAAGTCGAGATACAACATTCGCTGTAAAGAGGATCGCAGTACATATACTACATATTATTGGTTTGCGCCAGCATTTGATAGGAGTGCTAAAACTGCGCCGGACGGGATCTGAATTAGGCACGGATCAGGCGAACGGAGAAGCCCAGGAAGAAGGATAGAGCAGAAGAAATACCCATTTGCAAAAGAAAGGAGAAACACCCCCCCAAAAAAAACATGCCATACTACGCAACAAGCCAGGAATGGCTCCGACAATCCGCCCTACTTCTAGAAGCGCGGCCGAGCACCGTAAGTCAAGCCTATCTCTCTATCTATCTCTTCCTCTCCTCTCCTCTTCCTCTTCCTCTCGCCGAATGCCCTTATTTCCATTCACCCTTACCGACTTACTGACTAACCATCTCTCCCCAGACACGCATAACAACAACCTACCACCTAACCGACAAAACAGGGACCTCCAAGAAGCGGCAAAAGCTCCGCCAACAAGAACACGAATCCTCCTCCTCCACCACCCCAGCCACAACCCCATCACCAGCCGCCCCCCGCGCCTCCCTAACCATCAAGGCCTACGACCCGCACTCCGGCACCTGCCTCAAGTACCGCACGACCAAGGCCGCCGAGGTCTCGCGCTTAATCCTGTCTTTAGGCCAGCTAGGGCGTAGGATGGCCGCGCTACCGACTGATACCGACGCCGTTATGGCCGACGCCGGTGCTGCTGAGGAGGTCGGGACGCCGGGGGTGGAGAAGGCTGAGGGGAGTGGTAGTGTTGGTGCCGGTGCTGGTGCTAGCGGTAAAGGACAAGCGCCGACGCAAGGACAGCAGCAAGGAAGCGGTGGCGGTGGTGGAAAGGGGAAGAAGAAGCGCGCGAAGAAATGAGGGGACTCACGCGTTGTCGTGCAATAAGATTAGAAAAACGTATCATGTAGAAAATGCATGCGTAGACAACATAAGTTGTCTTGTCACAACGAACAAATTAGGATGGCAAAACATCAAGAATAGTTGTATACGAATCACCAAAGCCATGCATAGCAGTCACCGAAGGCAGAACTCATCAAATGCAGAAGATTAATTTTCTAAAAGAAAATTGAGTCAGGTTCCAAACGTCGTCTTTCGCATTAAGCGATTCCAGGCGAGTCGTCCAGGACTAGCTAGAATTACACTTTCCCTTCCCATCGCCATCTCGTTCATTGCGTATTCATGCGATTCACCAGCCCCATCAAATCATTTTGTACAAGCCAAGCACCGCCACCCCCAACAGATCCAGTGGGGGGGAGAAGGGGGGGCTGGCCGAGAACCTCGTTTAAAACCCCAACGAGGACGCCGAAACTCCCCGAACGCCATTCCTGTCTGTTTGACAATGCCATCGTCTCAACCTATAATCAAGCCGCAAAAGGAAACCAACGAGAAAGATGCAGAGAAAAGAGACAACACCGCCGAATTGCTCGCCATGCCTCTTTAGTCTATGGTATAATGCCACGCGCAAGTGAGATGATGAAGGCTTCGTCATCAGCGAAGCTCAATATACACATTAAGGCAGGAATGGTGTGTATTTTATGAGTAGAGAAAAACAAGGGGGGTATCATGAGAAAAGCAGCAATAGGCTTCACATCGAAGCAGACAACAAGCGATGCGCTTAGAAGTCATCGTCAAAAGTGAAGTCACCGCCGTTCTCACCCTTGCTCTCGGGAGCCTCCGAGGTGCTCTCTGTGGAGACGTTCTTCTTGGTGCTAGCCATGACACCGGCCTTCTGGTATTCACCGACACGCTTCTCAAAGAAGTTGGTCTTGCCACCGAGGGAGATGTTCTCCATGAAGTCGAAGGGGTTGGTCGCGCGGTAGACCTTCTCGTTGCCAAGAGCGACAAGGAGACGGTCGGCCACGAACTCGATGTACTGCTTCATGAGGTTGGCGTTCATACCGAGAAGAGCGCAAGGCAGAGCCTCAGTCAAGAACTCTTGCTCAATCTTGACAGCATCGACAATGACTGCTTCGACGACCTCCTTGCTGGGTCGGTTTCGCAAGTGGGAGAAGAGCAGGCAGGCGAAGTCGGTGTGGAGACCCTCGTCACGCGAGATGAGCTCGTTGGAGAAAGTAAGGCCGGGCATCAGGCCACGCTTCTTGAGCCAGAAGATGGAGGCAAAAGCACCACTGAAGAAAATACCCTCAACAGCAGCGAAGGCGATGAGACGTTGGGCAAAAGTGGAGTTGCGATCAGCAATCCACTTCAAAGCCCAGTCAGCCTTCTTTCGGATGGCAGGGACTAAAGTTAAGGTTAGCTTTGATGTTTGTTAACTCAATTAGGGTTCAACATACTGGTATCAATGGCATTGAAAAGATGGGTCCGCTGAGCGGGCTCCTTGATGTAGGTGTCAATGAGCAGAGAGTATGTCTCAGAGTGGATGTTCTCCATCATGATCTGGAAACCATAGAAGCATCGAGCCTCGGGAATCTGAACCTCGCCGCTGAAACGCTCAACCAAGTTCTCATTGACGATACCGTCAGAGGCGGCAAAGAAAGCCAAGATGTGGGAGACGAAGTATTTCTCGTCCTCATTAAGTCTGTTGTTCCAATCGTGGAGATCCTTGGACAGATCAATCTCCTCAGCAGTCCAGAAGGAGGCTTCAGCCTTCTTGTACATTTGCCAGATCTATATTTCAAGGCATGATTAGCCCCACGTCGCGTCGGAAACCACTTTACGCGTCAAAAAACGCGTCACTCACCTCATGGTACTTGATAGGGAACAGGACGAAACGCTGCGGGTTCTCTTGCAGGAGGGGCTCCTCGGCCTCCTCAGCCTTGATACCAGGGGCTACAGCAGGCTTGGGGGCTTCGACAGGCTTCGCTACTGTTGTGGGCTTGTCGGCGTCGATCTGGTTGGCAAGGGTGTGGACATCGGCATCGAAAGGAGCGTTCTCCTTGCTGGCAGCGGTGAAGTCGAGCTTCTTGACGGGAGATTCCATCTTGAGGGACTCAATGGCAGAGGCAGCCTGTAGAAACGGCAGGTTAGTAACTAGGGATGCCAAAAAGGAGGGCGACAAGGTCACGTACCTTCTTGGATGGAGTGATCTCGGTGGCCATTGTATGGGATGTGATTAAGATGATTAGAGTGGTGGTGAAGATGCAAAGGATCAATGTTTAAATGGTCAATTGAATTAATCCAGAAGCAGTGTTGTTGTACGCGTAAAGTGGTTTGGGTGGAAGGTGGTTTGATCGAGGTGATGCAGATTTCAAGCGTGTCCTGGGAAGCCAACCTTTTAAACATTCTCTCGCGCCAAGTCACGTGCACTAAATCACCCACTTTACAATGGCACACACAGCAATGTACTGTATGTACAATGGCAGAACGCGCTACAATGAGACTGCCCCACCCCCTTTGAACGCGTTTTAATGCCCCGCCTCCCCCATTTTCACGCGTTGACCGGGATAGCAGCTCCAGCCTCGCCCTAGCCTTTCCTGTATGCGTTAAGTGCTGTGTCACCCAAAATGCGCCAAAAATGCTCGGCCCTTCGGCTCAAGACATGGTTTGACAAGCCTAAGACAAGCCTAGGACAAGCTCAGGGATGCTTGTTGGATCGTGTAAGGATTATCATATCAGATCAGATTATCAGTCCACAAAGTACCGCAAATTAGATACATTCAGCTACCTACCGACCAGTCCTGTCGTTATTTTGGTCTAGACTAGTTGGCGCGTCAAAACTGAGCAAACTAAGTACCTATCCCATAGAATGACGCGCCTTGGACTCACCCGTTACGGAGTACCACAATACAATAAAAAACACAGCACCCCATGTACTTCAATGGTCTACCTAATTGATTATTCCCTAAAACATCTCAATTGCTGGTCCCACCCCGATATAAAGCCAGTTAATGATACACATGTCACTCACTGTGTCAATAAGGGTAAATAATGTGTATGCTTGTTCAATTTGGTAGCAATTATCTCGGGTATTATAAGATTATTTGTTGTACGTATCTAGTAACTGTGTGCTATGCTTTTTGAAACCCCATTCTGCCCACCGGCACCGGATCTAATCTCCGCCATGTGAAAATCGAGAATAAATACCGTCTCTTCAGTAAACATTATCCCGGATTGCTTAATCATTCGTTGCAGCCTTACACGCTAAACCCAGCCAAGATGCTTCCAACCCACGTACGCCGCCACCGCCTCCACATAGCTGTTAGTCACGATTATTAAAGCAGTTTTGAATGACGCAGCCCTTTAAAAAAAAAGTTCAAAGCTCCCACTAGCCCCGTCCACTTGGGTTGGTGGGGGCAGTCCCCATCTCAACATCAGCCGGTCGAGACTTCTTACGACCAAACCCGAAGAAACCTCCACCAGATCTTCCCTGCCGATCACCATGGGCCGTTGCCGGGGCAGGCTGCGATGGGGGAGATTGCGCGGATGTAACACCACTCGTTTGGGGAGCATGACGTGAGGTATCCGGAGCCTCGGTATGAAGACGATCGAACTCGATTGGATCGCTGGGGTCAGTAGCAGGGATTGGCATGCCGCTAGAACGGAGATTTTTCTTGCCCTTTTCCCGAAGATAGTCCTCCAAAGCAGCTGCGTTTCGTGTGTTGGCAAGGATTAAAGCATCGCCAATATCGCCCACAAAAGGGACCAGTCCGATAAGCAAGTCTACGAGCAACCAGATGTACATTTTGAGACGGAGCCCAAATGGTAAGCCGCCTTCAACTTGCTTGGCTGTGCGGATAACGAGGAATCCAAGGAATGTATCCGCAAAGTCCCCAAAACTAGGGTTGAAGATATGGTTAGTCGAGAAGGTGTAAAGCATAAGCACTGGATTACTCACAAGGGGAAAAGGGCGATGAAGCTACCCCAACCAAATTTGATACCGAGGAAGCTGCCAAAGGACATGTCCAGCCGGTAAGCTCTTCTCTTCACCTTATTGAGGACCTCTGCATCGTGGGTCGAGAGGCCAGGTGGTACGGCTTTGCGAACTTTCTTGAATTTACCGCTTGGTGTGCCATTAAGTCTTGTTGCCGGAACTTGTTCGAAGTAGGGGTCCTATAGAGTAAGTTAGCCTTTGATCCCAAGAGGTAGAATTGGCCCAGTAGCCACACGCCCAATATGATGCTGGACCAGGTTCTAACGACGAGATACTTACATCGACTCCAAACTTATTCTCAAGTCTCTCTTTAAGAATCTTGTCTTGAATAAGTTTTCCGCCAACCCACTTGGCAACAAAACCCCACATGATGGGCAGATGCGCGATGTAGAACTGCTAAGAGGAGTTGTGAGGAAGAGCAGAGGAATGGTGTTTGTTTGGGGTTTGGGGGGTATATAAAAACACCGGCACTAACAAGCCGCGCGCTTGATGCCAAGTAGTTTTGGACTGCACCAAGTAAAACCGAGTGAAGGGAAGGACTGCTTCTTAAGGGCCAAACCTTTGATAGCACCAGGAGATCTCCTGAAGGCGATTAAATATGTAAGCCAGGTATCACATGTAATGGTATACCAATATCCAGCAGAGTAGGTAGTCGAGGTAGTCTAGCTCCAAAGCTTGGAAGCGACCTACACATACACTATGATGTCACCAACCTGTTTGTAAGCCCCACTCTTCTAGTGTCGCAGGTGTGTTACAGGGCACCAGCTTGAAGAATGTGGCTATGCTGTGGCTTGAATCAAATGTGATAGGCCGCATTCAAGGTTGGCAACTACCTACTACAACCGAGAGAAAGAGCCAAGAGGATGAAGTAGAAGAGGGGGAAGAAAAAAAAGAGGTAACCCGCTATTTTCATAGGATATCTAGACTTAGGTACCTAGTGCGCAGGTATTTCTAGGTAGGCTGCCTCCGGTTGACCACAACTAGGACGCCACAGCCAACTACCTAACCTAATTGCTTGGCAGTTTTGACCTCAATGCCTACCCTAAGTACCTACTTCCAGGGACAAGAATGAATATTTTAATTATTCCTCCCTTAGGGACGTTGCCTGATTAACAACACTCGCATTTTATTAAATAACCCAATCGCAAGTAAGCACACTAACTATATGGATTCTACTCACGCCACAGTCCACGTTGGGTCCCAACTTATCCACATTGTACCACAGGCTTGGTAACTTGTCCTGGCCCCGCCGTTAAACCACGCTCTTTATGGATACCGAAAAAACGCCGTCTTCCAACCAGGAGTACAAAAACCACTTCATTCAAAGTCGTATGGTCTAATGGTTATGATTTCTCGTTCACAGTATATTGTGTACAATGTCCCGAGAAGGTTCCGTGTTCGATCCACGGTACGACTATCCTTTTGCCTCTTTATGATACTCCTTTCTACTATCAATTTCGCCCCAGCATCATCACCCTTTTTATCTAGTATACTCATAGTTGTTCTTAGGTTTTGCTGCCCAGATATTTATTATCATAACGTCATCACTCATGTATCTTATCTGCGTTGTTTTTTCATAGTCCCCAGCCATCTACATCTGCCATGAGACTATTATTCTTAACACCCTCTGGGAAGTCCTCCTCACCAAGATGAGTTGTATGCGCCCATGGCTTCAAGCCATTCTCCTCCCTAATGGTTTTCGCAAAGCATCCACTCCAGCCCTTACGCGGAAACGCCCGATTGACATCCAGCCGGGTCACCTCGTCGATCAGCCCCGGATTGCCACCCATGTTATCGTATATCGTAGCAAGCTGGATCACTTGTCCCAAGAAGGAAATTGTTCCCACCGTGCCTAGGTCTTGATGTCGAATGATGGCCTCAGCAACAGCTTCTGCCTGTGCCGTTGATGCGCCATGTTTCTTGGTGAGATTCAAGGCGAGAATGCCGCCGTAGAACTCGAATGACAGCAGTGTTGCACGCAGATTGTCATGTGTGGTCCCGATGTCGTGGAGCAGGCAGGTTAGCGCCCATGTAGACATAGACAGCTTACTGCCTTGTTCTGGGAATTGGTCTTTGATGATTGAAAACCCTAGGATAGCTGTAAGTACATGAGCATATAGATATACTAATTGGATATAGTTACCCCAGTGGTAGACGCGCATAGAGTGATTATACGTCTGTTCCGGCAGATGCTCCTTCACATATCGTTGCACATCAGCAACTACAGGATCATCGACCGGAAACTGTATATCAGCGACTTTGAATGCCGATGGCCTAACTATTGGTTTCTTGGCAAATATGGTGTTTGCATCGCAGGGTACTGCCGACCATCCATGTCTAGCAATATCATCTGCTGAAGCTGCTGGTGTAGTAGAAGACATGATCTCTTATGGTGCGACAGCAAGGTAAGCAGTTTTGTTTAGATCTGATGATCAGCACAACATACATACATTGGCAATCTTCCTTTTATTTAAATATATTTCCACATTTATGACCCCATTGCGATGACGCCCGCATCACCACATCACCAAAACATCATTCGTAAGCAAGCCAGCGGACAATTCGTTTAGAAATTATTAAACATCCGCGGGGTTTGGTGAAGTCAGACCCCGAAACTCAACTTTTCGCGATTTAGGGAGTAGAAAGAAGATGGATATCCAGCCCGACTCCTATAATTACTTATTTTACAGTCTTCCCCTCGATACCAATCGGGTGTTGTGTCCAATCCCCACCTACGTGGTCCCGTCGTTGCATCTCCGGATTTAGTTTCTCCGCGCAAAACCTACTACCTAGGTACTCAGAACACAGCAATGCTGTCGAGATTACTAACAACAATTCCCCTTTTTGCACAATTATACGCGAATATAGGAATTTTCATTTTTATATAGCTAAGGGAATAGGAACTCTAGACCATGCATCTGACCCAGGCTCCCGAACCCGCAAGCGGCCGCCCGCGCATTGATATTGTCCCTCCCGGGTTTTACACTGAAATATTCTTACATGTAGATGCGGAAACTAGTCCGCTCTAAAGCGTATCTACTATTTCTTGTGACTGTCGTCTAAGGGAGTTTCCAACAGTGTGCCGTAACTGTCGACGACAATCTTAGCCGTCGCGTGGCCAAAATCCGGCATCTAGAGCAGGCCGCACGTCAGGGCCAAGTTTTCTTTTATGCGCCTAGCTCCGGTGAGCAACATACATGAAGTAAATTGACTGGCTGGACACGATGATTCAGAAAATGGGTCGATTGGTAATATAAGGGAGTCGTTCCTGTTCGCCAGCCTGATGTTTTCGCGCTAAGGGGGTAGGTATTATAGATAGGTCATCAAGAAGCTTATCATTTCAGAGCGATATCCAAAGTAGACTCTGGAGAGAAGAGTTGTTTACTCAACCTCGTTGCCTCTTGTTAACTACAATATGCTTCTCGGGCCCTGATAAGTATCATATGACCTCCCATATTAGATAGTCATAGCAGGAATATAAGTAGGGTTGTTCCTCTACTTACCTAAAGGTATTTTCTCGGACCTCTTGGATTTTGAAATCGAATTATAACCTCAAAGTGCGAGACAGAGTGTCTTTGGAAAAAATTTCCTTGATGATCTCGGGAGCTAGGAGCTAGGTAGGATAATTTGACCTCGTAGATTTTGCGCCCTGGGTTGACATATCGAATAGTATGTTGCTGGGCGTTTGCCCGACCCTAAATATATGTATAGGCGGCCGCAAATGGTCGAGAATCTAAATATATAATACCTATTCGACCGTGAGCAATGTAGCGAAGCAGTGGTTCGGTTCTGTGAACCATGAGAAACCTAACCTTGGGTCCCTATATCTCGTCTAGGATGTCTGCAGCCAGCATTGATCGTGAACGAGAGAAAAAATATCTCCTGTGACAAGTCCTTTCCCCAAATAAGGTCATATAATGCCCGATAAGTTAAACAACTGATGCGAGGCGATTATTCACGATTTCAAAAGGCAACACTCTAATTGGCCGGAGCTCATCAATTATTTCCGTTTTTGTCCCTCCTTGGTACAAAGTATGGTGGGACGGGCGGGAACTAGGCTACGCCCCGGCGGACCTAACTCTCCATCTATTGCATCAAGACTTCGTCATTGACATCAACGAAAAGCAGTCATCCGAGACTCGTTCGAGATTTCCTCTACATTCAACAGTTAATTTTTAATAAGCGTGCGGAAATATCGCCGCACCTGTTGAAATGCGCCTATTGGAGGGGTTGTTGGGACATGCATGTCCCAGTATCACGGTTGACGTCAATAACGTCAGTTGGGTAACAGCATCACATAGTCAATACAAGGAGAGACTCCCTTATATTTTATATCGCCGCTGCCCGTATATATAAACGTGGAAATATCCTTTCCTAAGATTAGAATCTCTGTTGCATATCAACTTTCATCTGAAAACTCACTGGATTGTTGCTCCCATTAATGAACTCTCGCAGTCACACATGTCCATACCTCAACCTCTAATGTCGGCCGTAGATAAAGTCAAGAACATGGTTTCCGGAGAGAAGGGGCGAAAGATCGCCCAACTAGACGAGTTCAGTCGGACTGCTTCTAAGGATGACCGTATTACTACAGACTCTGGAGTGAAGCAATCAACTGCCGATGAGTGGCTTAGGGTGAATCGGGATGACAAGACTGGTCCTATGCTACTGGAGGATAGCTATGCGCGGGAAAAAGTACGTCGCTATCTCCTCATCTGGAAAGTGCCGTTCCCATACATGAGCTGACTGGAGTAGATTCATCGATTTGATCACGAGAGAATCCCTGAGAGAGTCGTCCATGCACGCGGTGCTGGCGCCTTCGGCAATTTCAAACTGTTCGAGAGCGCGGAAGACGTCACTTTCGCCCCCGTGTTAACAGACACCTCGAGAGAGACGCCCGTTTTCGTTCGATTTTCGACCGTTCAGGGATCGAGGGGCAGTGCCGACACTGTCCGTGATGTTAGAGGTTTCGCCGTCAAATTCTATACTCAGGAAGGGAATTGGGATATCGTCGGAAACAATATTCCCGTGTTCTGTTAGTACATTCACCATTGATCCCCCCGTCTTCGTGGCATCCACTCGGTATCTCCCGCTGAGCTACAATCTTCTCCACAATCATAAAATGCCTACTTAGCTGTTGAGCTGACTGACTAACAAACAACATAGTCATCCAAGACGCTATCAAGTTTCCAGATGTCATCCATGCCGTTAAGCCGGAGCCACACAACGAGGTTCCACAAGGACAGAGCGCACACAACAACTTCTGGGATTTCGTGTACATGCATGAAGAAGCCACACATATGTATATGTGGGCGATGTCAGACCGAGCGATACCTCGCTCGTACCGGATGATGCAAGGCTTTGGAGTCAACACTTTCACGCTCATCAATAAGCAGGGCGAACGCCACTTCGTCAAGTTCCACTTCACCCCCGAACTCGGTGTCCATTCCCTTGTTTGGGATGAGGCGTTGAAACTAGGTGGTCAAGATCCCGACTTCCACAGGAAGGATCTGTGGGAAGCCATAGAGAATGGTACATATCCGAAGTGGAAATTCGGCATCCAGACCATCCCCGAAGCCAAGGAACACGATTTCGATTTCGATATCTTGGATGCTACTAAGATTTGGCCCGAGGATCTCGTTCCTGTGCGCTACATCGGCGAGCTGGAGCTCAATCGAAATGTTGACGAATATTTCCCTCAAACGGAGCAGGTTGCGTTCTGTACTGCGCACATGGTTCCGGGTATTGCCCATTCAGATGACCCCCTACTTCAGGGACGTAGCTTTAGCTACTTTGACACCCAGTTGTCACGTCTGGGCATAAACTGGCAAGAGCTGCCAATCAACAGGCCGGTGTGCCCCGTTATGAATTTCAATCGTGACGGCCAAGGACGGCAAACAATCACCAAAGGAACAGTCAACTACTGGCCGAACCGATTTGAGGTCCGTCCTCCGGCCACCTCCCAAGAAGGGGCTTATCACGACCCTCCCCAAAGTGTAGAGGGGATCAAGGCTCGGACTAAAAGCGCTAAGTTCAGGGAGCATTACAACCAAGCACAACTATTTTACAACAGTCTGAGTCCTCCAGAGAAACTTCATGTTGCCTCAGCATTTGCTTTCGAGCTGGACCACTGTGATGACCCTATCGTCTATGAGCGCATGTCTCAACGATTGGCAGACATCGACCTGGAACTGGCGCAAACCGTGGCTGAGATGGTCGGTGGCACCAAGCCAACGAAGGCAACAAGGACCAACCACGGGAAGAAGGCCAAGCACCTCAGTCAGACCGAAGTGCAGCCAGACGATCCCACAATCGCCAGTCGTCGGGTCGCCATCATCATCGCCGACGGCTTCGACAAGGTTGCCTACGACGCCGTTGCCACAACCCTGAAGGCCTCGGGCGCCCTGCCATTCACCATTGGTCCCCGACGATCGGAAATCTTCCCCGCGGGCGCGGAGAAGATCTCCGGCAATGGCGTCAAGCCCGAGCATCATCTCGAGGGCATGCGCTCTACCATGTTCGATGCGATTTTCCTGCCAGGAGGCACCGCGTCGATCGAGACGCTTAAGAAGAGCGGGCGGGCCATCCACTGGCTCCGCGAGGCATTTGGTCATTTAAAGGCCATTGGTGCAACCGGGGAAGCTGTTCAACTGGTCGCACAGGCGGTTGCAGTTCCCGGGGTTGAGACGTCAGACAATGACAAGACTGTTGAGTCGTACGGTGTAGTGACGATTGCGAACATCTCCCCCGATAGCTTGAAGGGGGCCGTGACGATTGCTAAGGAGGGCACTGGCTTCTTGCAGCAGTTCTGGTACCAGATCTCGCAGCACAAGAATTTTGCTCGGGAATTGGATGGCTTGAGTTCACAGGTGGCGTATTAACGAGGTTAAATTGTGCATAGTTTTGTCGCAAAGCGAGTTTGGGAAATGTTTATGTTACGTAGCTTATGAGAAAATAGTCGATCTACGTCGTACAATCTTTCGTAACGCGATCCTTGCTCGATCTTAAGACGAAGCGAATGGTAACTGATTACAGCCTAGATTAGACAGCACAACGACGGGTCTCGGGACGGATCGCGACGCCACTTACAAACCTACTTACTCCATTCCCCGCAAGCCGCTTATATATTCCCCTCATATTTCGACCCATGTTACTTATTTCAAATCCTGCAGACGAGAAGCACAGCGCCCAGCGGGCTTCGCCAAGTTTGTTCTCCGTATGCGTGTGTCATACCTCAACGGCAGTTCCGTTTCTAGAAGTTAGACCTATAAGCCCCGGCATCGTTGCTCGGTGGTTTGTGCTTTTATACAATATGTATTTGATTCTGTGATAATCTAGCCTGCGTTGCCTTGTTTCCTGTGTAAACTTGTGCGATTCGCTTTCTCACTATTTTATTCTGCTCCTCTTCGTAGTTTGTCTAGAGCAAACTGAGGCCGGATACTTTGATAAGAAATCTTCGTATACATAATTTATATATATATATATATCGATATTATATATATTGCTGACAACATGAAGGCCGGACAGTGGGACCCCGTAAGTGCCCCGAACATACTCGGCTAGATCGTCTACTTCGTGCAGTAATCTAGACATAGAAACACGAAGCTGACCATTTCCTCCTCCCATAGCAAAATAAAAAGGTTGTCATCAACGACATACCGATCCCTGAACCGGACAAGGACCAGTTTCTAGTGAAGATCAAGTCGGCCTCACTATGCCATTCGGACCTAATGGGCCTGGCAAGGGGCCACGGGGCCACGGTAACGATGGGTCACGAAGGCGCGGGCATCATCGAGAAGATCCACCCTTCGGCGGAGGAAAAGGGGTTTAAGGTCGGCGACGCCATTGGTTTCAACTACTTTATCGGCGTCTGCTACGAGTGCGACGGTTGCCAGATCCACAACCAGCGGTGCGAGAACACCGACCTACCCATATGCCAGGGCTTCCATGTGAATGGCTTCTTCCAGGAGTATGTCCTTGTGGACTACCACAACGCCGTTGTCTTGCCGCCGGAGATCGACGTTAAGCGTGCGTCGCCGCTGTTCTGCGCTGGGATTACGGGTAAGTTTCGTTGCTGCATCTTTCTTCTTTTTAGATTGTGTATATACGGCGTGTCATCGGACTTGAGAGTTTCTGTTTCCCTCAAAGTTGATATTACGAAGTAGCTGATCTTTTTCATATAGCTTTCAATTGTATTGATAGCTGCGAGCTGCAGCCAGGGCAATGGATTGCCATCGTAGGCTGCGGTGGCCTAGGTCAATACGGAGTGCAGTATGCGAAGGCCATGGGATGCAATGTCATCGGAGTAGACATCAGTGACGAGTCGCTGGAATCTGCAAAGGAGTATGGTGCAGACGCAGTGTTCAACTCACGAACGCAAGCCGACACGTACGTGGAAGAGATCAGGAAGTTAAGCGGCAAGGGCGTGCACGCAGCGGCGGTGTTCTCGGGCGCCATCGCGGCATTTGAAGGCGCCATACCCCTTTTGCGTACTAATGGCTTGCTCATGATCGTTGGCATCGCGCACGAACCCTTGAAGATCAACACTCTAGATCTGATTACTGGGCGATATCGCATCAAGGCCGATAGCACCAGCGTCCCGCAGCGCATGCCTAAGGCCGTGGCATTCACGGCGAAACATAACATTCAGCCAAGTGTTGACTTTAGGAAAATCGAGGACTTGCCTGCGATGGTTGAGGATATGAAGAATGGCAAGGCAAGACGTCGGCAAGTTGTCACGTTTGATTAGGTAGACGAGGTTAGCCTCAGTCCCGAAAAGAAAGGCTTAGAGATCTAAACAAGACGGCTCTCCTAGGTATCTCATAAGCAACTCGGGCATTTATGCCTTATTCGGGGTGGATTGATATAGGTAGATGCGAAGCATGAATAGAGGTTCTGTCTATACCTATGACGCTGCTATCCTGTTTCGGGTGTCGTTGCTACTGTTGCACTACCTAGACAATTCGAAGCTGGGTAAGGTAAGGTAGGTACTCGAAATATCAGCGGCCAGCTGTCAGCCCCCAAAAACCCCAGGCCGAGAGAAAGCCAGAGCTGACCAGTCGGAAAATAGCATGGCGAGGCCTTCCCTCCCGCCACACGATGTAACTGTCTAGCAGACCACAATAGGCCCCAGTGATTGTCATAATTGTATCGACGATCTCGTATTGTTGACGAGCGTAGTAGAAGAATGTCAAGAGACCAATCGTAGTAGTGCGCGCATTCCCAACCTGGAATACGGGTGCTGTAGGCGGCGCACTCGCGATGCGCTGTGGAAAGCCAAATTCTGACATGGCGCCGTGAGCGTCAAACAGTGGCCATATGCCGCCGAAGGTCATCGAAGAGGCGACGATGAGCCCTGGGATATGCTGTAAACGGAAGTTTTCAAACATGTTTGGGTAGTTTGGAGAAGTAGGAACCGGACACTTGGTTGTTGAAACTGGAGATGGGAGTGTTGATGGAGTCAGTTCTTGAGAACAAGGCTATACCCAAGTTTTCAGTGTTTTCTGCATTGTCATCAACTGATCAATCACCTGTATTATATATAGACATGCTCTGTGCGTCTGTCTCACTTTCTCATTTTCTGTTGGTTCTTTCTTTGATACCTACATGTACTAACAGACTGCGTAAGTACATCTACTTAAACGTGATTGTGATTGGCTGGGCGTGATCGGGGTTCGGGTGGGTATGTGGGTATATGGGTACTGTGGAGCGACCTCGCCCAGGTACAGTTCAGGTCTTGGCACTGGTTGCTACCGCAACTGGAGCTTGGCTGGGGAAGAAAACAAAGCAGGTACCAACCTAAATAAAGCCCCCGTCCATCCAATACCTATACTTCACCATCCCATCATTAACTCACATCACTGTCAACTGAAAAGTCGACTCGGCTCGAACTTTGTGCAACTTTGCATTGAAAGCTTATTACTAACTAAATATTAGTAATTAAGTAAATAGAAGCAACAATGGCCTCTCGCACGCTCGAATCTCGCTTCGAGCGACTATCGGTGAACGATGAGAACGAGTACCAGAAGACCACCAAGGTGAGTTGGTGAACCCTGAATATGGCTTCCAGGAGCCAATGGCAACTCAACTAACCCTTTTGTAAAAGGTTGTTGCAACTACAACGCAAGTAGCACATAATTCGGGCCGGACGAATCTATATAAGGTTGCTCTGCAGAACCAGAGCGCTAATGCCGTCTCTGCTACCCTCACCCTCCCATCCCAAGCCGCTCGGGGGAAACCGGGACAACCTGCCTCTCCCACAAGGAAAGCTCTCCCAACAGCAGCATCGCGGGCGTCAGACGAGGCCTCGCAAGCTGAACGGAAGTCTGCAACAGTACTATCATTGATCGAGCAGCCATCGATCAAAAACTTCCACCTGGGCATGTTCGAGATCGGCCGGCCACTCGGCAAGGGCAAGTTCGGGCGGGTGTACCTAGCCCGGGAGCGCACGAGCGGGTTCATCTGCGCGCTGAAGGTGCTGCACAAGAGCGAGCTATCGCAGGGGCGGGTGGAGCGCCAGGTGCGGCGGGAGATCGAGATCCAGAGCAACCTGCGGCACCCCAACATCCTGCAGCTGTTCGGGCACTTCCACGACAGCAAGCGCGTCTTCCTGATCCTCGAGTTCGCCGCCAAGGGCGAGCTGTACAAGCACCTGCGCCGCGAGAACCGCTTCCCCGAGTGGAAGGCCGCCCAGTACATCGCCCAGATGGCCAGCGCCCTGCGCTACCTGCACCGCAAGCACGTCATCCACCGCGACATCAAGCCCGAGAACATCCTCGTCGGCATCCACAACGAGATCAAGATCTCCGACTTTGGCTGGAGCGTCCACGCCCCCAACAGCCGCCGCGATACCATGTGCGGCACCCTCGACTACCTCCCCCCGGAGATTATCAACCTGAGCAGCTCGAATTCCTCGTACAACGAGAAGGTCGACCTGTGGAGTCTGGGTGTTTTGACCTATGAATTTCTGGTTGGCGAGGCTCCGTTCGAGGACACGCCTGTTATGACACACAGGAGGATACAGAGGGCTGATATGTCAATCCCTTCCTTTGTTAGCCCTGAGGCTCGAGACCTTATTAAAAAGGTAAATTTTAATCTCTTTCAAGTGCTATGACCGAAGCTTCATATTCTAACACGTAACTAGCTACTCGTCCTCGACCCTGAGAAGAGGATACCGCTGGAGCAGGTGCAAACACATCCGTGGGTTCTCAAGCACTGTGTGAAGGGTGGTAGTCGCGACAAGTCGCATTAATGGGGTTTACGAAATAATGAAGAGCATTTGATTTGTATCATCAATGGCGCAGGCGTCCAGGCGAATAAGGAGGGATCTGGGAATCGGGGAGCTGGGTTTCTATTACGGTCGTGTCTTTTCATCATCACCCATGACAACTGTATATATGCATTACAGACATAATTAGAGGCCCGCCCTTGTCTTTGGGGGCCTCTTGATGCAGAGATGAGACAATAATCTCTCATCTCGTGCAATTGTTGTTGATACAAGCCAAGCACAGCATCGTCTTGACATCTAATTATATATAAACCTTTACTCTCTCACCTGTAGACTTCGTCAAAGGGCCGGGTATCTGAAAAGCATGAATCCCATACTTGGTTTACGACCTTGACGGCTTGGACGTCGTCCTTGCAACGTGGCCGATGTAATAAGGACTGTACGGCTCGCTTTCGTACGCAGTCCTGGAATTGTTGTGTTAGAGTCCAGTTCTTTCTGCCCAACGCCTCTTTCGTCCACCTGCACTCGCCGCTCAACATCGAAGCTCTTATCTGTAATAACGCACATGTTAGCAACGGGCCTATATCTTTACCACCCTCGCCGTATAAAATGTGTATATGACGCACCTCTGTACAAGCAGCATGCTTCAAGTCCTTATCCCCAACAAAATCCAGCTTCCACCTCAAGTGGTCCCAGGCGTGCACCATCTCGTGGGCGAGTGTGTCCTCCATGTGGCTCTGGCTGGATATCTCGTTGGCGCAGATGAGGATGCCGGAGCGCGGGTCGAAGCCGCCGCTCTGGCGGTGGACCTGGCCGTCCTCGGTCAGGCGCGCGGGGCAGCGGGCGCAGACGACGTTGGAGGCGTCGACGGTGCCGTTGAGCGCCTCGATGCGCTGCCGCAGGAACACCACCGTCGGCGAGTGCCGCAGCGCCCAGTCCCGCCACTTCTCGCACGTCCGGCAGTCCCGCTCCTCGTTGGCGATGCACCGCGACTCCCGGTAGTGGAACACCCCCTCCGCCGTGATCGACCCCGTCAGGATCTTGAAGTAGTTCACCCACCACTGCGTCTTGGGGTCGAAGCCGGTGCGCTGCGGGTCGTTCTTGAGGAGCGCGGGGAATTCGGGCGTGTCTGTTGTTGGTGATGGTGCTGATGTTGCTGGGCTGGAGGCGGTTGGTGCATCGGGGGACGGTATCGTGGGTTTTGAAGACGACATTTTCATGATCGGGATTTCTGTGGTTGCCGATTGTATATAGATTACATGCAGCAATACACCACGAAAAGTTGAGAGACGCAGAGCTGTCTGTGCTGTTGATTGCTAAAGTACCTATACCTTTTAGATACATTATCCCCGAATATAGCAATAAGCAGAATATGGCCTAAACCGGTTCTTAGTTCCTCTATGTATTCCTATGTATAGCCGACTTCCTAGGAAGTCGCCTGCTAACCCACTATTGGCTTTCTAATCTCTAGAAGAAGCGTTTAAATCTCGAGGGAACTTACTGCTTTGCGCATGACTTATTACGAAAATAATCACATTTAATGGAAGGCCTAGGTATGCGTCATGTAGACTTCTGCTCGAAAAATCAACCCCCAGCAGGGTCTAGATAGAGATTATCGCTGATATTAACTCTGTAAGTGATTCCCCTAAGGCTACACCAGAAGAAGTGATCGTGAAGCGTAAGGGGGAGTGAACAATAGAGGCATCCCCGTATATAGATAGGGTAGCATTCAGAGGAGTTTTAGAAGTCTCGCGCAACAACAAGAGTCTATCATCTACCTAATTGAAACTGTAGGGAATTTGATAGCTATAATGGGTTGTTATAATGAAAAGCTATTTTTTATCGGTGAACTTAGGTTTTAGTGACCTAAGAGTCTGTTAGCTTTAAAGGATTAGTGTTTCATTATATCACATACAAATCTTCAAGTTTTAGCATGGAAGTCTCTAAGACTGGGGGCTGTAGCATCCAAAACATGACTCCCCCATACTACTACTGCCTCATCCTATAGGCGACGCAAATCATCTGGGGTAGGTAAATATAGCGTAGTTACAGCTTCTATTTTCAACAGTTGAAACTCTCAACCGATAATTCTATTTTATTAGCATGTAAATCTTTTATCTCTAGTTTCTATGTGCAGCTGTACTCTCACTAATGGCGTCAGTTGTTGATATATGTTATAATCAAGACACCTTTGAAGTCAGGGCGCCGATTCTGGCAGGCCAAAGTCAATTCCCTATGACAACCCGATCGATTTCCTCTTCAACCTCTAGTTGTGTCTAAAATTATATATCGTTTATTCGAAACCTATGTTTTATTCATAATTCCCATACTCAGTATCTTGTATACTACTTCTCCGGCAGTAATCAGATACATTCAACCATATCCACAATACCTTCCTTATCTCCAATCATTGAGTCCGAAAAGTCTGGGCCAAAGCTTCTATCACCAGATCGTTGAGAATCATCCTAATTCGCAAGACTGTCCGGATAATTTCTGCGGCAAGAGTGGCATCGGTATTGAACTCTTGTCACACCAACATGACGAATGGTGCAATCTGGGAAGTAGTGACAACGGCCATTGACAAAGACGTCGCGGTCACCAACATGTCCACAAGAATAGGCGATCTTAGTAATTTCGCACATGACTCAAACTCAACTAATTTGAGACGAATGAGGGTTAATCCCAAGATTAGGGTGGATAAGTAAGTTAGAACAAATGCTTACTATTAGTAAGGCAGTATATAGGTCTAACTCGGCTGGAATTATAGCCGTGGATCCAGTGTTCTTTCTTCCGTAAAATAGAGGAAGCGGCTAGAAGCTGCGCTGGCTCAGATATCGCCACGTTGGGTAGGCTGTTAGACGCTTGGAGGATGCGTAAGACTTAGACTTAGACTGGAGTTGAAACGAGTGAGGATTGCATCAAGGTGTTGGTGTCTTGTAGGTTGGTATGCCCCATCCAGATACGCCAGAAGGCGTTTATATATATGAAATATGTGACCAAGCTTAGGCATGAGGCCAAGTAGTCCTTGTTCGCCATGATCTTCTCTAACTCGCCGAATACCAAAATTTCCCAAGGGCGTATACTCCAGCCCAGCCATCAAGACCTCCTTGACCTAGAGATGTCGGATCGCTCTCTCATTGGACAATAACCAGAATTTTCAGTGGAACTCAATGTTACCATACGGGTATTCAAAAGCTCGAGTCGGGTTGATCTTGGCGTACCATCTCAACAGTGTGCTCATAGGCATTGTCTCCGCCAAAAGTGCAGCATTCATGTAGTGTCCATGTCTATTGTAGCCCTAAAGCCATAGTGACATCTACGAAGCAATCACGACACTAGACTGCAAAATGCGCATGGTTACGGAATTAAATTGGAGTTTACAGTAGCTATCTCTTACATAGGATTGGAGGTGAAGTATCAATCGAAACTACAAAGCTCGTA
Organism: Nemania sp. FL0031; assembly: GCA_022432375.1. Lineage (NCBI taxonomy): Eukaryota > Fungi > Ascomycota > Sordariomycetes > Xylariales > Xylariaceae > Nemania > Nemania sp. FL0031. The sequence goes on from JAJKKK010000085.1 coordinate 190,873, forward strand.
CATGGTAGATACATGGTTTTAGAGTTCTATACACTTGAGCCCAACACTGTATTGAAGTACTTCAGAAGATGTAAGGGCGGGACGATATACCAAATCCAAACATGACCAGCATTCTACAAGTGACACAGGAATTTTGAGGGGATAGGATCCCACCTCCGAGACAGCCGTGGACTAGGGCCGCGGTAGACCGCCAGGCGGCCAGTGTTACTATACACCTGATACCAAACCTAGAAAGGCAGAATTACATATCCCATACGTAAAGATACACCTAGCCCTGGCTATATTACACGAGGCCAGAAGTTCTCATTTGTATCAAAACTCGGCAGGGGTTCGTTGAATGTTGATTAGCGTTGTACGCGGCTTGCGGCTGTACTTGAGGTTGTCCTCTGACAGTCAACAGGCGTCAGCCGCAGTCGTCATTGCGCTCGAGCGGAGAGGAAATTATGGTATATATCCAATCATCTTACGACACGCCGGGTAGAAAACGCCAATATCATCAACACCGCCGTTCCCGAGTCGCCCCGCTAAAATTTTGGTACTGCACCAATAAATAACCCCGGCGCTTTTGAAATCCCATGGTGGTAGATGTGATTGTGCGAATAGACAACTTATTGAGGCGAACTCATCAGATATAAAGGTCTAGCGCTGCGCTGTGATGGCAGAAAATAGATGCTTTAGTATCCGAGAACATCTTGTCTTCCCTATTACCTGATCTCATTTTATACCTTTGTCTTGATCTCCATAGCCTCAAGCCAATTAGTAGCCATGTCTGACATCGTGTCTGCTAATACTCAAGAGCTGGCAGCTCTTAGACCTGTAATTCGGGAGCACTGGCTTCGAAATCGCCTTCCTCTAAAAGAAGTCGTCAATAAATTGGGTCAATTCTACGGTGTACAAGTAAGGTAAGCACGACTTTCTCTCCCAGATCAAGGCGATATAGACTCATCATTAGCTGAGCGGCTAACTTCATAACCTTAAAAGCCAAGGTCGATTCCGGGAAATTGTAACTCGAGAGTGGCAGTTTTGGAAGTACTTATCGACTAAAGACTGGGCGTATTTCCACCAGCAAAAGTTGATGCGGGGTGGCAAACCCAGCGCTGCGATCGTTGCGGGTATTGTCGCCAGGGATCCGAAGGAAAGTGAGAGGCGCGTGAAAGATGCTTTTGTGGATTCTTATGGCCCGAAAGGTATTTTATAAAGATGAAATCGCCATGTGTATGAGCGGCTCTAATATGGTATATATAGCTTCAAAACCGGAGGTACAACTAACTCGGCTTCCACCAAGTGAATGGCTATCCGTCGCCAGCCCGCCACCTCCTGAGGCCGACATTATATTATTCGATGCGACAAAGCTGCCAACAGTTATCTTCCTCCAAGCACGGAACACAAGTGAGCCTTGAAAGTATATCAACATGTTTGTGGTACTAAATCTCCATAGGCATATCCGGTTTTATTTTATCCCCCGACGATAGAACTTGGGTGATGGGACTCGCTGCATTCGGACTTGCACACGGGCTACGTGTTCAACTTGGCTTACTAGCAGGCGGCTTTGCTTCACGCCAAGATTGCTACCGCCAGGTGCTGCTGCCGTTGGCATTCCGGGAAGAGTGTAGTATTCTTCCTCTGGCATCACCTAAAGATGCACTGCGCAACTGTATCGAGCTGCTAGTCTATTTTCTTGTCAACAAGATGACACCCCCCTCATGGTCGAGATCCGAGGACCAGCAACTCATTGAATTGGTTCATCGCACATCATTCCTGCGTCTGTGCAAGGCCTCTCCAAGCGCCGACAGTGGCCCTGCTGCTATTTCGATACTCGAGAACCTATTCAGCAGTGCCGTCAGACTTGGAAATGTCGACTTGGTCCGGGAGCTCCGAGAGGCAGGTATGAATATCAATCAACCTGTGGATCCAATATATCACTTGGCACGCCTCCAACGCATAGACAATGACTTCGGCGATCTCAATTCGATGACACCGCTCCAACTGGCTGTGTGTATCGGCTACACGGAATTGGTGCGATTCCTGTTGGACCGGGGTGCAGAGACTCATCATTCTCTCCGCGGTTGCTCTGTTTTGCAGGTTGTTATCATGTCTGTCCGATCCGACGGTGTTATAGACCCTGAGATGTTACATCTGTTCTTACCTATGATGGAGAGTTTGACAAAGGAACAGCTTGTCGAAACATGGCTGATCGCACATAGATCACACAACCGCCAGGCGCTCTACCATATTTTTCATGGGCTAAGGAGATTTGAATTCGATCCAATGGATCATGCTGGGTTCTTTACCTCTGCAATACTGCATGGATTCCCAGAAATTGCGGACCATATCTTGATGAACACTGACGTCGACTTGGACACTGTGACGGTGTTAGAATCATCCCCATTCACAGCAGCAGTAGTCTCCGGTGATGTCAATCTCTGTCGCAAACTTTTGCGGATGGGAGCTTCGGCCACCCTTGCTGAAGATTTCATAAACGGAGGCGAGCAAGGAAAACCATTCATCACAACACTTCAGATGGCAGCCTTAGAAGGGAACGTGGATATTGTGGGATTGTTGCTTCAAGAAGGATCACCGATAAACTTCAACTTCCCCTCCGAACAAACCCCAACGATCGTCATAAAAAACAAGCGGAAGGCAATGCCAAGGACTGCACTTCAAGCTGCGCTGTTAAGGGATGACCAGGACATGGCTATGTTGCTGCTGAATTTTGGAGCTAAAGGGATAGGGGGCGAATACGCAACGGCAGTACTACAGAACTTCGATGCTGTCCGATATCATCTTGAACAGCAGGGCATGACCATCCATGACACACTTCCTCATGGACAGACAGTATTGGAGGCTGCTATCATTTCAGACCTTGGTCTCGCCTTTTCAATCATGGGAAATCACCCTAGTAGCATCACATCTGCCGTTCTGGTCAGTGTGGTGCATGTGGCGGTGTGGGTTATGTCTCTCCCTGCCTCTGAAGGGGTCATGATCGACGCTTTGTTCGTGCCGCGGTCGTTTTTCAAGCATGCCGATGGCCGTTTTGACATGGACGATGACTTGTCAGGTCTAGCATTAGCGATAGCTGCATTTAACCACAAGCCAGAACTCGTTCGTTTTCTTCTTGACAATGGATTGCGCCCAGTTCGGTGCCCTAGCCGGGAACTCATAGGCAAGCATGTTTACAATATTAATGGCTGTGCCCCTGGGCGGTGTGGAGAAAAGGCTTGTTTCTGGATGCGAGACTACCGTGAGAGGGTTGGCGAAGAGTCTGTTGTGGAGATGTTTACTATGGGTGCAGATCTGGCATCACTCAACTACTTGTTTGACAGTGGTTATGCTCCTGACTCTGCATGCATGGACATGGCCCTTTATAATGAAGACCAACCCCTGGAGCGAATGAAACTACTTTTACGAAAGGGTGCGACTGTCAACGATCAGGAGCTAGATCATGATGCACTACTTCAATCAGCAATTTCTCGTAGGCAGGATGACATTGTCCGCTGGTTACTCAGAAACGATGTGGATGTCAACTTGCCACCAGGTAAAGTGAATGGACGAACGGCACTGCAAGCTGCCGCCGAGACCGGCAATTCGGAGATACTTGACATTTTAGTTAACAAAAAGGCTGATGTTAATGCCCCACCAGCTCAATACGCTGGCGGAACTGCTTTACAGCTAGCAGCGGCTCAGGGATATATCGGGGTTGCCGAGACTCTAATCAAATGGGGCGCCGACGTGGACGCTCCGGCTGGGGAAAACTACGGTCGTACGGCGCTTGAAGGTGCCGCGGAGCAGAATAGAATTGACATGGTGGAATTTCTCTTGGCTTGTGGAGCAAAGACGACAGGAGCATGGCAAAAACAATACATACGGGCAATCAAGTTCGCAGAGCGGCGGGGGAACGAGGCGTGTGCCGGATTGTTGAGAAAGCACCGTCGTTGGACTGACCGAGACTATGGAGCCTACGGGTTGGAAGATCTCTCCGAAGGCAGCGGTAGGGAGCTGGGAAACTGTCGGGCATGCGCTAGCGAAGGACGGCGCAGAAGAATATTAAATTCCTGTTGAAGGTACTGATGAAATGGATCTGGTTGAAGATGATGGTGCAATGGATGCGCGAGAGATCTGACTAGGGGTTAGATTGATTAACTAAGGCGGTACTGCGTTGAATTGTTCGATTTTCCTAGCTTCAGGTTTCGACCTGGGAGGCCTTTCATGGGGCATCACCACCCCATAGCTTAATAAATACCCCTGTAAATACCTACATATACATAAAATCGTACGACGGGTTGACCGTTAATTTTCATGTAATACTAGGTAGTTCAGGGATTGTTTTACTCTGCATAAATTACACAAATGTAGCTCTTCAAAGAATGACAAAAACTTGGAAGCGGCGTTTACGCTGGGTCGGGTTTGGTTACGGCATTGAAAATGGAAAATTGTCCCCGGCGGAGTAGCTGGAGTATTAAGATATTGCCCGAGATGCCGAAAGGAGAAGGCGGTGAAAAGTAGAGACTAAATTCTAGGCTCCGACTCCGGCTCATGGCCAATTGGATATTCTGCCGGGCGAGCGAACTAATCGTCAGTCATTGCTAGCTGGTCCATGCTGTGGATTTACTAGCTAACTAAGTAAGTAATGCAGTAACTACCGAGTAAAGCAAGATGAGTTGAGCCCTTACAATGACAGACTTTGGGACGTCTACGCCCTGTATGTTACATCCTCGTACATAATTTGCCTGCTTTTTCGTGCGTGTGGCGTTTTGATGCGTTTTGCCGCGTTCCGTCGTCATTTTGATTTAGCGTATTGCGCTGAGCTGCTGTTCGTTTGATACATTGCTTTGAATTTACTAATGTTCACATCTGCCTCTATTCAGATATGAAGGGCACAAAGCAGCTTACTGTGGTCATAAAACTCGGTACGTCATAACTACAATTGCCTAACTTCGGGGTCGTGCTTGGCCCTTAGCGCCATTATGCTAAGCCGTATCCCATATGCTTGCTAATTGTCATACATGATGGTTTTGGACTAACACATCTCAGGAACTAGCTCCATCGTGGATGAGAAGACACATGAGCCCCTACTCTCCATATTGAGCCTCATCATCGAGACTGCCGTGAAGCTGCGCAAAGATGGCCACAAGGTCGTCATTGTCTCATCTGGCGCCATCGGCGTTGGCTTAAGGCGCATGGACGTCGACAAGCGACCAAAGCATCTATCCAAACTCCAAGCCCTGGCGGCGATTGGACAATGTCGCCTCATCAGTCTCTGGGATAGTCTATTTGCGCATCTACAACAGCCCATCGCCCAGATTCTGCTTACTCGGAATGATATCGCAGACGTAAGAGAGCACTACCGAATTTATTCCTCTCTTTTAGTTTAGTCTAACGTATACCACAGCGTTCGAGGTATCTCAATGCTCAGAATACCATGGCTGAGCTCTTAGACATGGGCGTCATCCCCATCGTCAACGAGAATGATACACTGGCTGTAGCTGAGATTAAATTTGGCGACAACGACACATTGTCCGCCATTACGGCCGCTATGGTGCACGCCGATTATCTCTTCTTAATGACAGATGTGGATTGTCTTTACGATAAGAACCCGCGTACGCACCCGGATGCCCAGCCCATAGTGGAAGTCGAGGATATAGGGGCAATACAAGCTGATGGTATGTAAAGAACGTGTAGCTCCGTCCATACCTCTTAGTCTAGGTCTCTAACATATAGATCACAGTTTCATCCGCGGGCTCATCACTAGGTACAGGAGGCATGGGCACCAAGATTGTCGCAGCGCGTCTCGCAACATCAGCCGGTGTGACAACAGTTATCACACGCTCCTCTAGTCCGGGGAATATCGCCAAGATTGTGCGGTACCACCAAGCGAGGAAAGGCATTCCAACTAGCGCTTCGCACTCCTCACTATCGCACGCAATCCACACGACAGAGGAGGGCACAATAGCAACTAAACCAATAGAAAATTTATCCAGCTCGACAGCATCTCTAACCCTCGATGCGTTGGAGGAACTGCCACTGCACACACGTTTCCTCCCTCTCTCAACCCCAATCCGCGACCGCAGCTTCTGGCTCCTCCACGGCCTCGCGCCCCACGGGACGCTGTACATCGACACCGGCGCATACGCCGCGCTCTCCAACAAGGCAGGCCTCCTACCCGTAGGCGTGCTCGACGTCGAAGGGAACTTCGCCCAGCAAGAAGCTGTGCGTCTCGTCGTCGTAGACCGCCGACTAGCGCCTGCCCCCATCGACACGCACCCTGCTATTTCCTCCTCCGCCTCTACGCCTAGATCCTCCACGCCTATCCCCGTAGCGACGAAGTGGGAAGCCTGCAACCCCGTTGAGGTCGGCCGCGCGCTAGTCAACTACGCGGCTCCCGAGATCGCCCGTATCAGAGGCCACCGCAGCGGAGACATCGGCGAGCTGCTGGGTTACGCGGATAGCGAGTACGTGGCTCATCGAGAGAACATCAGTTTGTTTAGGCGGGAGAGCAGACCTGTCTCGCCTGTGTTGGATATCGCTGCTAATATCAGCGGTGTCGCGGGGTATGAGGCGGGGAGTGCGATATAGATAGATTAATGGACGGCTACGAGGGAGAAAACATTTACTGGCTAGTCGGACTGCACGGATGCTTGAAAGTGCGCATATATCTCGGTTTGTAATATTGGCGCCGATGATAGCAGCTAGTCGTGACGCGTCTACTTCGTCTTAGGACTACGTTGCATAGGTAGATATTTCACCACTCCAGAAGCAGCCGAGTGATGAGGTAAAGCTAGGGATAGATAAAATCACCGTTCTTGATAGGGTCATGGTAATAAATCACGGGTCGGGAGGCTACATGTGATTTGGCGGAAAATAATTAGACGGGAATCGAATTTGGTATCCTCAAAACGCCTTCTATGCATTTTTTGACCTCCCATAAAATTGACAAACCCCAAACTCCAGCCAAGGCAATTTTCAGGCAATCACCTCACTAACCCGCAAATAGGGTATCCTCATCACGTAAGTATTCACCGCAATCAGCCTGTCTAAAAACTACGATTCCAGTCGGATCTAGTCTGCGTGCTCTATACGTGATAGGGGTTAGCGGATAGCTTGCACAAAACAATCCCCTTTTTATGTTTGAATTGGGATGAGTAGCTTTAGGATGACTTACTCCGCGGTACTCCGTGCTGATACGCCAACTAATGTGATATGTCAATCTTGCTTGCTCTACCCCAACATGCAGAGGTTATAAAACTCACAGCCTATCGGGCTATCCGACATATCATACACCTAGTCAGTCGGTTAGTTGAAGATTCGCAGTAAGATTTGCTCTGTGCAGTACTCACTATTACGCCTATGTTGGCAGGACAGTCCTCGGTCCAACGACCCACGTGGGCCTTTGATACATGGCTACCGTATAAGAAAGGCATGACACCATTGGCTACAAGCTGGATTTAGTAATTGCTTCAAGAAGAGGAAGAAGTGCCTTGCGCATACGTTTAACCCAGATCTTGTATCTCGCATGACTGGATTCATGTGTAAGTCGGATTTTCCCTTCGGTGAAGAGGGGGCTATTGCTATGCTTACGCAGCAAGGATCGGTAAAGCCGTGATATGTAGTCTGAATTTGAGGGTCTGCGCCGGGGGGTCAGTTTACGCTTGGGGTCGTTGCGCAGGCCACGCTGTGTTATAAATGGCGCCGCAAAGCCAATTAGGATCGCACCTTTGTAAATTTGCCTGCCGAGATCCAGAAATTGTTAGTCTGTCCGGCTACCGAGCGAGATTTCGACTTTATGAAGGGAACCTCTTACCCAAGCAAATGCCCACTGAAGCCAGATTATCTCGCGCAATTGAAGTAGCCACTGCGAATCCATGTGTAAGATGTCTGCTTTTCAACCTGACAATGTTCGATTGGTACGAGGCGGTTCGGGGGTAGCCATACGGTTCGCTATTGAAAGAAGGACATAGTAGACCTATAGCGCCCAAAGTTAGCGACGGTTTGGACTTATAGATCGCAAGAGGGGATGTTGTACACGATCCTTGATTAGTCGGAATACATAACGGTCGGCATCGGGTGCATCGCTTAGGGGAGCGATCAAAGGCTTCAGATCTGTTGTATAGTTGGCGAGCTTCTCGAAGAGAACTTTCTGAATGGAGATGGCAAGTTAGCCTCGGGGTGCATGGATTCACTAGCGAGGACATATAATACGTACAGTCTCTTGCTCTGTTAACGGCCTCATTTTGTATATGGATGAAAGAATGTAACAGGGTAAATTGCAAAGTCGACCGTTTGGTAGGAAGTACAATACAAATTGCAGTAGCTGAGAGCTACGATCGCAACAATGATTGGTGCTTGGTGGGGTGGTCGAGATGGATGAATGGATGGATGCTTCGTTTTGCTTTGCAACTTTCCTCTGGAAATTTTGGCACTGACAGACCAGGAATCGAGCCGATTGGCTGCATGTAGCTTATCGTCCTGTTATCGTTCTCGAAGTGGGGCTTATCGGACAGGTCCCTGCATTGTCATTGGGAAAACTTCTACGGAGCTCTCATCTCTCAAGTCTACGTACTACCTTAGGTAGGTACCTGCCAACGGCCAATTATTGACGCGGCACACCCGAATACCTACACAGACATCTTGTTTTATATATTCAGAAGATGGCTTCAAGGCCAAGTAAAAAGAGAAAATTGACCCCTCCACAGTCAGACGATGAAGGAGACTCACGGTCAAACGCCAAGATTCAGAAGTCTTTTTTTCAGAATGCTGCGAAATGGGATCTTTTAGAAGACCAATACAAGGCCAAGAGGGGCAAAAAGAAAGAGAAAGAGAACACCAGGTTGCCGGTGAAACGAGATGGACGTGTTGAGGCAGTTTTCGCGCCACTCGAGAGCCTCAAAGAAAGCGATGACGACTGGCTGGGAGACGCGGGAGACAACTCCGGAGATGACGACGAGGCCGAAGAGCAGAAACCACCGGAAGAACCTGTAATTCCCGTGAAGCAGCAGATCCGCAGCGCCAAAGAAGAATTGGCGAAGCTAGCCACCGCGCTCAACGAGGAGCCTTACGAAAATGCGGGAGCGTTCAAGGCCTTGACCAAAATTGGTCAATCCAGGATTCCTGCAATTGTAACACTCTCGCTAGTGACAAGAATGGCCATATATAAGGATCTCATCCCGGGATACCGGATTCGGCCCATCTCGGAAGACCTCCCCGGAGGAGAGAAGTTGAGCAAGGAAGTCAGGACGATACGAACTTTTGAGCAGTCGTTAGTTTCTGGTTACCAAAATTACGTGAAAGAGCTCGCCCGGTATGCAAAGGCAAGAAAGGGCGAAGCCGGCGGAGACGGAATCGCGAGCGTCGCGATAACGTGTGCGTCGTCGCTTTTAACGACTCACCCTCACTTCAATTTCCGGTCCGATCTCATCAACATTTTGGTCTGGAAACTGAGCACGCGCCGCACAGACAAGGATTTCGAAAAGGCTATTTCTGCTCTTATCACCTTATTCAATGAAGATGAGGAGGGCCGTCCCTCCTTTGAAGCTGTATCGACACTCTGCAGGATGATGAAAGCAAAAGAGTTCCTCGTTCACGAAAGCGTTCTGAATCTATTCCTTCATCTTAGGCTTTTATCAGAATTCTCCGGCAAGGCGTCACAAGACTCGGTCGATCTGCCAATGGAAAGTCGGAAAAAGCAAAAGAAGGTATTTCGAACAAAAAAAGAACGAAAACAGTAAGTAGTATCCGATATTGTTGTACCCCTCCTTTTGATGTAGCTGGTATAAGAGCCATGTTACTTCGAATTGTCTTTGCATTTCAACCCTATAGTAGCATCACGCCTTGGCTGCAATGTCTAACTATTATCAGGCTCAAGGAAGAGCGGGCTTTTCAGAAAGACATGGATCAGGCAGACGCAAATGTTCTCCACGAGGAGCGTGACAGGATGCAATCCGAGTGTCTAAAGGCAGTTTTCGCTACATACTTCAAAATTCTGAAGTTAAGGATACCTCACCTCATGGGTGCTGTACTAGAGGTAAAAATTAGAACCGCCTTTCAATGACGTGTAAAACTAACAGATACAGGGGCTCGCGAAATTTAGTCATCTTATCAATCAGCAATTTTTCGGTGATCTTCTCGAGGCTTTAAAGGACTTAATACGGTATAGCGAATCAGACGAAAACGCCAGTGAGGATCCCGAAGCAGCAGCAGAAGCGGACGAAGAGGAAGATGAACCAACCCGTAACCCAACACGCGAGTCCCTCCTCTGCACCGTAACAGCATTCGCCCTACTCGCAGGCCAAGACGCACACAACGCCAAAGCCGATCTCCACCTCGACCTCTCCTTCTTCACCACCCACCTCTGGCAAACCCTTCTCCCCATCTCCCAAAACGCCGACCTCGAGCTCGGCGCGCGCTCTCTCCATCTCCCCGACCCCGACGCCCCAGGCTCATCAGAAAGCAAGCTGCGCACCGACACGCGGGCGAACAAGGTAAACCTGCAGACCACCACCGTCCTCCTCATCCGGTGTCTCACAGCAGTCCTCCTCCCGCCGTGGAACATCCGGTCCACACCGCCCCTCAGACTAGCCGCCTTCGCCAAGCAGCTCATGTCAACGTCCCTCCACGTCCCCGAGAAGAGCGCGCAGGCGCTCCTCGCGCTCCTCGCCGACGTGGGCAATACCCACGGACGCAAGATCGCCGCTCTCTGGAACACGGAGGAGCGCAAGGGCGACGGGGTCTTCAACGCGCTTTCCCGGAGCGAGGAGGGGAGCAACCCTTTTGCAACTACGGTTTGGGAGGGAGAGATATTGAGGCGGCATTACTGCCCTAAAGTTCGAGACGCTGTGAAGATAATGGAGAAGAGTATCATGAGCGATAAATAAGCCGAAACTGCAGCGGTGGTGTGGTTAAGATAATAACAGCGGAGAGCGTAGAAGAATGCAAATAGATGGTTAGCATACCCAATTTGAAGCTTTGGTTTTGAAGAGTATCACAATTCGTAAATTTGACACGTCTTCCTCGTGCCGGTAGGCTCGTTAAACTCTGGCAACATACCATGACCTCGATTCTCTGCAGCATTATCTAATTCCCTACACTACACCGTTTTTTGGTTCACCTGATCAAACCCCCCATCCATCACTAACGCAATGCCGGACGGCGTCAAGTGTCGTAATGTAAGAGCTACTCACACCAGCGAGAAGCTCTTAGCCCTGGCCCCCTCGACATTCCACTAGTGACTGTTTCGACTGCCCTAGTTGACGAAGATGTGTTTGAACGTGGCCGGGGTTTAAGTGAAGCCTAGTAAAATACCGTCAGTTATTCGACAGGTAGTCATTGGTGCCGGATTTCTAGGTTTATTTCATACCTCGCTGCTTCCTGTTGAGTAGATTTTGGCATTCTCATTTGCAGGGTTCCACCTCGAACCAGCGAGACCCTTTGAATGGTTAGTAGTAGCCTTGGGTTGGGATGTCGCGGTTAACGGATAGTCGACGCCTCCCATCTGTATATCCCCATTTTCTTCCAGAGCCCGCACTCGCTGATTAGTATCTATAGAAGTCGATAGTGTTGCATTTTGACGCGGCCCGGGTGAGAGTTGATTCGTCGTCTGGTACAACGGTATTCTGAAGGCTCCTGTGTCGTTTTTACTGTCTAAGTTCTGGGAATGAGGCACGCGGGCTTGGATGCTAGGCTGAGGAGCACTTGGAACCGGAACAGTTGAGGATTGCGCAGAAGTTGACGATACGAGCGGAAGCGAAGACGGGGGAAGATGGAAGAACATATCCGCTCCTGTCGTATGTGAGCTCACGGTATTGCTACCTAGGCATATCATTTAAATAAGATGCACGGTTAGGATAATAGAGCGTATGGTGAAATTCTTACTTCTGAAGTGTCAGTAAGCTCGTTAAGCACATAGTATGAATGGTATTGATGACACGGTTGAGATATAACATACCCTAGCGAACCGTTCGTGACTAGCTGCCCGTGAAAGGGTGGTCGATGAGGGCGAACAACAGGCAGCGCTCCACCTCGCGTTGGGTATCGACCCCTACCGCGGGGAGGGGGGATGTTCTCGGCTCGTCGATCAAGCTGGAATAGGTATTGGTCCTGATATCGGGACTCTTGTCTTGGTGGTTGGGAACAGATAGGAGCTCCACCTCCTCCGCGATGGCCCCTTCGTCTAGCCGGTTTGGCCCTGCCAAACTCGGCCTGTAGCTCTCTGGCTAAATTAATGTCGCCTTGGCTATCCATGGTATGAGTGAATGGTGGCGTTGCCCTAGACCTTAGATTTTGTTAGTATGGCAAAGCTTATGAAGCCTTGTAGGTGATTACCAAAGCATCAAACAACACTACAGTTGAACATAGACGCACAATTTGGAAGAGGATAGAAGTAAGCAACCAGCTGTTCAAGATCAGCCACGATAGTTGGTTTATGGGTATGGTCCTGGGAGACACCTCCTTGGTGGTGTGGTGGCGAATAAGGCAAGCTAAAGTTGATGGCGGCTGGGTAGAGACGAATCTGATACCTAGGAACACTAAGAGAGCTGGTAGGCCCGCCTGCGAGAAGAGAGAGACCTTCTACCGAATACTAGGCGAGATAGAAGTGGTGAAAGTGGTTGGGTTGTGACGTGTTAGGAAGAGTAGATGCCGGAGGTCAGGTCTGCAGAAGACAGGAAGACAGGGAGACAGGGAGACCAAAGAGAAGCAATTTTGTGACAGTGACTGGAAGGGTTGTTTGATAACAGCAATTTGCTATGAGAGATGGATTGTCCGCAATTGTGTTGGTCAGGCAGGGGAGTCTCAGGGAAATCACAAGGTGCATATCAAGAGGTAGAGCCTTCCAAACATGTTGGAACCTACCTGCCTCAGTTACTACATATGTACCTACCTACCTACATACATATAATATAGGAGTTACTTCAAGGTACATATGTACCTTTAGTGATTACTGAAGACGTGTGTACCTTAGTTAATTAGTACATACCTACCTAGGTACATATGTAGGTAGGTGCTAGAGGTACTAGAGGTGGGCTATTTATAAATTCTAAGATTGATATACAGAATCAATAGTGGAGGAAGAGTTAGCTGGGACTATTACTCATGGCTCTCTCTTATCCTCCCTCCCCCTCTGATTCAATTCTATGATCCATGATATATGAGCTATCTAAGCAAGACGAATAAGTATTCTTTTGGACAAGAACATTAGATATTTGTGTTGGATAAGTTTATAATCTTTTAAATGGCAGACTTGAAGGGATGTTCACGCCTGGCGATAATACAAAGAACCACCTGTGATTAACCTGATACTTCCCAGAGCAGCCATAGGTGCTATCTCACTTGCTGCTCTCCCCCCTTGCCTTCTTCCTAGCACCTATGACTGTCTCGATTGCATTGATCTTTGTTGCTCGATATTCGGCATCGTTAGCCTCTTGTAACCATGGTATCTTAGTCACAGCAACGTGCTCCCGCGTAAAATCTACCAATGCGCTAGAACTCGGCGCCCCAGCACAGATTCCTATGCAGGAAACACGAGGGATACCTAAAGACTCGCTTAATCTGCTCTCGCAGGACCTGGGTAGCTCAACCAGCCTTGTAGGCGGCTGTGATGGATGTGATTTACAGGCCACTGCTACCATCTGGGGAAGATGGCTACTTAAGGCGTTGGGTTGGCCTGATCTCGCAACAAAAATGACTGAATAGAAACGGCTTGCGGGCACCTCCTGAGTTTTCTCGTCAATGCCTATAGAGCTGGTTTCTAGGCCGTCTGACGCGGTCTTTTGTAGGCAGCGCGATACGCAGGATAAGCCGATATCTACGTAAGACTGGAGCTCAGGGGCGGGAGGTACGGGCAATGCTGGGTCCGCTGTAGATTGACCTGTACGCTTTCTTTTCTTCGTACGATTGCCTTTGGATGGATGAATGTGTTGTGACCGATAGTGACCTAGTGGAGAGAGTAGACTGAGATGGAATTATTAGCACCAAAGTGAGCATGAGCATCAAGCATATATTTCGAATTCATAGAGTTTTGGAGCGCAGATGCTGAAGACGTACCTGCAAAGTAATTCTAATATAGTATCCTGGTCCTTTGGTATGATCTGTGGCCTAACAAATATGTATCAGTCAGTCGCTTGAGAATATATGTCGTGATGATAGAGTTTCATACCATGCTGTAGCCGAATATGGCGTGTCTAGGTGAAATGATATCTTTTTTTTCTTATCCATAGCTGATAGTAGTGAGCTATGATTTGTACAACGCCTGTAGTATACTTATATCTTTAGATATAGCGTTGATGTTGTCTTAGCATATGTAGCTGTAGACAAGATGAGCATATCATATAAAGCTTCATTATTCCTGACCAAGAATATAGGAGACAACCAGACAAATTATTTCACCAATCGGAAGTGCGTGCATATCAAAGTGGGGTCCGCTGGGAGCTAAAGCTGCAGCCCTTGTACCTACCTAAACCTACCTCCTACTACCTAGCTCGCTAGTGTAGTATGTACCTGTGCAACACAACACAGCACTATATTCTTGCGGAAACTTATGTGCTTTCATTACTGCCTAGGAGGTATTCATAGATGTAATCTATCAAGTACAATTGAAAGATTGCCATATTGTTGTCAAGTAAATTCTACAAAATCAAAAACTTCATCCAAAGAAAATTTGGTGGCTTTAGATTTCCATCTAGCACAAGCACGTTAGCTTACCAATTTTGATAAAGTTCTATGTACTAAATCTTAAGCATTATATAGCTTAAAGTAAGGATAGGAGCTAAGTTAATGACTAGCATGGTTTATACCTACGTACTTCTTTAGAAGGACAACATTAATGTGAGAAGATATACAAGTATGTACCCTGGTAGACAGAAACCTTCAAATGTTTTCATTGAACATTGCAACCAATAGGTATTTACGAGTCGAAACAAATCTACAATACTGGCTGTGTTTTCCTTCTAACTCTTCCTCCTTAAGTCATTTCATTAATGCTTATTTACTGCGGAGATGGCTCACTCTCCCTTCTTCTCAGCTCTTTTAACACACAAATGATTGCTGCTTATCTATAGGTAAGTACCTAAAGTAGATACTTTACTGGGACATATCTTACCTACCTGTAAGCTGCTCAGTACCTGGGCAGGTACCTTTTTTTTTTTTTTTCATCTTCTTCTCTTCTTCCTTTCCCTCTTTCTTTCAATTAATAAGGCAAGGATCTCTACATATACGCATGTATCTAAGACGTGTCTGGGTATTTAACGCGATCTCCCCCATCTCTATCTCCCCTGGTACTTTTTCCCCAAAGTTGTGCCGCGCCCCTCCCCCACCACTA
The DNA here is from genome assembly GCA_022432375.1 of Nemania sp. FL0031. Classification (NCBI taxonomy): domain Eukaryota; kingdom Fungi; phylum Ascomycota; class Sordariomycetes; order Xylariales; family Xylariaceae; genus Nemania; species Nemania sp. FL0031. The sequence continues at coordinate 206,180 of JAJKKK010000085.1, forward strand.
GCTCATTATCAATCAGCAACGCGGCCAAGTGATCTGCACCAAAGAACCAAACTGTTCCGTACCTAGGTAATTCTAAGCTTCCCACTCACCCATAACTGAACATCGCCTTTATCATTTCCAATCCCCAATCTTACCGGCTCCCAGGTCTGGGAACGCGCCTATAGACAAGACTCCGCTGCCAAGTCCCTTTTTCCAACAGGCTCGTCCGTCTGACCCACATGTGCGCCTTGTCTACCTCTTAGTACTACCTGCCTAAGGGTAGGTTATTTGTCTGCCTACATACCTACCTAAGGTACCTATCTACACAGGTAACTGAAAGGAGCGAGGGGCGGTCTATACGTGCCTCCTAAAGGTACTTACTTACCTAGCCTATCTACTCTACTATCTTAGCAGGCTAACAACCAAGTCAAAGCAGAGGATTTAGGATAACTATTCAAGCGATTGATGGTTGTCCAGTACTCGATGCGCCTCATAGTTTCGCTGAACCTAACTGATTTGAACTTGGAAAGCTATCTAGGTACCGGGCGATTTTACCTCCATTCATAACACATATACCTACATACCTATGTAGGTACCCTGCCTACCGACGTACATACCTCTTCTTCAACCTAGGGAGCCCCAGCCCGCCCACAGCCCACTTACCTACCTACCCTACACGCGTTGAGTGGTACATACCCGGTAAGAGAGGTAGGTAGGCACAGCAGGTAGGTACGGTACGGTACGGTACCTAATCTAGAATGTTGATTGGAGCTTCTCCAACCAGTCTGTCGTCACACTTTTTTACACCTGCACTAAACCCAGAGCTCCCCCAGCTTCCCGATACTTCTTCCCACCTCATCCAACTGGTAACCCCCGAAACCCAGACCCAACAGCTCCGTACCTATCTCGTTTCTTTCTTCCATGGACTGATCCCCTCTGCATCATTCTTTGACCAGTCCTGCGCGTCCCATCTCTCTAGGCTCCCAGCATTTTACCCCGCATATTTCAACCCACATGCTAACCCTGCCGTCTGCCAGCCGCCGCCGAGCCTCGTCGAGACGGCGCTGCTGCACGCTTTGTTGTCCAGAGCTCCACGACTCTCCTCCCAGCACCCGTTTGCACCAGCCAGATGGACCAGGATTCAAGGACCGACGAGTCGCGAGAACGTGCCCTCTCCTCTGAGCCTAGCTCAACTCGCCCCAACCCCTTTGACGACGACGAAAGCAATTCTCTGGCTCGCAAACGCCGTCGGACTTCTCTCTCCGGCTCCCGCAGTACCTCTGTTGAGACGGCCCTCTCTCACGACAACACCATAGCTGCCTCAGACGCCCACGACATGAAGGTCGACACCCCAGAGCCCACTCTTCCTAGCACGCCAGACCGCCCTGACCGCCCCGCCGAACCTGTATCTAGCAGAGTAACTATCAACCTGCGCAATGCCGACAGCCTAGAGGCTACACCCACCTCTCCCGTATCCCCCACGCCCTCGCGCCACCAACCCGGCCATGTTCGCGCTAGTGTCGAGGCACTCGAAGTCGACATGGCCCCGAATCATCCTGTGGATGATACTTCGTCCTCGTCCTCTACGCTTGATAGCCCTGGGCCAGCCGGCATCAGCGTCGAAGATTTGGAAGATGATGTCCAGTTTTCTACGATAGAGCCGCCATCTCCTCTCCGAAGACCAGCTGATCTCAATTTCATTGTGTCCGAATTCCCGTATCGTTATGAGAACGAGCTACCTCATGACACCGTTGCTCGCCTCTTGAATTACTTTAGGCAGCGTAAGTCATATACAGTGCAGCCCTACGAAATATCGATATCTAATCTCCCGATATTAGAGCCTGCCCATGTGGACGAGGGCCTATTGTCTATTCATAACTGGTTGGATCGATGTGTAGCATGCGCTCGTCCTGAGCTCCGAACTACGATCGTTGAAGTATACCGGGATAACCGAGTATTCTGGAGTGTCCTTCCTGACCTGTTCTATCAATTCGGTCAGAGGTAAGTCGTCCGAGCCAAGAAGACTGTGTGATCCCCGGTTCCTCGCTGACCACTTGACTAGGCTAAGTTACACAAAAACCAGAGAGATACGAGATCTCGTCACCCAATTGTTGGCCCAGTTCGCAAAATTGACTGCATTTCTCCTGAATCTAGACATTCGCAATCTGTCGTCACAAAGGACGAGCGAGGAGACATTTTGTAGCTTGATGAGCCCGCCATATCTCCGGGTGCTGTCCCATCTTCCACACTCAGAAGAACCATACCTAGCGAACAGTGTAGAACGCAGCCCAAACTCGTTGGACCCTTTGGAGACGTTTCAGTCTAGCTACAACACTTCACTAGCTACCATTGTTTCCTTCATCGAGTACCATACGACTAGTTTACCCCAATTTCCACGGGTAATCATGGACAACCTCCTTTCTAGTTGCCTCATTGTGTCGTCTATTGTGAGAGACAGCTTCCAGAAGCAAGTTTATCCACTGGGTACCCCCGAAAATATCCTAGAACGTTCACGAACTAGCCTAATTCAAGGTTATGAATGCTTTATTCTATTATCGAGCGCTGTCGATATGGTAATGGAAAAGTCGATCAATAATCTCTCACAAGAAAATGCGACGAATATTAGCTACTGCGCATCCGAGATCCTCAAATATACATTACAAGCCAACTACCATCCCGAAGCGGCGCAACGCGTTCAGCAATATCGCAAGGAGCATCCCCAGGTGCCAGCACAGTATATATACGAGGCGATGGCGCTCGAATGGCGCTTTCAAATCTACTGTAAGCTAATAAGGTCGCGTCAGATGCAACTTAGAGTTTCGGCTGCGACATCAATGTGCGAGGAATTAGTTACGCAATGGAAGCGGTATCAAGACCGCCAACATGAACCTCCTGAGGACACCCAGCCATTCTTGGATTATTTGCGATACCTGTCAGACTATATCACGCGTACGGGCATAGTAGACTACATACTAGGCCCAACTTGCCACCCTGAGATTACGACTACGAGTGGCAACATCGTCGGGTTTCTTGGTGTTACCAAGACTTACACTATGGCACAGACTAATCTCTTGTGGCAGACTTTGACGTCAACCCAAGACCCTCGCATCGCAGAAGCTCTAGTCAAGATGATGGTTAAAGTTACGATATTGCTCCAAGCTGTAGATTTGGTTTTCTTCCTTGAGAAATTCCAGCATCTCCCCGTAGATTCATTTACACCGTTTATGCGGGACTTATTCGACAACATCACAGAGCTACTGACTAAATCCCACTTGTCGCAACCACCCCCAACTCTAGCATATGAGGTTTGCGTCCGACTATTACGCGAGTCATCTGTCTTTACATCGCAGGCTTCTATAGCCTATCCCGACATATATATGTTCGCACACTTGAAGCTGAAGAGGTTATTGTCGGTAGGACCTAATGAGGAAGGGCGGCACAATATCGCGCTGAGCTGCTTGGATGATGTTGCCTCTCGGTCCAAAACATCTTCAGGGAGTTTGCAAGTATTGGCTATGCTAGCTGCAAATCATGTCGCGCTCCAGTTGCTGATTGATGACCAAAATTTCATCCAAATTCTTGTGGATGACTTTGAGGCTGCAGTTCAGTCTGCGAAGGCCATAGGTGTTTCACAGGTCTACTCCAATTCCCACTGCCAGGCTCGCCGAAAATTCATCTCAAGTATCATAACCCAGTTTGGGTCGGCTATTAATGCGCACCTGGGCCAGCGACTTTGGGATTACCTCGTTGGCGATAAGGCCATAAGCCATGATGACCGGAAAGCCGCTTGGGATGATTTGAACGGGTCACTCAAGCGAAGGCGCTTTGACAATCAGTTTCTGCTTGACTGCGTGCGGCTCTTCTTACCAAATCTCCCACCCGCATGCCATTGCCATGGATCGCTTGCCTTTGTTAGGGAGGTAGTTGTGCCCGCCGCCAATGATGTCAATGGGATCGTTCTTGACGACGAAGAAAGCATCAAGTCCTCTGGCCTTGAATTGCTCTGGCAGATAATCCTGACGGCGCCCGATCAAGAAATTGCGAACGGCGCTATTTCGACACTTGTCGACATTTATGTTGAGGGTTTGGTTATTCTATCCTACCCCCTTCAGCGTGCTAGAAAGGTCCATTTCTCTCTAGTCAATCGATGCCTATCACAGCTCAAGTCTGCCGCTCAGAAACTCAGGGCCTTTAATGATGGAACCACGAGCAATGATGACGAACCAATGGTTATTGTAGCTACTGATGATCAACACTTTGAACAGGAGCTCCGATTTGCCCGAACGTTACGAGTCCTTACTACTTTGTCAAGTACATTGCGGACAAAATCCAATTTCGCCGCCCCTGATCTAAGATCTCTTATGCTGTCTTCGCCGAATACTGTTAATGGCGATTTAGCAGACCTTAAGTATCAATCATTTGACGGAGATGAACATACGGAGATGAAACCGTTAAGAATCGGTCTAAAGAATAGTGCTGCATCATTACTAGCGAGTTTGCGTGAAGCTACCGGATTTGAGAATTACCGGTTATACTACCGTGGAACTACACTCGCCCCGTCAGACGCCGATATCTGCTTGTCTTTGGAAGAACTTAACATCAAGAATGGATTGATACTCGTGAAAAGAGAACTCGACCTGGCTTCCTCTCCTTTACGCATTAAACCTGGCGCATCGCCGTTAGAAATCGAAATACTCAGTCACTTTCATGATTTATGGGAATATTTGAGCATGGAAGAGGGCCTAGCTCGAGAGGTAGGGGATATAAGTCGCTGATCGAGTTCCGTTTATTGACTAATGAATTTCTTAGATATATAAATTCCTCATATCTCTACCGGCAGATGATTCGATATTGGCCGCGTTTGAGAGCTCTGAAACATCTCCTCGAGATGTTTTCCCTCTTCGTCAACCTTTTAAGTCCCTCTACGCAATTCATGCACTTCGCGAGTATCTACATACACGAAGACTCAAGAACACCGTGATGCATGCGTCTTCACGTGAAGCAGCAACGCAACATCAACTTACAAGCGACCACCAAGACGCCGTAACTAAAGCCATGTCCCTCATTGTCGCCGCAATATGTGACCACGATGTTATCAACCAGTGCTCTAATGAGGAGATGAAATTGCAACTTGGCCTCGAATTGGTAGATACTTTTGTCCAGTTACTAAAAGGTTGGTCGTGCTTACTCGTCACTGTGCCTAATTCCCCCTGACCCTATGCTTACCAAGTCACAGAGACTATTGAGCCTCATCTACTTAGCCAACTTCTCACTCCAAATCTCTATGAGCGACTCATAGCAATTCTGACCAGTGGCGCCAAAGCTGAAAATGGTAACGTTAGCGTTGACCTTGTGCATCGATGCTTTGAAGCATTGTTAGAATGCTGTGCGAAGAGTGACGAATTCTGGAAGATGTTTCAGGCTCAAACGGTAATTGGGGAAGTAGTTCGGACCCTATTGCTTGATGACGAGCGCCCCTTCGTGAGAAGGAGTATTGCGAAACTGATTAGCACTCGAAGCCTATATGACGGTGGTCGATCACATGTGCTTGCAATAGACTTTGCGGAACTTTTTTGGCCTATTATCCTCCAACTTCTACCTCAAGCAGCGTTGAGGCCTCGTGAATGTGAAGAGCTTTTCGGCCTTGCCTCACATTTGATGAAAAAACTCATCGACAATGAGTCGAGTACTCTCAAGCTACTATCTTGCGTTAGGAAATGTGGAGATCTTTTGCTGTCACATACTAGCACAGAAGACATCGCTCACCTAGAGATAAAAGATAAGGTAGCCTATGGGCTCATATCCCTCTTACGCCAGGGTGTTGAGCAGATGTGCTCTACCATGAATAGCGGCGAGCTACCGACTAACTTCCCAAAGAGGCTATTCCAGAGGCATTTATTCCCCCCTGAGAACGAACCCGAACTATTGGTTCCGCACGCTATCCTCCATTCATCATCGCGGAATATGCTCTACGATATCATATATATGCTGGCTAAAAAAACCCCGGCGCAAATGGTTGCAGTTTTGGCAAATTTGAATAATCTGACCGCACATCAGGTAGATGAGGGAGGCATGGACGTCTACCAATACGAACTCCCGCAGGCTTTCGAGAGGAATAATGCTATACGATCTCTATGTGGCTATGCGGGCCTAAGAAATCTGTCTAATACCTGCTACTTGAACTCTCTTTTCACGCAGCTATTCATGAATATTGGGTTCCGCCAGTTCATGCTCAATGCTAGGATTGACAAGCATGACGCTCAACAGCTTCTCAGCGAAACACAGATCTTGTTTGCGAATCTTCAAGATAGCAGGCGTCGATTCATCGACCCACAAGCCTGCGTAGAGCAAATCACGACTTATGAGGAGCTCCCTGTCGATATACATAATCAAATGGACGTTGATGAATTCTTCAACCTCCTTTTTGACCGCTGGGAAGCGCAATTTACCGTCGACTCCGATAAAAAGGCGCTGCGATCCGTATACGGCGGACAGTTAGTCCAACAGGTAAAATCTAAGGAGTGTCAGCATATTTCGGAACGCATCGAGCCGTTTTCTGCGATACAATGCGATATCAAGGGAAAAGTGACTCTTGAGGAAAGCCTTCAAGCATACGTTGATGGCGAAATCATGGAAGGAGACAACAAGTATAAATGCTCGACCTGCGATAGGCATGTTGATGCAGTTAAAAGAGCATGCTTGAAAGACATCCCGGACAATCTTATTTTCCACCTCAAGCGATTTGACTTCAACCTACGCTTATTACAGCGCAGCAAGATCAATGATTATTTCGCCTTCCCAAACAAAATTGACATGCAGCCATATACTGTCGAGCACTTGAGCGATCCATCCCATAAGGCGGAGCCAGACGTATTTGAATTAGTGGGTGTCCTCGTGCACTCTGGAACAGCAGAGACTGGCCATTACTATTCGTTTATTCGCGAGCGACCAACTAATTGCCGAAACGCCACTTGGGTTGAGTTTAATGATGACATGGTTACATCGTGGGATCCTTCTCATATGGAGAATGCGTGCTTTGGCGGGCCAGATACTCGTCAGTTCGATAATGGAAGCATCTATGAGAAGGTGTATAGTGCGTACATGCTTTTCTACCAACGAGCCTCATCTCTCCGCCGAGAACAAGAGATACTTGATGCGAGTGGAAATCAGAGACAGCTTCGGGTCAATGTTCCTCGCGAGCTCGAACTCCAAGTCAAATCAGACAACTGGGCAATCATTCAGCGTCACAATCTCTACGATCCATCTCATATGGCGTTTATCCTCAAGGTGCTCGAGTTTACTTGGACTGGAAAATGCTCCAAGGATCACAAGAGAGAGAACCTTGCCATGCAGGTCGCTCTCGGGCACCTAGACCAAGTTGCATCGCGGACTAAAGACCTTCCCGATTTCGATCCTCTCAGCAGCTTGATCATCACGGCTTGCCAACGATGTTCACTATGCTGCTTTGCTTTTTTTGATTACTTCTCAAAGCACAAAGAAGCTTTCCGCATGCTGTTATTTAAGAATTCCGACTCGACTGTACGCCATGATATGGGACAGACCTTGCTGTACGTTTTGAAGAAGATCAAAAACCACTATCCAGACGAGTACGGCTGTTTAGTTGATGAAAGTGATGATGCTTCCGCCTCGAGTAGTTCAAGGGCCACTGTCTTGGAGAGGACCGCTGACCTCTTCGCCTACATCTGGGAATCATTCCACACGCGCCCGATAGCCTGGCCCGAGTACTTTGGCACTATGGTCGATTTTGCCAAAATTGGGAGGCTCGAATCCGCCGCGCTCCTCGACAAAGACTTCCTAGCTAAAGTCCTTATGGCTATTGCAGCGGATCAAGCATTCGATCTTCCTGCTCAGTATAGCAGACTTCTAGCAGTCGTGTCGAGGAGAATGGTATCAAGGCCGCCCAATTATGAAAGCATCATTGCGTTAGCCGATATTCTTATGGATTGCATGGATACTGAGATGAGCAACTATGTGGAGGACTACGCTGGGCGTCTTACCCTAGTACAGCAAGACGACCCGATCCCGTTCACTGCACAGGAAGTTAACATTCTCCACAAAGTATGGGGTCGGGCTGATACAGGCGTGTTTGTGGATAAATTAATTCAACTTAACCAGAACCCTGTGGCGACGGACAGTATTATCAATAGGCTTGTTACATTCAGTCCCACTATTGATGCGACAGTTTTGAGGACTTTGTTGTCTGGGATCACTGGCCAGATCACAGCTCAGCTAGTTACGCCCTACTTGCGTGCAGGCTTGACCTACTGTGCATCTAGCCCGAGCAGAGAGCACGTACATCGACTTATCCGACATACTGCGGATCAATGTAAGACGGTACAGAATGCTGAAGCTCGATCGTTCTTTGAATTTCAAAGAGATGTCTTTGACGGGGTACGCAATACTGGCGAAACCACTGAGGAAATCCAGCTACATGGTCTGCGGACTCTACCCCTTTGGATACCTGGACTATTAGGATATCCCGACCGTACCGTTAGTGCCGTGGTGGAGGCTTTTGTGCGCGAGAAGCTCTTCAACAGGTCGCATGCTATGATCACCGCGGGCCGTCAGCTTGCCATCAACATTCTTTATTATCTCCGCGATACCTATGTTGCGCGCGGGGCTCAGGCTTCTAGAGATACAATGCAACCCTTCCATCGTATTCTCGATTTCTGCAACCCCTATTTCCAAGCACATGAAGATTTAGATGACGATTTGTACCAGAAGTACAATGAACTATATCCTTGTAAGACAGTCCCCTAATCAGTCTACTGGCTGTGTTTTACTAACTTGAGATACAGCTGTGCTGGAGGCTATGCATAATCTGACCGTCGAGGAGATTGAGGATGATGGTTCCGGTATGTGGACTGACTCTGTCAGCAGTGGCACGGAATATGACTGACGATGCCCAGACTGGGAGCAATCCGTCGGATCTTCAGACAGTCTCGCAGATCTCAGTAATATGCAGGTCGACCAAGAACTTATGGATGGTAGTACCTAATGACTACAATTACTCCATGGGTTCTAAGAGGGTACCCAAGTCTCGCAAACAAACCGAGTCGGGGGTAGTTAGTGTTTGGATTCTGGGTGTTATTTGCCACGGGGTGACTGGGTGTATCAGGTTCAAGTGGTATCAACATGGCAGCACTGGCGCCCGGCGTTCCCCATACATTTGCTCTGCGGTTTTGCGCTTAGACGACTGGCACAGCAAACTTTGTTTTATTGATTCTTTTTTGCAAGACCTCACTTATTTCCCCGACTAGTGACATATCCCCAGCTTGGGACGCTAGTGGTTAAGTTCAACGTCGAACTTAGGGGTGTGTATAAGGCCTACATGAGTCTTTGGTAGGTGATTGAGCCGTCATGGTTATGAGTTAGGAATAAGACGACAGACAGATATAATTGCGAGGCTTTGCCGCTACGGTGTAGCCCTTCGAGAACTTCGAGAGCATGGTATTAGGGCGAGGCGCTTGATCTGACATGCTTGACTGATGTTTGTAGCATTATTGCACTAAAAAGATATCTGGATGCTCCTGTGAAGTAAACGTACGGTCCCTGCGTGCTTTTCCGTTCGGAATAAGATTCGAAAACAAACGCTCACTTTGAATAGTGACGTTGTAAACTCTTAGTTTCCCATCGGGGATCTAAGAAGCTAGTGATATATGATATCGGACATCTTGTAGGATCCCATATCCACGCGGTGTCGTTACCGTTGGTTTGATGGGATTATGGCGGCTAGTAGGTTTCATATACTCTGTGTAGTCTATTTTGAGGAGTGCTGAATGGTCCGTTGTGGGCGATTTCTGCCGCCAGAGCATACGATATTAGGTATTACCCTCCAAGATACTCTGGTTCACGTATATACACCTACTAATAACATATACAAGTCCGGATAACCCGTAATTAATAGGAGCACATTAAAAGTTATCGTGACTCAGTAATGGAAGTCACTACTATCTACTACCTAGTAGCGGAATTCTTCTCCTAATGTCTAGCCGCCATTCCTTGTAGTCGGGACTGTTATTGATTATTTCTGACTGGTCAGTTATACAATCAATTAATTATATTTTCGGTCCGATACGCGATTTAGATACCATACAGGTTGAAGTTATACTGCCTTCTGTGTGCTAAGGTGAACATCTATTTTTATCCGGCTTGTTTGCCTCACCTTGTGCTGTCCCGGGTCTAGTCTATAATAGCAAACCCCAATTCCCGATGGAGTTGTAACATGGTGTTGCATTGGGGATCTGGCAGTGGCATTGAGCAAGGCAGGTTTTGGTAGCGGAATGTTGGTTGGTAGGTCGGTACTATATTTGGCGTCTAGCGGCAAGCGGACCCTACCCGGCACTAGGTAGGCTAGACACATCACACTACCTCTGGGCAGGCACAGCTATGTATGTATGTATTAGCCGCCGAGATCTACTAGGACGATTGGTTCTCGATGCGGGGGAGGAAACACTCAGCCCTGGTTGGCTGAATACCGGCCCCGACCCCTTGCTCGGTGCCGATGTTTCTTTCACATACGATGCATCGTCTCCCATCTACCTACTAGACCCCATACCTACCTAGGTACTTACATTGTATGCGTATTTCTTCCCCACTGAAATTGTGCACAAAAACTTTGTCCCCTCGATATGTCAAGGGTCCGGCGGTTATGATGTAGAGCTCGGACCCATACATCGGTAGGTAGCTACTAGCGGTGAGATACCTAACTGTAATATTGTCTACATATAATAAACGAGATAGACTTAGACTCGGACATCCGCATAAAGCATAAAGGAGGAAGCCATGAAAAATTATGTCCTCGGGCTATCCGCGCAATTGTCCTTCCATAAATAAGCCACGAATAGAAAAGAAAGAGGACAAAAAAGAAGGTTTAGGCGGTGCATCTGCTGTACCCGGTAGTTTAGCGTAAATTATCTACTAAGTATCTGGGTAGAGGATATCCATGTCTGTAAGTGGGTAAAATCTGCATGCGGACTGTAATGCACGAACTCCCGGGTCACATCACACACCTTTCCACCCAATCAATCAATCAATCAGCAGCCCATAACCCATCTATCTCCCGCTATATTTACAGTATAGGGAAATTTGTAGCCTACATACGGCCTCCGTTTGCTGGCACTTTACAGTTCACCAAAGCAACGAGTCTATCACAATGTGCAAAATATAGTAGCAAAGCGTAGTATAGTAAGTATCCCTAATTGAGGCATTGACGGGCTCCTCTCGCCTAGTTTCAAGCAATGCCAGATATAGAAACAATTTAGTCTAAACGCTTGCTTACATCATGATCTACGTCGATCTTTTTTCCGTCGGGTACGTGGATAAGGTAAGAGATAGATGGTATTACTGTGAGCATTGAATGGGAACGAATAATGAAACAACCAGCTCATCTGCGAGTTAGATAAGCCTGCTTAGTACTTCAAAAGTTGCGCACTTAAAAAAAGAATCCTCTTGTCCAGCCTCGAGTTGCCTATGTAAGCAGGTAGATACTGCGGTAGCATGTTGCGTAAAGCCTGTACGTATGTAGGTACATACAGTAAACGGGCGCAACCCGCAGCCCACCAACGGACGGCACAAAGGCGGTTGGGGGTGCCCTGCCCTGTCCACCTACCTACGTAAGTAAGTCTTCTGCATTGCGCATTGTGACAACGCCTCGCCAACAACCTATAGCATCGTCGAAGAAGCCAGCCCAGCCCAACCCTCTTCAATTCTCCCTCGTCTCTTTTTTACTGTTGTCACCTCCCTCCCCCTTGTGCCTCGTTTCATGTTTCCATGTTTCATGTTTCTAGTCTTGCCATGTGGTTTTTTTGCGTGCTCTGTCGGTAGTCATGCATACTCAAGCATAGATAGGGTGATCGGTTTTAGCCGCCCACCTAAATTTGTCTCTTTCCCCATACATACGTACCCAGCACTTGTATGCATGGTTCCCACACCAACAACCAGCCTGCCTCCTGGTACACTCACCACCACCAGTAACTACCATGCTGGTTAGTGTGACCGTAGCCAAGGACCCAAGTAGAATCTCTTGTGCACCATGATGCATCGCATCAGGGGCTTGCATGTTTATATCTTCTGTTTTTGGAAATGGCCTTTGTTTCAAGATCTCATCTCGAAGATCCCCCCGGCCGGGGCCTTTCTTATATCCCACGCGATTATAGATAGAATAGATGGAAATATTTCTAGATATATCTACCTGCTTGACCTTCAACCTGCAGCCTACGCCACCATCTCCCCCATGTGTTCGTGGAGTTTCATGGCCATCAATGTCGTATTGTGCATCGAGAATATCTTGAGCTGCTGAGAGAGGCTTGACTCTGCATCTAAGTACTCTGCATACACCGCCTCGTTCCTCTCTTTTCCTGTCGCTCGCTCTGCGGTTGCCCGCCTACGTTTCCGTCCGAAGTCTTATCCATCTTGGGTCACCATGTCGATCTCGAAACAACGCATCTCGTCCCCCCTCGAGGCCGGGAGATCCATCCTCGACGCACACAATCTGCCGTCTCACCTGACCGATGCGCTTGAATACACGTCAAAACGGCTTGCACGAAAAGGCCTACACATTAGCCTGATCGTGGTGAAGAATGAGTATCAGCTACCACAAGGACGGCCTTGCGCCACGCCAACATCGCCCCCACATACGCCCGAGTACTCGATGTCGGGCCTCGCTTCACCATCGCGTTTCACATCTCCAGTAGTCGGGTTACGACAGCTTGTGCGGCGGGGCACAAACAATTCCACAGCTTCATCTAGCTCAGGGTCCTCGTCATCATCCTCAAGCTTGGACACAGCCTCTAGCACAATGACGTCTCCCACCTTTCCACCACCACCAACAGAGCCTATCCCCAGTCCACGACGTTGGATTCTCCCTCTAACCCCTGGGAGTCCGCTACCCTCTACACCCATGACTCCCCACACTCCGTCGAGCATTGCCACGATAACATCTGCTCCTTCCTCATGTGCCACTTCCCACCCGTTTCAGAGTCCAGAACCCTTTGGGTTTCGGTTGATCTATACGTCACCGGTCTCAGTAAAGGAAGACAAGATGATACGTGCGACGATTACGAAAGCCGAGCGGAGATTTCGCACAGGACCAGGCGGGCTACCAGTGGCCATGACCGCTGCCGCATGTGGGATGAGCGCCGATCTCGTGCGACGTAGTATCCAGCAGAATGAAGTGCTATTCTCGTCAGAGGGGTTGACGCTGTTGGGGTTAGACCGGCTATATAGCTTCAAGGCGGCGCTATCGGCATATGCAAAGTCGATCACCACATCAAAACCACATGCACAACCACCAATGCGCTCACCAGGATTATCAAATCATCCAATTAACTCTGTCCCACCAACACCTACAGCCATGGCGGCGGATAGCTCGCGCTTAGAAGACGCGGTCGACTGCTTGCGTCGGTTAGTGCTATCAAACGGCGACCGACCAGTATCAAAGGCAGATCTATACCGTAGCTTCGATTGGATGGGCGTGAATCCGGCGGCACTCGCAGATGTTGAGCACATGTACAGGCGTGCATACGGCGGACCAGAACGGCGAGAGCCATTCGAAGTACCCCCCGTACCTAGAAATCAGGAGCGTGAACAAGACCATGAAGCTGAGGCAAAACGGATGGGTTTCATTAAGATCGGTACACCACCACCACCAAAGACACAGACAACGCCAATCTTAAGACTCAATACCAATATCCCTACATCGCCGCGTCTCGTTAAGCCGGTACCGAAGACCGTCCCACAAGCACCAGCAACAGAAATCATAATAGCTATGGATAGGAGGCCGGATGGAGCGCGAGACGCTAATAGCGAGGCTCATAGGGAGAGGAGTGAGAAAACTGAAGAATTGGAAATTAGAATCGAGGGTTTGGAGGTCGCGGCACAGCAGGGCAACCACTATAATCGGGAAGAAGACGGAGACCGCACGCCGCACCCACTTCGTGACGGGCCTGTACGGCCGTCAATGTTCTGGCCTAATGGTCATGTGCTAGGGGCATCAATCGACGGGCTATTGTCGCCGTGCGACAACAGGCAATCACAGCGACTTGGGCCCATGACGCCAAACGGTTATGAAGATATTTCTCCTATAACGCGGGGCGAATGGGGATTTCTGTTCAAGGGCGAGACGTGGACTCAGGGACGCACGGTGGTGGTAGAGACTTGCTGAGCAATCAAGTGCATTAGACATAGACACCCATTGTGATTCGAGTCCCTGTACAATAACTGTATAACGAGACCAATGATATCCACCTGCGCGATTTTGCCTTCAGTTCCGTTTTGAATGGTATCCTAGTGACGCCGTCCGTTTTCTCGTTTCGTTTGTCCATGTAATTAGATGACATGACTTGAGTGGATTGAGCATCAACGCCATCCATAACGCGACCCAGCCTCGCTCTGCTTGGATCGCCCCTGGGCGAAACTTTCTTCGAGCGCATCGCGCTGGTTCTGGACCTGGTTGACGAGCTGGCGCAAATTGTGCTTGCCTGGAGCGATTCCGCGCAGCGGGTTGTGGATTTGCTGCTCGCCGCTGGCCCGCAACTCTTCATTGTGTGCATACTCCTTCTCGGTGTCGAAGTTGATCACCTTGGCTGAGGCCATGTTGGTGCTAGGTGCGCCCCGTCGCCCAAAGAGCTCTCGCCGTGCCTCAGCGGAGAGGTTCATATCGCTCGCTATGCTATCTAATGAGTTCGAGGCACCCCTAACTGCGCTAGATACAGTCGCCGTTTGCGCCGGTGCCGCAAAGGAGGAGCCGTACTGAGCGTCATAGGCTGCGAAGGCGTCTTCCGTAGATGGCTCCGTTGTATCGTGGGTATCGATTAGGGGCTCGTATACGCCGTTACTTTCATCTTTGGATTTTGATTCATAGAGTTCGTCGACGGGTAGGGAGAATAAGGGTATCGCCTTCTTGGTGGGCAGCCCCATCCTTTCTCTTGCATCGGCTTCGATGGCGGATGCTATTAGATCGGGCTCAGCTGGTGTAGGGGGGGTATCCGGGATAGCGGGTGTAGGCACCGCGGGCTTCGGAGTAGCCTTTTTCGTTGGTTTCTTTCTCGACACAGACAGAGGCCTAAACATTAGGGGCTTGCCCACTAGCTTAACCTCGTCGGCTGGTTTCTGTCCCGCCGGTATCGTTGGCTGCTGGACCTTGGGCGCTGGTAAGCTCATCTCGCCAGAATCACCACCCGGGGCTGGCTTCTCGTCTCCGTGGATATCGTCGATACCGTCGTTGTCCGTGCTTCTGATAAATCCAGGGGCGGCCCCCGTCTTCAGATGGACACCAGGCTTTGGCGCATTCGCCCCCTTGTCGCCACTCCCACTACTACTACTAGCTGAAGGTGTTGGCTTTTTGCCGACATTCTTGGGTGGGGGGAGGAAGGAATTGAAACCGCTGAATGCCCCGCCCCTCGATGTCCGCGCGCGCTTCGCAGGAGGCTCGTCGCCGTTCGGTGCAGTGTTGTTGTTGTTGTCGGCCTGTCCTGAGGAGCTACCAGGCAGGCTGACTAGGATCTTGCCTGGCTTGGAGCGATCCACGACTTTTTGGAATGGCTTTTTGGTTCCGCTTGCTGCTGTCGGTGGTTGTGTCGGTGGCAAGGGTTTTGAGACCGCTTCCGTCTCGGACTCCGAATCAGAATAGTCTACGAGACCCATATTGATGGTCGATAGAGATAATGGGAGAAGTAGGTATTGCTTTTGAATTAGAGGTTGGGAGCTTGAAATCGATAGGTACCATTTTGGGACGCGACTATCTAAATGAATGAATGAATGATGCAAGAGCTGTGGCTTGTTAAGTGGAGCTGTGAAGCTACTGTGGCGGTCCATATGAATCTACATATGACGTAAGAGTACCTAATCTACAACTTAAAACCTCTCTTCTCAAAATAAATGAGCCTGATTGGCATTACTCGTCTAGGCAAGTGGCATTTAGACTATTAATCTAGACGAGTACATACCGTCACTTCAGTAAGATTATTTTATTCGTTTATACTTTGCCAGAACTTTTGAAGTGTAATAACCTGAATGTTCGGTGACAACTAACACTATAGTTAGACTTTTTCAGGCAGTGAAAGAGAAAAGTATTATTAGAGGTAAGAGAGACCTGTAAAGTATGGAGACTAATATTCACATTAGGAGTAGGATGATGCTCGCTTCTGTTGAAGTACTACCGCACAGAGTTTTACAGACCGGCCGTAACCGTCTGGATCAAGAGTCCTAAAGGATGAGGACCTAAGTTTCGCCACTTTCGTGACGCGACGAATCTAAATTGCATAATGCAGATCTAGTCTTACCTTCATTTTACAAAGGCATTAATTCTTAAATAGGATTTCGTAGTAGGGTTGGCGCCACGTTTCCTGCCCGCTGTCAACGAGTGGAACTGAGGCACTATACCGATGCCGCAGCGAGTTCCTCGCCGCTCCCATATGTCAAACTGTTCTCATCATCATCCTCCTCATCGCTCCTCAAGCAACCAACAGCCCAGTTTCACCATACACATTCCGAGTTTCTACCAACTCTTTCAACCCCAAACCATCAACATGAAGGTCACCACCGTCCTCGTAAAAAGGGTCTTGTAGGTCTACTTGACTGATCCGCTTCTTCTCTTAGTATGGAATACCTGATCAGCTGGATCTGGTACCTACTATAATTTGGAGGGCGAGATAAACGAATGCTACACACGGATCAAAGCGCTGGCTGTGTCTCTATCGGTCAAACTAATGCCCAAGAAACCAACAATATAATTAATAGGTAATCCGACGTTGCATGCGGTGAACCGAAAACACCCCGTGTAGGCTGAAAAGCTATTATAACCACGCCTTATATGCAATGCATACTCCTAGCCGCCTAGTTCCACTTTTGTTGGTGGACACCATGAGTATGCAGTTGGGAAAGCTGCATGAGGCTTATGTATAGAGATTTAGTAATATGGAGAAATAAAGCACCTATATCGCTGAGGTTTTGAACTATCTAAATATCACCGTCCCATTATAGGCATATTCATCTATTCATTATAAAGACTTCACTCACGTAGTTACCACTGCTTATAACCACATCCTCTTTCGATGCTTGAGTGTAGGGAAGTTACTCATGATTTCTCAACTAATAGAACTTGTTTTCATTTGGGGCTTGATATTGCCTAGGGGTTGTTCCAAGACTGAAATGATTGTATTAATAATCGTATGTCCCGGTCCCTGCTGTGTTTCCACAGACTCAGTCGCTTTCTAGTAACTCACAGTGACAATGAACCCCCACTCATTCATCCAAACACTCCTGTCATCGGACACCTTATTGGCAGGATATAGTAGGTTCTGCATATTACGAAAAATGTCAAGTTTGTAGTAACTTGAAATTTTGGTTTTCTCATAACTAAGAGTTTGATTGGGCCCGAAAACTAGCTGCCAGTGTAGGAAACTTGCAACACAGGATTCTCAATGTGAGTATAGAGTCCAATGACTTAGGTATGAAATGAAGTAAACTGATTCTGCATATACTCTCTTAAGCCTGTTTTAATCGAGCCCTAGTCGTCCATCTTAGTACGATCCAAGTACCTAGATAGGTCGCCGTCACGAAGCTCTAAAGCTATTAAGCAAGTCAGCTAGCCGGCCACAGCTGTCAAGCTAGCTAATTGTCCTGGAAAAGGGGTCGAGTTTCCATGATGGACCGCGGTCGCAACACATTGAGACGCTGGCAAGTGAGTATTGAAACGACTCAGGGTGATTCTGAGCGTACTCTAGAGGCCTGACCAGCGTCATTCTTTTAGCCATCTAGAGATTTCACATAGGAAAGAAGTCAGAAAAGTCAGAAGAAAAGGAGTGTGTATTATGAGTGGTAGGTAGGTCTCCAGCTGAAATCAAGGCTAGGAGCTAGGCTATTTATACAGGAAATCAACGAAATTTCAGCTGGATCCTCCTTATGTAATCGACCTGACCCCTGGTCAGATCACCCTCCCTGTCTCAGTATTAACTATGTAAGATGCCCTGGCCTGCTTGTGAAGAGTAGGCGTAACCAAAGATTGATCACAGCCCTAGATAGAGCAGTGCTACTACACGTTCGGGTCTTCAAATAACCGCCATTTTGGGAGCAGAGAAGGTCACACAGCGATTCAACTGGGGAAAGTACCTGATAGATTGATAGGCAGTACAATAATTGTGAAAATGCTCCAGCATGTCATTTCATATACACGAATACCCTTTTAGCGGCAGGCTCACCTCCCTCCCCCTCTTTCTCTCCTCCTAGGGAAGGGAGTGAAACGCTTTAGCTCTCCTCTTGTGCGAACTTTACTTTCATCATCATAGTATCTATAGGCTTACTGGTAATTCTTATGGTCTAAAATGTGTTAGATTTGGGGTTTCCGTCGTGGGAAGAATCAGTTGGGAAGAAACCTACAGGATACAGTTCGGACTTAACCTTGAACTGTTTTGTGTGTTGATCAAGCGTTGGGAAACCACAGTCATCCAGCTCCAGCTCCCCTAATCCAACCTTGACAAAATCGTAGCGGCGCACAAGCATGGCGATGACGATACGAGCCTCAATGTTTGCTAGTTCCTGTCCAATGCAGTTCCTAGGACCCCTCTCAAACGGCCGCCACGCGCTTGCGGGTATGCTGTTTTCAGAAGGTTGAAGCCAGCGCTCTGGAACGAATATCTCCGCGTCATCTCCGTAAACAGTTTTGTCGCGATGTATGAGATGGTGGTTCAAGTATACGAAGCTGTCGCTGTTCAGGTTGTATTTGCCTTGTGATGTAGAGACAGTAAACCCTCCTTTCATAGTGGGTGCTCGAATTGAGCCAGCCGGGGGGTGGAGCCGGAGAACTTCCTTGAGGACCGCCGAAATGTAGGTCATTCGATGAATCAAGGTATGGCCGCCGTTTGCTAAGAGTCGTTCATGGATATCAGTCTGCTCGTTTGAGGCGGAGGATTTGGTGCCGAAGAGTTCGTCAAGTTCGTCTCTCACGGCTTTCAGCGCGTGAGGCGTCCTCGATAATTCGTATATGGCCCATGATATAGTGGTACTTGTAGTATCATGGCCAGCAAAAAGAAAGGTCTTCAACTGATCGCATGTCTCTTCCAAGACTTCGGGGGTGAACGAGTTGGTTTCCTTAAGGCTGAGGGCAAGGATGGATCGTGATGAAGTCGCGCCTAGCCCCTTTGTGTTTTCGAAATGACGTCGCACGATTCGACGCAAATGCTGAGAGATGAGCCCTCCGAGCCGACGGCGTCTCATAACCATCCAAGGGTTCCGCCACCATGGTAAGTGAAGCTTATCGTCCGCATAGGCTATAATAGCTGTTGTTAGCAAGTCTTTGGCAGGACAACGGTGGAAGTTACACACTAGAGATCATTTCCTTAAACTTGCGAATCATGTCGCCTTGGAGTGACTGGTCTATATGTTGGCTTTTGAGGTCTTCTTCCATTGCCACCGCCCCGATGACATCAAATGTAAGGTCTGTAGTGTGTAAATCGAACGAAAACGTTTCTTTAGTCCGCGCAAACGTATCGAGTATGTTCAAGTACGGCTTAGTTGTTTCGATTATGGTTGGTAACAGATTTGTAGTCAGATGTTGAGATGCAAATCCAGGGTTAAATCTGGTTCGGATAGCTTTCCACTCTTCGTTTTGCTTTAGTAAAATGGAATTATAACCAAACAAATCTGCGATACGCTCAACCGTTGGTGCCTTCGGGACACTGAATTTCAATTGACTTGATGACTGCGAGACCTGTTCCGCAACATCATGACTAGCGATTACAATCATTGGTTTCACGAAGGGCCAGTTGTCGAGGAGTAGAAGCGGTGGGCGGCCTAGGGCCTCGTGCATGTCAGCAATGATGAGATCTAGTATCACAAATATTAGCTAAACAATATTGTTACTACGCTTCGCGGCAACTGACCAGGATGGCGGTCCGAGGCCCCTCGCTTGGTGAGTGATTCAAAGGTAAGACCATGCCCCCAGAGGAGTGAAGGGGGCAGTTGGGGAATGTGAGCATTCTGAATGAAGCGTTTGTAGTATAGTTTTCGATACAAATAGACAGCCGTGAGAAGAAGAGAACTGATCACAACCGCCTGCATCGGGGTTCCGAGGTTAGCCGCCATGGGGAATGGTCTTGTTAGTATGGTGATAACTTGGAAGAAGTTAAGGTGAGCATGGTCGAAGATGGCTCGACGGAAGAATAAAAGAGTGGAAGAAAGCAGTCAGTGCCCGTGTGTGTGACACTACCCGAGCTACCTTAGATAGGCTGTCCCAAGGTATCGGGTACTCTCACGGAGGTGTGGAGTACGATAGACGGCGTACGATAGATCATATAGAAAGTGACCAGTGCACTCTCCAGGTGAGATCAACTCTAGTAGTATTCAGATGATCCTGTACAAGGAAAGGCTGAAATCAGTCTATTTATACGCAGATGTCTTGAGTGACTAATCACCTGATCTTCCTGACCCACTTATGAACGTGACAATAGGAAGATGAGATTACCATGCTAGAAAACGAGTCTTGTCAGTTCCTTTGTGTGGGCATTGGGGGACACAGCTTCCCCCCCACCCCCATCTCCCATCCGCGCTCCGTTCATTGCAGTGTACTATTGTTATAATCTATCCACTACGGGATAGTCATGGTGTATGAAGATCGATCCAGTGAGACTCTCGGAGCCGTCATGGTCGTTGGCGGCACGGGATTTCTTGGGCATCATGTCGTCGACCTTATACTACAGCATTACCCGAAGAGTACGATAGCAGTTGCTGATCCATCTGCTGATCGAAACCGACAGCCCTCTACAGATGGTGTGCGGTGTTTCCAGATTGACATCACCCAAGCATCTGGCGTGGCGGCTCTCTTCGACAAGGTCCGCCCGGATGTCGTAATCCATACAGCATCGCCGTTGCCACAAGTTGACGTACCCCCAACTCGAGAGCTATACGGCAAGGTCAACGTAGGCGGTACTCGGACTATCATCGCAGCATGCCAGGAGTACGGCGTCAAAGCCCTTGTGTATTGCCGTTCGGCCAGTGTAGTCTGCGATCACACGTCAGATGTGATCAATGCCGACAAGAGCCGCCCCCGCGTGAGAGGGAGTCATTAACTCGAGTAGGCCTTTAAAACCCAGCCCAATGCCAAGAGCCCAAAAACTTTAGTAGAGTATCCCAGGATGTGTATCAAGATGCTCTATTTTAGACTCCGTTTTTTGCTTAGTTATACTCTATAGCTTGTCCTTTTCAGTAAACCCTGCGTTGATATTGTACTCGGGATAGTTGCTTGCAACCTAGCTTTTAGTGCAAGGCTAATTATAGGTATAAAGTTCTAAGCGCTCTCGTAGTATTTTTCTTTATAATAGGCTTAAAAGGTTGGTTTTTTAGGGCATGTATTCTATTATAGGCAATTTTTGTTGTTTCGAGACAGCGCGTATGGGGACCTGTGTAGCACACTTGAGGTACAGGTATTCGAAGATTCCGTACTGAGTTGCGACAGAAGTTATTCAATTCCTGGGCCTGCTGTTTGCCTTTATCTGTAAGAAAAGCGTCAACCCAGCTAGTAGTGCCGTCACTGTCGAGATGGGACCAGTGGTTCTACATGCGCTTCATGTTAACTATGGATGTGAGATTTCATACAGGTTCTTACTTACATCCTATTCCTCTCGGCCGACTTGTGACTCTTTCACATTGTGAAACCCCTCGCCTTAATATTCTCGTCCAGAACCTGAACACCGGTGCCAGTTTCGACCTCAGTGACGCAGATTGTACTCTGCGCCTCCAGAACGAGATCAACGGCTGCGACCGCCGGTTGGCGATTCAAGTAAGTCTTTCTAATTATTATGTCAATGTATCTTGTGTCCGATTGCTAACTCGAATTTCTCCTACTTAAAAGGGTTGACCCCAACAATGGTGTCTGCTGGACGACCATTAGCCACCCACCAGTTCTACGGGTTGGAATCGAGAGTATGGGCCCTTAAACGGGAAAGGGGGGGGGTTTGAAAAGGGAGAAGCCGGTGGTGGAGGAGTTGATATATTTTAACGGTGGACAGTACCTTATGCCCTTAGCATCCTGGCACCTGTACACCTCGGGACTCTAGCTAGAATGCCAATTAAATGCCGGAAGAGGCAATTGTCCACATGTATGCCTTACTACGCCGACTTGTATTTGCTATGAGACGTATAGTATAAACGATTAAAGTTCATAGAAAAAGACCGAGCTAGATATTTAAGCGTGACAGCTGGCTGACAAGTTATTTTCATTTTAAGAAAAAGAAGAGCCATTTAGGGATGTAATACCACACCAAGTTCTAGGATAAGGCTGACCCTGAGTTAGTATCATCCCTTGCCTTATTGGCCGTCTACTCGGATATCCGACGCGGGTGATGTGATAAGTTATTTTCTTAAATGTAATATTTCCATCCGCCTTTCACCCCGCACTCGTCTGCCAGTCCTCCTAATTTGCGCCATTTTACCCCTTCCGCAAACTTCTGTGAACTCACGACTACTAGTTGCGACTATGGCTAAAACTCTTGTATCCCGCATTGACGCATTATCCCCCACCATCAACGGCATTATCAACGTGTCGGGCGCGCCTGGAGCCTCGATAGGTATAATGCATCAGGGAGAAGTTATTTATACTAAGGGTTTCGGTTTCCGCGATGTGCATAAGAAACTTCCGCCCGACGAAGACACAATCTACTATCTGGCATCTTTGAGCAAATCCTTCACGGCGGCAATGGTCGCCATGCTAGTGGAGCGTGGCAAAATGAAATGGGACACTCCTATCTCTAGTATCTTACCCCGTTTCCAGCACTGGGACGAATCCATCCGGAGCAGCTCGAATATCATTGACTTCTTAGCTCACAGAAGCGGTCTGGCATCAAAGAACAATATCTGGAATATGGAATATGGCCAAACTACTATGGCTCGTGGAGATGCGTTGCTAATGATCAACAACTTAGAGAAGTTGTCTGACTTGAGAAAGAAGTCCCAATACAACAACTGGGGGTATGCTCTTGCCGATGAGGTCATCACCACTCTCGGTGGTGGGCCCTCATGGGGAGCGGCTTTGAAAAAAAACATCTTCGAACCGCTGGAAATGAGCCGCACGATCACCTCTAATGAGCCCGATATAGACAACCGCGCTGAGCCCTATCAGGCCCTCTCAAACTATACACCACATCACCTCGAAATACGCCCACAGTTTGAAGATGGCCAGATTATGCAAGGCGCCGTCGGCGTACAAAGCTGTGTACGAGATTTGCTCAATTATTATAAAGCCTTTCTCTTGGGTTTGGAAGATCAAACCCAGCGCAACACAACCTTCTCGGATGATAATCCTCTCGTCCAAGTGAATACTCTGCTCCAAGGTCATTCTAAAATATCCGAATTGGAATCCGGAAACGAAAACTCGTATGCCCTTGGGTGGGCTCGCACAGAGCTACCCGCACCGATGGGGAGCATTGGGCTGAACCCGACTTATGTTGACCCCATGCCCGTTGTTGGCGAAGGGCTCACGGAACCAAAGCTTTGCTTTTGGAACCAGGGCAGTAATATGTGCAGTCTCCACTTTGTTGCACTTCTTCCCGATACGAGAACCGCAGTATTGGTTCTCACCAATGGACTGGCCAACAATGATGTGGCGGACTGGATCGGGCAGCTCCTTCTACAAACCATCCTCGAGGTTCCAGAACCGGTCGACTACCTCAAGCTAGCTAAAACTAGTGCGGAGGCGTCAAATGCACGATGGCTAAAGCTCAAATCTGATCTTGAGAAGGAGCGTAACCCGAAAATTCCTCCCCTGCCGCTTCCATCGTACGTTGGCAAATTCCATAATAAGACTAAGCTTCTCTATATCGAAGTACGGCATGAAAACGGCCAGCTACAGGTTTGCTTCCAGGGCAAGGATAAATTCTGGTATGCCATGGAGCACCTCGTATCCGATACTTTTACTTGGGTCATCACAAGAGATGAAAACGCCCGGCTTGGCCGGTTTCCCGTCACCTGGGCAAACTTTTACAAAATTAACTTTCAACGTACGAAAGACAACGGCATAGATAGTCTTATTTGGCAGCATGACGGACAACGGCCGGACGGAGAGAAATTCAATCGAATCTAAATGCTGGAAAATGGGGAGCTGTGAAGAAAATTTGTACCGGCATGACACAATAGCTCGGGCATGAGGTTATAAGACTACAATATTGCAGTTCCACCGTAGGATGAAGCTCATCTTGGTATCTTCAGAAACGCAGGAGTATTAGTCATCACTTTTTATGCTCTATTTTCATATTATCTCAACACATTAGCTCATAGTAGCACACCATAGTAACTAATAGTCTGCGTGTTAATATCGCGGCTAAGGTCCTAATTACCGATGTAACTAGCCTTCTAATAGCTGTTTGTAGCTACTAGGTTAGTCTGTATTGCAAGTTCTAAGTATTTTCATTCACTAATATATATCGTTTAATGATTTGGTTCGTAATTAAGGATCCAATTGTCAACAGGGGGACCTATAGCTCGGCTGTGGAGCATCTGTTCTAGTTCATTAAGGAATACAAAATATCCCGAGAAGCGTTGTCATGACTCCATGTCTACTCTTTCTAAGGCATCCGTGCTGTCTTTTAAAAAATTGAAGTCCTGCTCTTTACTATTATGTGGGTTAAATATATTTGGTCTCGATCTGACTTTAGGTATTGGCGTACTATTTATACGTATGCTAGTTAGAGAAGTGGTTTATAGCACTATTACAGTCGGTACTTTGTGGCCCTAACCTTCTCCCTATATTCCCGTAGTTCGCGTTTGGCCTCCTCAGCCTCTTCTAGGATATGACCTAGCCCGTGTCTCTCGAAATCTTGACAAATCGGACAAAACTCCCCACTCCAGTCCTCGCGGCCATCTTGGTTCTGATACTCCCTGGCATCGAAATACCTATCACCATCGTCAATTTCATACCATATATCCCCTTCATCATCCATCTCTGCGCGATATCCGGCAAACTGCAGGGCGTCGCAGAGTGCTAGAACCGTAGGGAAACGCGCGAGACGTTTGCGACCTTCGGCGGTCGAAGTATGATGAGGGAATTGCGTTTGATTCCTGAAGAAGGTATCATGGCCTAGGGTAGGGCAGTTCTCGAGTTCGTTACGACCAACTCGGGGGTATAGGGCCAAACTAGGTCTTGTTTCCTTAGTTCTTCCTCCTAGTTGCCTCTTCCTTTGCTCTCCGGATAATGCCTCGCCAATTTGGCCGGATCGAGTCCAACCAAAGTTCAAAGTTGGTCCTTCCGTTTGCGTTACAATGTCGAGGTTGGATATATAGCTCCAGAGTCTTACAACCTCAGATGGGTCGGATCCGTGTGCTAGCAAGTGCGCTAAATTCCCTTCTAGACTCGTAAACGACCAAATAGCCATAGCCCCCTGAGCGTTAATTGCACAGGAAATGCTTAAAACGTGTTGCCAAGGTGAAGAAAACACACTTGTTAGCTCTGAGTCAGCCCCCTGGAGTAGGAGGTAATGATGCAAAGCAGTGATGCCATCAGTGTCTGAAATAGCCCCCAGGCGTACTGTAGCCCCACATTCAACTAAAATCACTGCTCCCTTTAAAAAATCTTCGGTGATAGCGATTTCTAGAGGGAGAGGCGAATTTTTTATTTGTATGTTCGGGTCTAGGCCAACAACTTCTAGCGCAAATAGAAGTTCCTGAATGCTGGATGACTGGCAGGCGCCATGCAAAATAGTAAAACTAGGGATGAATAGCCTATGAGGCAAGTTTGGTTTCCAGTCTGAGTATCCCATTGATCGTAATGTGTCTATTTTCCATTGGAAGCTATCGTGGGTGTTGGCCAAACAACACGGCAGTATCGAATCGAGTGGGAAAATGTCGGCTCCGCGCAACAGTAAGACGGACACAACTACAAAATATCCATTAATAAATGCATGTAGGATAGCTGGTCTTTGAACGATTAGTTAGAGACATAAGTATAAAGTTGAAAAGGCAACTGATACTTACAATCTCACATCAACTATTGGCCCATAGAAAGCATTTGGGTTGCACCCTTGGTCTAGAAGGTGCTCTACCAGCTGTTGAATTCGGTAGTCGTTTGGCCTGGAGTCATGATTATACTTTCCATTTACAACATGCTGTCTATGGTCAGCCATACTGCAACCGGTGCTAGTTCTCTCCCCTTATCGTGGGCTTCCACCTACGCACCTCAAGAAGCCCTCCAACTTTATCATCGACGTCATGTATACTTGCCTGACCACTCTCCAATAAGTACTTTACTCTATTTAGGTCTCTATCGTGACAAGCCTGGAATATGGGGGCGTCATTCGGCCGCAAATTGAAAATAGGGATCGAGCACCCAACCGTTGGCATAGCAACCCAATGTCTTGCTGTTTGTCGCAAGTTCAGTTCGAATCGTAAGACATATTGACTAAATAGCTTGAAACCGATTTCGAACACGAGCCCAAGCCTTCGGCGATTCCTCTTAGATTGCACCGTCAGCATTGCACCTAATGCAGGCCTACCATCTATGCGCGGTTCGCGTAAGCTACTATAGATTACGGTGTAGGTGCTCAAGCTCCTTCTCATATCGTGCTCAATCACTCTTATAGACGGGTCGGCTCTTTTTTTCGTGTTAGTGCTCAGAGAGTCTTGTAAGACATGTATTGTTGAAGTATACGGTATATAAGGTATGCAGTGTAATGTATTATGTTAAGAAATAAGTCTAGGTAGAATATAGTAAGGTAGTACTTTTATATTATATAGCAGATATATATAAGGCGAAGTATTTAACTACCGGCTTTTACTAGTTTTTATAATTTTAACACTTTTATTTAAACTATATATATTTGCTTGTTTAAAGCTATTATAAGCTTATATTTTTAACTATTTTTTTTATGCTTAAAGTTATATATAGTTTATAAACTATATATTGTTTTTTTTTTAATAAAACAAGTTTTTTAACTTAGCTTATTTTATAACTTTTAATAATAACTTTAGTAAGCATTTTTTTTTTTGCTTTTTTTATTAATGTTTATATTATATTATATATAAGTTAAAATTATTTTTTTTTGTTTTAAAATATTTAATAAAAATATATTGCTTTTTAAATAAAATTTTTTTAAACTAAATTAATTTTAATATTTTTATTAAATTATAATTTTAAATAAATATATATTTGTTTTTTATTTTTTTAGCTTTAATAATAATAATAAAAAAATATATTATTTTTTTGTTTTTTATTAATTTTTTATTATTAAATTATTAAATATATTAAAAACTTTTATTTTAAAATAGCTAATATTTATATTTAAAAAATTAGCAAAATAATTAAAACAATTTTATAATTAAATATTAAATATATATATAATTTAATTTATTTAGTTTTATTTATTATAAAAAAATATAATTTAAAAATAAATATATAAAGCTTTTTTTTAGTTTTATTTTAATTATAAATAGCTTAATATAATAAAACTTTTATTTTAATTTTAAAATTATTATAAAAATAGCTTAATTTTAATTTTTAAAGTTTTAAAATTAAAAAAAAAACTATTAAAGTTTTTTAATAATTTATTTATATTATTATTATAAAAAAGTTTATAATTTTAATAATATTAATATTATAGTTTATTATAGTTTAATTTTTATTAAAACGTTAAATATATAATATTTGCTTTTTTTTTATACTTAGTTATTTTTATATAATAAAGTTAATTATAAATATATAGTTATTATTATATAGTTTTAATAATATTAATATAACTTTTAATTTTATATATTTTAAAATAATATATTTTATTAATAAAGTTTTTTATATAATAATATATTTTTTATTTAAGCAAGTTAATAAACTATAACCAAATAATTAAGCTAAGGTTTAATAAGCAAACGAAAAAGTAAATAATAACTTTTTTATATAAAAATAAAAAGCAAGCTATATATAAGCTATATATAGTTAAGCTTTTTGCTTATATAACTAATTATTAATTATTATATACTAGTAGCTATAAATAGCTGCTAAGCGGCTATTAGTATAGCTTTTTAACAATATATATAGCTATTAATAACTAACTTATTATATATTAGCTATTTTATTGCTTTATTAATTGTTTTGCTAAGTATAATACTGCTATAAACAAGCTGCTAATATAAAAATATAAGCTATTAATAGCTAATATAAATTAGCATATTATTTAATATATAAAACATAATAAAACATTTTTAATTATTTGTTTTTTTTATATATAAAACGCTATAATAAAGTAATTTAGCACTTATTATTTTTTTTAAAAACTTAAAAAAAGCTTAAGTTTAAGTAGTTTTTATTATATATAGTTTATAAATATATTATTAAAGCTTTTTATAATATAGTTTTTTTTTTATATATTGCTTTAAGTAATAATAAACTTAAAGTTTAATTATTAAAGTTTAATTATTATTATATAATAATATATTTAAATAAAATTTATAATTAATAATAATAATTAATATAAATATAATTAATATAATATAAATTAATATAAAATAAAAAGTTTAATAATATAATAATATTTAATATATTTTTTATAATTAAAATATTTTAATATATAATAAAAAAATATAGCTTAATAAAATATTTAAATTTAATTATTTTTTTTATTTGTTTTAAAAATATAGTTTTAATATATTATAAAATATATTAAATTTATTTTTTAATAAAAGTTTTATTAATTTGTTAGTAATTTATTTAAATATAAATATTTATTAAAAATTTATATTTTTATATTAAATAGCTTTTTTATAAAACGTTTGCTAAATTAAAATATATTTTATTTTGCTATAAAATTATAAGTTTTTAGCTATTGTTATAATATTTTAATTATTTTTATAAATAATAATAATAGTTATTTTTTAATATAAAATGTTTAATTTAAATAATAAATAATAAAGCTAAATAGCTTTTTTAATAGTTTAAATTTAATTTATTAGTTTTAATTTATAAAAAAATAAAATAATATTTTATTATTGTTTAAAACTTTAATTAATAATATTGTTTTTTATATTAAATATATATTTTATAATTAATTATTTAATTTATATATAATTTACTTAGTTTATATTAGTTTAATTTATAAAGTTTTATAAATTATTTAAATAATAAAATTTTAATTTTATAATATTATATAAATAATATATAATTTATTTAACTATTTTTAAATAACTTAAAATAAAGTTTTTTATATATTTATTAAAATATAAAACTATATATATAATATTTAGTTTAGTTATAAATATAATATATATTAAATATTTAATTGCTTTAATATATTATTATATATTTTTTTAAAAAGCTTTATATTTATTAAAAAGTTTTAAAACTTTAATTATATTTTTTATTAATTTAATTTTTTAATTATTTTTTAAAATAAACTTTTTAATTAAAATAAATTATTTTATTTTTTTTAGTTTTTAATAATAATTATATTAAAATAAAAAAAGTATAGCTTTAAATTTTATATTTTAAATTATTTTAATAAAGCTTTTTTAATTTTATTAATTTTTTTTTAAAAAAGCTAACTATTATAATTATAGTTTAATTTTTATTAAAATATCGAATATATAACGTTTGTTTTTTTTTTGCACCTAGTTATTTTTATATAATAAAATCGGTTATAAATATATAGTTATTATAAAAAAGCTAGCTATTAATAAATTATTAATATATATTATAATATAAATATATTTTTTTTTTATAAATATTTTTATATTTAAATTTAATAGTTTAAAGCTTAATATTTTTAAAAAAATAGTTAACATTTAATATTATATTTTAAAAGTTTATTTTAGTTTATATAAAGTTTTATATTATAATTATAAAACTTTATATTTATATAATAATAAAGTTTTATAATATTTAATAAAAATATATTTTTAAAATAAAATATTATAAAAATATAAATAGTTATAAAGTATAGCTTTTATTTTAAAAACTTAAAATAAGCTTAAATTAATAAATAAAATAAAAAAAAACTAATTATATAAAAAACTTTATTATTATATATAATATTTTTTTTTTATAAATATAACTTTATTAAAAGTTTTTTTATTTAATAATATATTTGTTTGTTTTGTTTATTTAATTAATTATAATAAAATATATAAGCTTTATAAATATAAGCTTATTATATTTATTAGTTTTAGTTTTGCAAACTTTATAAACGTTTATTTTATATATAATATATATATATATTTTTAATTAAAATATAATTTTTAATATATTTTATTTTAATTTAGCTATTTTTAGCTTTTTTAACTAGCTTTTTTATAGTTAATTTATAATATTTTTTTTTTTAAGTTTATTGTTTTTAATAAATAATATTTTTTATTATTTTTAATTTTTAATAAATAATATGTTTTTTTTTATTTTTGGTTTTTATTATTTTTTTTTATTTTATAATATATTTAATTATATATTATATATTTGTTTATAATAATATTATAATATTATAGCTTATGCTAGTTTAATTGTTTGTTTAAATTTTAATATGTTTTTTTTTATTTTTATTATTAAGCTTAAAGTTTATTTTATTATATTTTAGCTAGTTTTAAAAAATGTTAATTTTATATAAAAATATATTATTTTTATAATGTTTTTAGTTTAATTTTTTAAAAATATAATTATTTAATAGCTAAAAAAAATAAGTTAAATAAAGCTAAAAAAAAAGCTTATAAACAGCTTTATATTTTTATTAATTATTTGTTTTATTTAAATAAATAAAAAGATTTTTTAAAAAAATATAATATTAAAATAATTTGCTATAATATTAAAAATATTAAAGTAATAAAAAAGCTTATTTATTTAAAAAAAAAAACAAAATTGCTTAATAAATAAATAAAACTATTTACTTTTTATTATTAATTTTTAGTTCGATTAATTTACGCTAAGTTTTTTTATTTAAATAAATAACTTTGCTTTTTTAGCTTTAGTTAGTTTAAATATTATTAATAAAAATGTTTTATTTTTTATATAACGTTTTATAAATGCTTTTTAAATTTTTATATATTTTTTAAATATTTATATTTTTTTTATTTTATTAAATATTTTATTAAAGTTTTATTTTAATATATATTTAATATTTTTTTAATTTTATATTTATTAATATTTAGTTTTATTTTTAGCTTTATTTTTAGTATAATATTATTTAGTGCTTTTTTAAATAATAATATATAAAAAACTAAATATATTTTTTATTTAAATAAATAAATAAACTATAATTAAATAACTAAACTAAAGGGCTTTGGCCTATTTATAGTTATCTGGTGATTTGTATTTTACGTACTACGGTACAATTAGATGTTTATTGCTAACTAACTAACTTAAAACTAACCGCCAAATTGGAACCCCAAGCTAGGCTTTCTATTGAGCCACAATTCTTAATAACGCCCTTAACGCCCTTTTCTTTATACAAATATAACAGAAGCCAAAACGCCAGAAATAGCTTCCTCCTTTATAATAATGCCCTTTAATTAAGCCCTAAACAGTTAGCTATTAAGCTATTTAGCCTGCCGCTGTGCAACAAGTCGACCGCGCTTAATTATGCTTTAGATTTATATATTTATCGACTTTTTAAAATACTTTAATAAAAACTTCTTTTTTAATATTTTTAGTTTTACGTTGGTTTATTTTGCTTTAGTTTATTTTAGTTTTTGTTATAGCCTTATAAAATTTTAAATATTAGCAATTGTTTAAATATGCAAAAAAATAAATAATTATAAAATAATATTTATAAGTATTATTAAACTTGTTAATATTTTAGGTATTAAAATTTTTAAATGTTTTTGGCAATTTAAAAATAGTTTTGGCTAAAGCTTTGCTTTAAAAGCTTACTATAGTTATTAATAGTAGTAGTATTATTATAAAGCATATAGTAGTAATAAAAGTATTATAACAGCAGCAATAAAAAGTAAAAAAAATAACTGCTTTATAGGCAGAGCTTTCTGCTTACTTTTTATTTTTGTAGCATTTTTATTTGCGCATATGTTTAACTGTAAGCTACAATTCAAGTATATATAGCATATTGGATAAAATTTAGTCGGCAAGCTTAAAACGGCTATTTTTTTGCTATTTTTTTGGCTAAAGTTTAGCAATTAAGCGCTAGCAAATAATAAAGAAAAGTTTAGCTTAATGTATATGCTAGGTTTGTTTTTAAGTTTAAAGCTGCACTTGTTATATAAACAGCTATATAAAATAGTTTTAGTAAAGTTATAAATAGTATTTTTTCTATAGTAGGCTTGGTGTTTAAAATTGTTAGAGATCTATATTATATTTACGTTATTTATATAATAAAATAACTATATAGCAATAACTATATATTTACAACCGACTTTATTGTATAAAAATAACTAGGTGCAAAAAAAAAGCAAGCGTTATATATTTAATGTTTTAATAAAAATT
>JAJKKK010000086.1:0-238155 GCA_022432375.1 Nemania sp. FL0031
CATAATATAGTTATAAATAAGCTGCTAACATAAAAATATAAGCTGCTAACAGCTAGCAAAATATTAGTACATTAGTTAATCTACAAAGCATAAAAAAGCACTTTTAACTACTTGTTTTATATATATATAGCATTATAACAAAGCAATTAACATTTATTACTTTTTTTAAAAACTTAAAAAAAGCTTAAGTTTAAATAGTTTTTATTATATACAACTTATAAATATGCTATAAAGCTTTTTATAATATAGTTTTTTTTTTAAATACTGTTTTAAATAGCAATAAACCTAAAGTTTAACTATTAAACCGCTTAAATATTATATATATTAATTTATTATACTAAATATTTTTATTAGTATATAATATTGCTGCTTTTTTTATTTATAAAAAAACTTTTAAAATATAATAACTATAAATTTTTACTAGTATAATTAAAGTTTTATTACTTTATTATAAATAATTGTTTAAAATTAAATATATTATTAAGTTATTAAAATAAAGTTTTTTAAATATAACTATTGCTAAAAAAAAAAAAAATTTATATTTTAGCTATATTTTAGCTATATTTTAATAGTATTTTAGCTATATTTTAATTTATTTTAATATATTTTAATATATAATTTACTATTATTTTAATGTTTAATTTACTATTATTTTAATTTTTTTTAATATATAGTTTTATATTATTTTAGTATATTTAAATAAAAATTTTAAGTTTATTATAAATTTATAATAAAACTTAACAATAAAAGCTTAAGCATTTAGTTATATTAAATATTATAAACTAATAAAAAATATATATTTAATTTGTTTATTTGCAAATAATATTATTAATAAACATATTTATAAATTATAATACTTTTGTTTTTAATAAATAAGTTTATAAAATAAATAAAACAAAAGTTATTTATAGTTTTTAATTTTTTGCTACTATTATTATAGCTTAATTAAAAAATATATTTTTTTTATTTAAAAATAATATATTAATATTTTTTACTTTTTTATTTACTTATTTATTTTTTTATTTATAAACATAAGTTTTATAACAAACAAAAAATAAGCTAAAATTTTTCGAAAAGTAGCTTTTTAAAAAACGTTTAATATATTTTTAAAATTTTTTTATAAACAAAAAAAGCAACAATATTAACATTATTATTTTTGCTTAGTTTTATATATATTAGCAAAAAAACTTAACATAATAAGCTAATATATATAATATTTAAACGGTTTATAAAATTTTTTAATTTTTTAATTAAATTAAAAATATTTTTAACTTTTAGTATAGCTTTTAAAAAATTTGCTTAATAAAATAATATAGCTATATAATTTATATTATAAGCTAATTTAATTTAGGCTTCGGCTTATTTATAGTTATTTAATAATTTATGTTTTATATACTATAGTATAATTAAATGTTTATTGCTAACTAACTAACCTACTAGGCTTTTTATTAAGCTGCAATTTTATAATAAAAGCTAAAACGCCAAAAATAGCTTTTTTTTTTAGTACTAAACCTGCATTCTTTTGTTTGCATAGCAATAACGCTTTTTAATTAAGCTTTAAACAGTTAGCTATTAAGCTATTTAGCTTGCTGCTATATAACAAATTAACTGCGCTATTAATGCTTAATTATGCTTTAGATTTATATACTAGTCGATTTTTTAAAATGTTTTAATAAAAATTTTTTTTTAATTTTTACAAGCTTAACTTTTTTTATTGCATTTTAGTTTATTTTAGCTTTTTAGTTTATTTTAAATTTTATTATAGCTTTATTAAATTTTAAATATTTAAAATTATTTAAATATATTAATATATATATAATAAAAAAATTAAGCTTTTAATTGCAGTTAAATTTATTTATATTTTAAGTATTAAAATTTTTAATTGCTTTTAGTAATTTAAAAATAGCTTTAGCTAAAGCTTTATTTTAAAAGCTTGCTATAGTTATTAGTAATAATAGTAGTAGTAATATTATTATAAAGCATATAATAGTAATAAAAGTATTATAATAATAGCAATAAAAAGTAAAAAAAATAACTGCTTTATAAGCAAAGCTTTTGTTTACTTTTTATTTTTATAGCATTTTTATTTGTATATATATTTAACTATAGGCTGCAATTTAAGTATATATAATATACTAAATAAAGTTTAATTAGCAAGCTTAAAACAGCTACTTTTTTGCTATTTTTTTTGCTAAAGTTTAACAATTAAATATATTAGTTTTTTCTTTTATATGTTATTAGCAATTTATAATAAAAAAAAATTTAGCTTAGCGTATATACTAGAAGTTTAAAGCTGCGCTTGTTATAACAGCTATATAAAATAGTTTTAGTAAAATTATTAAAAATTTATATTATATTTGTATTATTTATATAATAAAATAACTATATAATAATAACTATATATTTATAACTAACTTTATTATATAAAAATAACTAAGTGCAAAAAAAAAAACAAGCGTTATATATTTAATATTTTAATAAAAATTAAACTATAATAAGCTAATTTAATTTATAACTTTATTTACTAAAAGCTATATATAGCGTTATTAATATTATAAAATATATTATTAATAATATATTTTTAATATAATAATAAAGCTTTTATAATTTTTTAATTAAAATTATTATAAGCTAATTTAATTTATAATTTTGTTTATTAAAAGCTATATATAATACTATTAATACTTTAAAAAAAATTAAACAAAAAAAAAAATAAAAAAAAAAGTTTATATTTTAGCTATATTTTAATATATTATAGCTATAGTAGTAGTAGTTAAACTTTAGGTTTATTGCTGTTTAAAGCGGTATATAAAAAGGAAACTATATTATAAAAAGCTTTATAGCATATTTATAGGCTGTATATAGTAAAAAACCACTTAAACCTAGGCCTTTTTTAGGTTTTTAAAAAAAGTAGTAAGTGTTAATTGCTTTGTTATAGCGTTATATATATATAGTATATAAATAGTTAAAAGTGTTTTTTTGCGCTCTGCAGGTTAACTAACGCACTAATATTTTACTAGCTGTTAGTAGCTTATATTTTTGCATTAGCGGCTTGTTTGCAGCTGTATTGCGCTTAGCAGAGCAATTAGTAAAGCAGTAAAGTAGCTAATATATAATAATTTAGTTGTTAGCAGCTATATATATTGCTAAAAGCTGTACTAATAGCTGTTAGTAGCTATATGCAGCTGCTAGTATACAATAATAAATAATTAGTTATATAAGTAGAAAGCTTAACTATATATGGCTTATATATAGCTTGTTTTTTTACTTTTGTATAAAAAGGTTATTATTTACTTTTTTGTTTGTTTGCTAAGCTTTGGCTTAGCTATTTAGTTGTAATTTATTTATTTGCCTAGGTGGAAATATATTATAGCTATATTTTAATATATACTAGCTATATTTTAATATATATTAGCTATATTTTAATATATGCTAGCTATATTTTAATATATTTTAGTTATTTTATATTATTTTAGTGTTTATTTTATTATTATTTTAATGTTTAGTTTATTATTATTTTAATATATTTTAATATATATTTTATGTTTATTTTAGCTAGCTATAACTATTAAAACTGCTAAAAATAACTTGCTACTAAAACTACGAAAAAAAAAAAAGCATAAAAAAAGTAAAAAAAACATAAAAACGAAAGCTTTTTTGCTTTTAGCCGCAAAGGCTTTTAATATAAAAAAGTAGAAAAAATTAAAGCTATAATAATTAAAGGAAAAAAGCTAAAGCTGTTGTTTAATAAAAAAAAATATTAGCTAAGGCCGCTAAAACTATTAAGGATTACTTGCTACCAAGACTAAAAAAGGAAAAAAAAAAGTAAAAAAAGTAAAAAAACATAAAAACGAAAGCTTTTTTGCTTTTAATTGCAAGGGCTTTTAGTTTAAAAACTTATAAACATTATAAAAAAAAATAGTATTAAAAAAAAAAATATAATTTAATAATATTAGTTTATAACTTTTAAAAATATATAAATAATAATTTTAAATATAAAATATAATATAAATAATTATTTAATTTTTTTATAATAATATTAAAATAAAAAAATTAATATAATAATAATAATAAAGCTTTAATAGTTAATTTTTAAGTTTATTGCTGCTTAAAATAGTACGTAAAAAAAAAACTATATTATAAAAAGCCTTATAGCATATTTACAAGCTATATATAGTAAAAACTACCTAAACCTAAGCTTTTTCTAGGTTTTCAAAAAAAATAGTAAATGCTAAATTGCTTTATTATAGCGCTATAATATAGCATATAAGTAGTTAAAAGTGCTTTTTTACGCCCTATAGGTTAACTAATATACTAATATCTTGCTAACTATCGGCAGCTTATATTTTTATATTAGCGGCCTGTTTATAGCTGTATTGCGCCCGGCAAAGCAATTAATAAAGCAATAAAATAGCTAATATATAATAATTTAGTTATTAGCAGCTATATATACTGCTAAAAGCTATACTAATAGCTATTAGCAGCTATTTATAACTGCTAGTATATAATTATAAATAATTAGTTATATAAGCAAAAAGCTTAGCTATATATAGCTTATATATAGCTTGCTTTTTACTTTTGTATAAAAAAATTGTTGCTTATTTTTTTGTTTACTTACTAAGCTTTAGCTTAGCTATTTGGTTACAGTTTATTTACTTGCCTAAGTAAAATAATAATAAAGCTTTAAATTAATAAAAACTAAAAAAAAAAAAATATAAACATATATAAAATATAATAATTATAAATTAATAAACATTTAAAATATAAAAAAAAAAAATAAACTTAAAATAATAATATATATTAAAATTAAAAAAAATATAATAATAAATAAATAAGCTTTTATTTATTATAAAAATATAATATAATTAAATATAAATAAAATTAAGCTAGTTATTTATTATAAACAATTTAATATATTAATAATAATAAACTATATTATAATATTAAAACTATTAAAAAATTGTTTAATAATAAAAAATTTAAACGTTAAATATTTAAACTAAAAGCTTAAAATTAACGCTTTTTATAAAAAACAAAAAGTATTAAATTAAACTATTAAAATAAACATATTATTTATAAGTAAGCTAAAAATAATAATATATAAAACAAAATATATATTTAATAGTTAAACTTTAAGTTTATTGCTGCCTAAAGTAGTATGTAAAAAAAAAACTATATTATAAAAAGCTCTATAGCATATTTATAAGCTATATATAATAAAAACCACCTAAACTTAAGCTTTTTTTAGGTTTTTAAAAAAAATAATAAGTACTAAATTGCCCTATTATAGCGCTTTATATAAAGAATAAGTAGTAAAAATGCTTTATTGCACCCTATATATTAAATAACACGCTAATTTATGCTAGCTATTAGCAGCTTATATTTTTATATTAGCAGCCTATTTGTAGCAGTATTACGCCTAGCAAAACAATTAGCAAAGCAGTAAAATAGCTAATATATAATAAATTAGTTGTTAGCAGCTATATATACTACTAAAAAGCTATATTAATAGCCGCCTAGCAGCTGTTTGCAGCTGCTAGTATACAATAGTCGGTAATTAATTATGTAAGCAAAAAGCTTAATTATATATAGCTTGTATATAGTTTGCTCCCTTACTTCTGTACAAAAAGGTTGTTGCCTACCTTTTTGCTTGCGTGCTAAGTTTTTGGCTTAGCTATTTGGTTATAGTTTATCCACTTGCCTAGGTAGAAAACAAAATATATATTTAATATATTTTTTTTAAATATATTTTTTATTAAAAATAATATAATAAATAAATTAATAATTTTATTAAATTATAAGTTATTATAAATTATATTATTATAAAAAAAGCTAATAAAACTTATATAAAAAATATAAAAAATTTTAATTAAAAAAAAAATTTAAAAAAGCTAAAAAGCTTAATATAAATAAAAGTTTATATATTATTAAATATAAAAAAAGCTTAAATATTAAATAATATAAAAAATATTATAATAATATTATTTATTTTAATAATAAAATATATAAAAACTTTAAAAAACAAAAAAATTAAAAAAAGCAAAACAATATTTTAATAAATAATAAAATATAAAAAAGTTTAAAAAATATATTAATAAACATTTTATATTAATAATATTAAACGTATATAAAAAAAAACTTTAATAATAATAAAAAAAGCAAAAAAAAATATTAAAAAAATAAAATAAACAATATAAAAAACAATAAAAATTTAATAAAAATAATAAACTAATATAAATAAAAAAATATAGTTAAAATATTATTATTTGTTAATAAAAAAAATAATAATTAAAATAAAAAAAAATAAAATATTTAACTAAAAATATTTTTAAATATTTTAATAGTTAAACTTTAAGTTTATTATTATTTAAAGCAATATATAAAAAAAAAACTATATTATAAAAAGCTTTATAGCTAAATTTATAAACTATATATAGTAAAAACTATTTAAACTTAAGCTTTTTTTAAGTTTTTTAAAAAAATTAATAAAGTTTAATTGCTTTATTATAGTTATTATAGCTAAATAGTTAAAAAGTTTTTTTTTTGCTTTATATATTAAATAATATACTAATTTATATTAGCTATTAATAGCTTATATTTTTATATTAATAGCTTGTTTATATTAATATTATACTTAGTAAAATAATTAATAAAATAATAAAATAGTTAATATATAATAATTTAATTATTAATAGCTATATATATTATTAAAAGCTATATTAATAGCTATTAGTAGCTATTTATAGCTATTAATATATAATAATAAATAATTAGTTATATAAATAAAAAGTTTAGCTATATATAGCTTATATATAGCTTGTTTTTTACTTTTATATAAAAAGGTTATTGCTTACTTTTTTGTTTGCTTATTAAGCTTTAGTTTAACTATTTAATTATAGTTTATTTATTTGTTTAAATAATATATAATAATAATTTTAATTATATTAAATATATAAAAAAAATATTTAATGTTTTTATTAAAAAATAAACTATTAAATAAAATAACTTAATAAAAATAGCTTAAAAAAAAAGCTATTAAACTAATAAAAAGTTTTTTAATAAAAAAAAATTTATTATATATTTAAAAAACTTATTAATAAAACTAAAAAAAATAAATTATAATATATTATAAAGCTTGTTTTAATTATTAATAATTTATATATTATATTTATATAAACTAATAAATAAAAATTTTAGTTAATAAAAATATATAAATAATTTAATAATATTTATAATAAAAAAAATACTATAATAAAACGTTTAAAAAGCTAAAAAATAAATTAATAAATTTTTTAAATATAAATAAAACAATAAAATTATATTTGTTTTAAAAAAAATAAAAATAATTTATTTTATTAAAAATAAAAATAAAGCTAATTTAACGTTTAATTTTTAAAATAATATTATAATTAAGCTAATTTTAATTAATAATTTAAATAACTTTTTAAAAATATTTATATTATATTAATTAAATATATATTTAAATAAAAAAGTATATTTTAAATAATATATTAAAAAAAAAAACAATTAAAATAAAAAAAATTATTAATTATATTAAAGTTATTTTAATTATTATTAATAATTTATTTAGGCAAATAAATAAACTATAACTAAATAGCTAAGCTAAAGCTTAGCAAGCAAACAAAAAAATAAATAACAACCTTTTTATATAAAAGTAAAAAAGCAAACTATATATAAGCTATATATAGCTAAGCTTTTTATTTATATAACTAATTATTTACTATTATATACTAACAGCTGCAAACAGTTGCTAATAGCTATTAGTATAGCTTTTAGCAATATATATAGCTACTAATAATTAAATTATTATATATTGGCTACTTTATTGCCTTACTAATTGTTTTGCTAAGTATAATATTAACGTAAACAAGCTGCTAATATAAAAATATAAGCTACTAATAGCTAGTATAAATTAATATATTATTTAATATATAAAGTGCAAAAAAAACTTTTTAACTACTTATTTTTTATAGGGCGTTATAATAAAGCAATTAAACTTTACTACTTTTTTTAAAAAACCTAAAAAAAGCTTAGGTTTAAATAGTTTTTACTATATACAGCTTTATAAATATGCCGTTAAAGCTTTCTATAATATAGTTTTTTTTTTATATACTGCTTTAGGTAGCAATAAACCTAAAGTTTAACTATTAATTATTATTAATAAACTTTTATAGTAAATTTATATAAAATTATTAATATAATATTATTATTATTATTATTTTATAAATATAAAATATAATATAAAAAAAAATTAAAACTAATAAACAAAATAACTATAAATTAAAAATAAACAATAAACATAAAACTTAAAAAATATATATAAATAATTTAATAAATATTATTAAAAATAATAAAAGTTATATTATTTATTTAAAAAACTTTTTTAAAATATATATTATTTATAGTTAATAAAATAATAATAATAAATATAGCTTTTAAATAAATAAAATATTAATATATTTATAAAATTAAAACAATATATAAAAGCTATTTTTTAATATAAAAATAGCTTTAAAAATAATTTAATAAAAAAAAAACAAAATAATAATAAAAAGCTTATATAAATTTATAAATAATTATTTTTTTTTATTAAAAATTAAATAAATAATATTATATTTATTAAAATATTTAATAAAATTAAAAACTAATTTTATAAACAATATAAATAAATAAATAATAATTAAAACTTTTAAATAATAAATTATTAATTAGTTAATTTTTAATATTATTATATTTTTAAATAAATTTTAAATAATAAATAGTTTAAAATATAAATATATTATATATAAAAAATAAACATTAATAATAAAAAATAAAAAAAAATTATATTTTTATAAAATAATATTTAATATAAAAATATTAAAAGCTTTAGTAATAATTAAACTTTAAGTTTATTGCTACTTAAAGCAATATAAAAAAAAAAACTATATTATAAAAAGCTTTAGTAATATATTTATAAGCTATATATAATAAAAACTACTTAAACTAAGCTTTTTTTAAGTTTTTTAAAAAAAATAATAAATATTAATTACTTTATTATAACATTTTATATATAAAAAATAAATAGTTAAAAAAGTTTTTTTTATGCTTTATATATTAAATAATATATTAATTTATATTAGCTATTAGCAGCTTATATTTTTATATTAACAGCTTATTTGCAATAGTATTATGCTTAGTAAAACAATTAGCAAAGCAATAAAATAGCTAAATATAATAAATCGGTTATTAGCAACTATATATATTGCTAAGCGGCTATACTAATTGCTTGTTAGCAGCTATATATAACTACTAGTATATAATTATAAATAATTAATTATATAAAAAAAGTTAAGCTATATATAGCTTATATATAGCTTGCTTTTTTTTTTGTATAAAAAAGTTATTACTTATTTTTTTGTTTGCTTGTTAAAACTTAGCTTAGCTATTTAGTTACAGTTTATTTATTTGCTTAAGTAAAAAATATTAAAAGCTTTAAAAAAACTTTAAAAAGCTATATAATAATATTTAATTAATATAAAAATTATATTATATATAAATAATATAATAGCTATTTAATAGTTAAACTTTAAGTTTATTATTATTTAAAACAATATTTAAAAAAAAAACTATATTATAAAAAACTTTATAATATATTTATAAATTATAATATAATAACTATTTAAAACATTTAAAAAAATATTTTAATAATATTTTAATAAGTTTTTATTAAAATTTATAAAATTATAAATATAAATAATATTATATTATATTAAAGCTTAAAATATTATAATATTAAAAAAAATAAATAAATAAATAAACTAATAAAATTAAAAGCTAAAAAAAGCTTTTAAAACTTTAAATTAATAATAATAATAATAAGCTTTAAAAAGCTTATAAAAGCTAAAATATAATTAATAATAAAAAACTAATAAAAAAACTAAAATATTAATATATTTAATAAATTTAAAATAATAAAAATAAAATATAAATTAAAAAAATATTTAAAAATATTTTGTTTTTAAAAAAAAATTTTTAGTTAATATTTAAATGCTATTTTAATATATAACAATTATAAATAATATTATATATATATATTTTTTATTTTAAAAAAACTTAAAAAAAAAAACTAAAATATATAATATATTATTTTTTAATTAAAATATTAAGCTATTTATAGCTTAAATTTTTAAAACTAAACAAAAAATTAAATAATATAAAATAATTAAAAAATAACTAATTAATAAAGTTTTATAAAATAAAGTTTATTTTTATAAAAAACAAATATTATTATTAAGTTTAATTAATAAAAAATTTATAAAAATTTTAAAGCTTTTATAAAATAATAAACTATTTTAATAAAATATATTTATTTTTTTAATTAAAAAAAAATAATATTATTAAATAAAAAACTTATAATATAAAAAAAAAATAAAAACTATAAAAAAAATATAAACAATAATAAAAAATAAAAAATTATTAAAGTTAACTTTTTAATAATAAATAATATTTAATATAATTAAATAAATAATATATAATTGTTTTTTTTTTAAATTAAAAAATATTAGCATTTAAAAAATATTTATTAATATATATATAAATTTTAAAAACATATAAAAACTATAAAAACTAAAAATAACTAATAATAATATTATAAATAAGCTTATTTAAATAAGCTATTAAATATTTATTAAAATAAAAATAAAAGCTTATATTATTTATAATAGTTAGTTAAACTAGTAATTTAAAAAATAATATTATAGCTATTAGCTTAAAAAATTAAATTGTAATAATTATAAGCACTAAAATATTAAGCTTTTAAAGCATAAAATAGCATTTTGTTTAATATATTTAAAACGATAAATAAATAGTGCTTATTATATTTATAGTACTTCTTAGAAAGTTAGCAAAAAAACAAGTAACATCC
Source organism: Nemania sp. FL0031 (assembly GCA_022432375.1). Lineage (NCBI taxonomy): Eukaryota > Fungi > Ascomycota > Sordariomycetes > Xylariales > Xylariaceae > Nemania > Nemania sp. FL0031. The sequence continues at coordinate 10,928 of JAJKKK010000086.1, forward strand.
TGCACCGACGTTAAAAAATTCAATCAATTAATCAATCAATCAATCAGTAGATGAGGATGGGGTTAGAAGCTGGTAATCTTCTACGTGTGCTTGCAGAGTACTCGATACAACTGTAATGCATTAATACTTAATACAGCTAGTCTCCTCTTAAACACTGCTGCTCTTACACTATCTGTAACCACTATGCCAGTGGTAACCGATATTGGTGCTAACGCTACTAGTCTAGGAAGGGATTGAGACATACTGCCATGCTATTTACAACTCGTGTCCTCCAGCTCATGCAATTTGAGAGTGCCTTTCTTCTTTCAACTCCTATTCAATATGTACCGCTGCCACTTCCAGTTTCTTTTCAATCTAGTTTGCCTCTGGTAGCATAACGCTTATGCCATGACATATTTGAAGCCTCATGTTTCCGAGCCGTGACTGCATCGATTAGAGGTCAAACATTCAGGGGGGCAAAATGGCTCCGAGTCTCCAGGTTCACCTTGATCTTCCGACCAAGTATCCGGGTGGCAGGAATTTGCCCCAATGTTCCTAGCAGAGTTTAGGTGTTCCATCGCGCCCTCTGAGAGGAGGGATTCTTGAGAAATCATATCCATTCTTTCCAATTTCATCTGCGTAGACTGTGCATAGATTGGCTCGCTCCTCGAGGCCCCGATCGAAGGCCGCTGTACGGAAGGGGCCTAGCCAAAGACGTACAGACTAGCGTCGTCGCCGTTATGCAAATCGGCCTGACCAGGGAGCGGCTCTGGAGTTTGGCCTCTTGAAGATGTCCGTGGCGGTATCACAATACCTGGTCCCACAGTGACTTCAGAAGAGTCGGTATGAACGAAAATGCGTTGTATCACTCCGGATACTAAGGCGAGCGAGTGGTCATGACTTGGCTTATCATTTGAAGAAGATGGCCGACTAACGGACAGAGGTTGGGGAATTAAACTCTCATAACACTCGGCTTCAAAGCTTTGACGAATATTGCCAAGAGATTCATCCATAGAATGGGGGAATAGATGTGTAATATCAGTAGCATCGCCAAGCTGCATAGAAGTGCTAACTTCATCGGGAGTCGTTACTTCAGACAGGCGACTGTGCTGTCTTCGCCCTTTTTGTGCTGCTCGCTTAGGCGACCTAGACAATGGACTAGCGAATCTAGTAGGCGGGGAAAGTGAAGACGGTGAGTTAGAGGGGACGGCGAGAGCTGTGTCAGCAACCGACGAACCACTTCCACTTCGGGAACTATCGTGACCGCTTGGCATCTGAGATAATTCTAGACCAATTGCAATATGGGCCCTTGGTAATTCCAAACTTCTCGTGAAACCAGATGCTCGAGGCATTTCCATACTCGTTGCGGCAGATGTCCTTGGTGTATGATTTGCTGAGGCAGTAAGTCTATCGAGGTCTGCTGTAGCCATAAGCAATCCAGATGCGGCTAACAAATCAGCATGATGGCCTGCAGGTTGCATGGGCGATATATTAGATTCTGGCGTATTAAATATTGGGGATTCTTCCCCCGAGGAAGGCCAGATATCGTTCGAATTTCGTGACCGATATCGTCTTTCTACGCCATCGGGAGGCGGAGGGAACTCTGGCCTAATCGAGTACATGGAAGATGATCTACCACGGTGAAGCCTGTCACGTAGAGATTGAATCCGTCTTGAGACTCTCTCTGGCATGCGGGGACGACGTCTGTGGCGACCGGTATCGAATTGGGAGTAATTTGGTGACTCGAGGCCATAGCCCTTGTCTGGCTAAATAAATATTAGCTCAAGCATTAGCCATAGTAAATAGACTACAAAATATTCCGGGCCTACTCTGAATCTAGATGTGGAAGGCGGAAGGGCGGTAGGGGACCGTCGATAAAACTCGGGACAAGATTTGAAGTCGCAGTCTTGAATATTTCCAGGTTGAGACTGGGTTTCGGGCCCTTCGAGTTTCGGAGGACTTGTAGCCTCTTCGCTTTCCGTCTCTATAACAGGAGACTTTAGGGTATGTCTCTGAGCCAGAGGGTCAGGATTTGAGCTTTCGGAAACATCTTGTCGCCTTCGAGGTTTCCGCTTTGGCCAGCTCTTCTCCCAGTCAATGGAACCTGATGTGTTAGACCTGAGCTTCCGAGATTTGGAGGGCAGACAATTTCCGAGTGACAATGAACCCAGCGGTGAGCTTGGACGATTAGCTGGGGAGTGGAATGGTGAAGTCTCACTGGTTGAGCTACGTGGTCCATCGAAACCGGTGGCTAGCATGTGTTTGTGCCCTTTGATGTGTATAAGCTTTGGACAAGCGTCGGTCCATTGTATAGTTTGCCATTGCACGCCGAGAAACTCGGAATCGAGTTGAAAGGGGCTGATTGAGGAACCATTTTCAGAACCCCGGGACTTTCCTTTGACGTGGTAGTGGGAATGAGGACAGCGGATAGGCTCTAGAGAGGGGGTTCTAATGCTGATGGCTTGGGATGAGAGATAGCTGTCATCTTCGGAGTTGGGTGTATTCTCTTTCTGGTGTTCGCTGATGCATGAGAGTCTAGAGCTGGCCGGGCGATGTCGATCCATACTTATGCTTGGCTTGAGGCCACCGTAGTTATTCACAGGCATTTTAGGCCCTGGCGCGGTTGGATATCGGTGGCCTGGGTAATGTACAGGGATCAAGTAGCCTTCATGGCTCTTGTCCCGTGAGACAGCTCAGCCTAGATGGGTTGGTGCTGGGGGTGCACGGATGCAGGACACGGTTCCAGCCACGACGGATTCGATGAGAAACGGTGGCGATGAAGATTTTACATTTATGGATACGGAACATAGCCATGCTATATATCTAGATTCAGGGGCGGGTGGTGAGTGGAGACGGAATTTGTGAGTAATAAAAAATACTGATGTAGATGAGGAGAGTAGACGCGAGGGACGGAGACGTTGAAAAGGTTTTGGTGTGTAGAAGGGTTTGGAGTTTGTTAGGCGTCTGTTCAAACGACTACTAAGTAGTCCTAGGCTATAAACACATAATAATGATGGTTTAGAAGGTAGGAAGTAGGTACTTCAAATCATGACGATGGGACTGAGTAGATTCGTTCCTTCATTGTTTAAATGCATAGATAGGAGGTAGGTAGGTAAGTAAAATGAGGCAGGCTTTCGATGTAGGTCCTTCCTCCTTCCTATCTCTCTCCTTCCCTCCCTCCTCCTTCTCCTTTACCTTCGCCGCCTGCTAGGTACGCATTTCTCGTTATCGAATGCACCTTCACTTAGGTAGGCACCTTGGTCGTACAACCTTACTACCTTAGTACACAAGAGCTATTTAATCGACAACTTAATCTTAAACTACAGGTAGTTAAATTAGAATTACATACAACTACCTAGGTAACTATCTTGATCATTATTTTCTTATGAAGGCAGGGAGGAGGTTTACTACGTACACTATTGCTGCATAGCATCGGCTTGTTAATTGATTCGCTCGTGACTTATCTATCAGCCTTAGGTAAGTACCTACTTACCTAGGTAGGTTGGCAACGGCGCGAGCTCCGATGGCCGGTGGCAGTGGGGAAGAGAGGAAGGTGGGTTTCAGCCGTCCCGCTGCTAGCGAAGTTCGGAGAGTGACGATCCCGCCTCCGCCTCCGCTTATCTACGGCTATCAATAGCCTGTTCCTGGGGCAGCCGTCCATCAATTACCTACATATACCTTAGGTACCAGGTAGTCAATAATAACCTCGGCTCACCATGCACCGTCCAAACCACCCAGGAATGGCTCTGCGACACACACACACCCCGATTTCCTCTCCCCGTCTTCCGTCTTGCCTAGCCATCCCCCCCAATCTGACCTGTCCTTATTCCTTGCGACCATGTTTCGTCCCATATTACCACGACTTCGAAGCCCCAAGCTATCGCGGGCCGCCCGAACGAAGCTCACACAACAACAGCCCCCCCGATATTCAAGACACTATGCCTCCTCCTCTTCCGCGTCTGCGCCGGTATTTGATTGGCAAGATCCCTTAGCAAGCAATAATCTTCTCACCGAGGAGGAATTGGCCATTGCCGAGACGGCAGAACGGTATTGCCAAGAGCAATTGTTGCCGAGAGTTCTACGTAAGTACGCTGCACCTATTCACAAGCTTTAGCCTGCGTCAGGGTCGGGTAATAATAGGACGACATCTAGCTAACATGGATTGCTCATTGACGTAGAGGCCTACCGCGACGAGAATTACGATCGGGAAATCCTGTCTGAGATGGGCGAATTGGGGCTTCTGGGCGCCAATCTTCAAGGCTACGGCTGCGCTGGCGCATCCACCGTGGCAGCTGGTCTGATAACGAGGGCAGTCGAGCGCGTAGACAGCGGCTACCGCTCTGGCATGTCTGTCCAATCGTCGCTGGTTATGGGTGGCATTCACGAGTTTGGCACCACCGAGCAGAAGGAGAAGTTCCTCGAGCCCATGGCACGGGGCAAGCTTCTCGGCGCTTTCGGCCTGACGGAACCGAACCACGGAAGTGACCCGGGTTCGATGGAGACGACGGCACGCCCACATCCTACCAAGAGCGGATACTACCTCCTCAGCGGTGCCAAGACTTGGATCACCAACTCCCCCATCGCCGATGTGTTGATGGTCTGGGCGAAGCTGGCCGAGACGGGCAAGATCCGCGGCTTCTTAGTTGAGCGCAAGGATTGCCCACCCGGGACGCTTGACACACCTCCTATTAAGAACAAGAACGGCCTACGGGCGAGTATCACGGGCATGATCCAGCTGGATGACTGTCCCGTGCCTGCCGCTAACATGTTCCCCGATGTGGAGGGTCTACGTGGGCCCTTCTCGTGCCTCAATAGTGCACGATACGGTATTTCTTTAGGCGTCATGGGCGCACTGGAAGATTGTATCTCACGGGCCAGGACATACGCACTTGAGCGCCGGCAGTTCAAGAACAACCCCCTGGCCAAGTACCAGCTGGTCCAGAAGAAGCTGGCGGACGCGACTACGGATGCCGCCTACGGTACCCTGGCTGCAATACAGGTCGGTCGTCTCAAGGATGAGGGCAAGGCTACGCCCGAGATGATTAGCATGATCAAGAGACAGAACTGTGATCGGGCTCTACACAATGCTCGCGTTTTACAAGAGATCTTTGGCGGGAATGCTGTTAGCGACGAGTATGGCATTGGCAGACATGTGGCTAACTTGTTTGTCACGCAAACCTACGAAGGCCAAAGTGATATCCATAGTATGTCTACATCGTATTGTTCCCGTGGGCGTTTGATTGCTAACAGTATCCAGGTCTTATCCTTGGTCGTGCCATAACTGGAGTTCAGGCCTTTGCATAAGAATCACCGTTAACATCATCCCAGACCTGACGTGGAGAAAGGGCGACTTTCTCTCTGACACAGCGAACATATTGTCTATCTATGCTATGGCTAGGACTGTACTTCTCTAACGTACGACCAGCTGGTGTAAGTCACGCGAGTTGATTCAACCATCAAGAGACCGGCAGGTTGCGAGGTGTTGCAAAGTAAAGCATGGTTTCTAGAACCAGCATCACACCACCTGACTCACATCGAGGGAATAAGGCAGCCCCCACGTTCTATGTCCTAGATGTAAGTATCTGTAGATATTCGGATTATCTACCTATGCATATATTATCACTACAGACGCGACAGAGGGCATATAATATAAAGGCTCAGACCTCCGGAGAAGTATGCATTATCATTTAGTCTTATTGCATGCTATTATGCCGGTAAGGTGGTAGGTAAGTATATACTAGAGAGCGTGCCATTACCTACATACTGCCTGCACATGTATGTTTAGTCAGGGGCGCAGAGACGCTATCTATGATTAAGCTTCCGATGAGTGCCCTCGCCCGCGAGTGGCGAAATGTCTGATGTCTCGAGTCAGCACCTCTAAACCGTAATAATAGTCCTGGCTACTGAATGATTATACACATTAAATATGCACCTGCATGTATGACTGAACGGGCATTAGGATGGCCATAGCTGCACCGCCACTTTCGCCACAAGAAGAATGAAGAGCCAAAAAAATATATTATTAATAAGCCAAGAGGTAAGCAAGCGCGCGCTTTCAGCCATCTACCTAATAGGCACCTACTATTGTTGTCTAGTAGGTTCTTTGTTCGTATTAGAAGTAGGCAGGTACCAATGTTGGTCAGTCAGGCTCATACCACACACACACCACCTGCACCTACATACTAGGATAGGTACTAGAAAGAACGATAGAGAAGAGACCCCGCCCCAGCCCCACGCGCTTTGCCATTCCGTCACCACCTCAGAACACTACTGACCACCCACCAAGGACTGACAATGGGTCCTGAATGGGTCTGAATGGGCAACTACGGGCCAATAGATAACAGATAGGGCGAACCAGCCCAACCAGGCCCGGGTCCTCTTTCAGGTATTTGTCTCGTTTCATCACACTCTCCCTCTCTTTTCCCCCACTACCTTACTACCTTACGACCTTACCTGCCTCTGCCTCTCCAACGACCACCAAACTCTATTACCTGCTTTTTGCCTGACGCTTGACTTGACTTAACTTCCACCCAACACCCAACATCCCAGCCATATCCCGTACCCGCGGCACCAAAGCTAAACCGTACGTACCTAACCTCCGATACCATCATCAGTCATCCATCTTTGACGAACATCCCCATCCTCCTCGACCGACTAGTACCTCAACTCTCTCTGTCTCTCTATCCCCCCCTCTTCCGACCGGTCAGAAAAGAGAAAGAAAGCTGAAAAAAAAATTAAGAATTAATCTACATCATCCTCCCCTCGCCCGCCGACTGCCTTTGTTAGAGCTGACTGGCGCGTGCACGACCAACTCTGTAAGACATCTATCTATCAACCAACAACAGCCACTGAGCTAGCCTCTTTTCCCATCACATCCCGCCACCCAGCAAGCCTCTTCGCAGTTTGTTCTATTCATTTAAACAGCACTTCTTCCACCTTCTCAACGACCCTCGTTGTTTGTCGCTGGCTCTAGCATCGTGGTTTATCTTGCTACAAACAACTGGTTCTTTTTTTTGGCTGCATTTTCATTGCTGACCGTGCATATAAATCATAGTATCCGACCACTCCCTGTTGCGGTACTTGCGAGACAGCAGCCGACACCGACACCGACACCGACACCACTCACTTACTCTCAATCAACCATCCTCCACCACAACAATGGCGTTGAAGCGAATTAACAAGGAACTCACAGACCTGGGCCGGTATGTCACCACCTAACCTCCCTCTCTGTCTATTTCTCCGTTTGTGTACTTGTTGTCCTCTTCGCTCTTCTCCTCATCACGAGCCTACCCATCAAGGTGGGGGCCGCCCGCAAAGCAAAGTTCACCTGTGTGGAGCGGGGTCTAAAGTCCTCTTGAATGTACATAGCCTCACCTAAACCTTCATTGTCCTGGTGTACCTTATATCGCTATCAATGTTCCCCGACTCTACTAGTAACCTTGCCGTAGCGTTATTTACGTACGGACATATCGGGATGTATAGTATGCTAACGTTCGCTGCTGCTTCATAGTGACCCTCCCTCTTCCTGCTCCGCGGGTCCCGTAGGCGAAGATTTGGTATGCTCCCATCCATATCTTCCATCAACGCCGATAAGCTTCCCGTGATCACGACACATGTTGTCTTCAACGGACATGCACGGTCACGTTTTATTTTTAGAACCGATGGCAATTCAGGGCTGTAGCTGACCTTTCTGGTTAATTAGTTCCACTGGCAAGCAACTATCATGGGTCCTGTAAGCAATCCTCTTCCATTCCTGCTAGCAGATTTCCGTACTCGGCTGCTTGTACAACCTTACTGTCCTCGCGACTTGGGGACTTGGCAGTGCGATGAAACCTAGCACAACACTAGTCGGGCTGTGATGAAATGCTGACATGGGATCATAGGGTGACTCTCCATACTCCGGCGGTGTCTTTTTCTTAGCCATCCACTTCCCAACAGATTACCCTTTCAAGCCCCCCAAGGTCAACTTTACGACGCGTATTTACCACCCGAACATCAACTCCAACGGGAGCATCTGTCTAGACATCCTTCGAGACCAATGGAGTCCCGCCCTGACCATCTCCAAGGGTAGGAGCTTTCTCCCCTTCTGCTACCCTACAATCTGCTAATGTTCGATGTCAGTTTTGCTATCGATCTGCTCCATGTTGACCGACCCCAATCCTGATGACCCGCTTGTCCCTGAGATTGCGCATGTCTACAAGACAGACCGATCTAGATATGAGGCTACGGCTCGCGAATGGACGCGGAAGTACGCCATCTAGAATCGGATAGTGTTAGATTTCGATGGGGGGTTTTGGAGCTTGGGCGACGCATCTGTTATTCTAGCGGGCTTCCAAAACGAAGACACCGTCTTGAGTTGACGGCATGTGTGAAGGGGGAAGCGAGCAGGGTGCGTTGAAGTGATGGGGGGTTCATAGACAGTGGTCACGACCCAGGGGGAAGGGGGGTACACACACATTCTCTCCCATCTAGGCAATCTAGGTGAATCTGCTGGCGTTCGTTGTCGATTAATCATCATTATGGCATAGGGGGAGAGCCTTTCTCGTATTCCCACGGCCAACTAGCATTTCACATTGTGGCCGGCCCTACGTGAGGGCGGCGCGTGTCTGGCGAATAATGAAGTTATGAGAGAAAGAATGCATACTCAAGGGGAAAAACTATGGTCCGTAAGAGCATGATGGCCGCTCTCAGCATTACTCTAAGTCTTGTAGTACTCGTCGGGCTCTTGCTCTTGCTCTCGATCTCGTATAATACACCGATTCCCTTCTCTACACGCTCGGGACCGAAACACGGCCATGTAACTGACGTGATAGACACTTACCCATGACTATTTGCATGTGAGGACACAAAGATAGGCGCGGTAAAACGAAGTGACGGCGTTTCGGCACATGAAGAAACGCTGGACAGATGATTGGGTGACAAATGATAGCCAAAAATAGCGAGAATCGTCTTGTGTTTGGCTAGGATTCTTGATGTGCAGCGTAGGCGAAGGCCATATGACATGCATAGGTACAACGACGTACGGGGGTCGATAGGTAATTAAGTGTTTTGTTGGACATGTCATATTGGTGGATAAGTGAGTGGGAGAGAGGGGGATGGAGATAGGGATGGGGGGATGATGATGATGATGGAGATCGCCAAACGCGGACAGCGATTAATCCGGGTGCCTCATTGGACGTGATCTAGTCTAGATAGTTTAACTCTCACAAGGTTTATGATAGGTATGCTGTACTTATGCATAGAGAAACAACAGAGAAAAAGGCCTTGAATTTAATGATGAATTTCACCGGTGACTAGGGACTAGACTAGGAGATATGATTGGAGTGTAGATACGTAATTGTACGTAGACCTGGAATGTGATAGTTTCTAGAGACGTGCGTGCTTGGTCGACAGCGACGGGGATAGGGTAGATCGAGTTAGGTAGAAACGCCCTGTACAGCATACATACGTAGGGTTGATCGGTGTTAACTACCTAATTTGCCTACGAAGGCGCTTATGAGTACCTAGTCGTGTATGCGTACTTATTTTGTCTGTAACATGTCTCAATTCTTGAAGGCTTACTTTTTCTCTATCAACTTACTTGCAGTGCAGTTGACGGTTGACAGTTGACAGAGGCCTGCAGAACTGGGTACAGCATACGTAGCTCTGGACATGGGTGCAAGTCTCGCCTTTGTCTTGGGTTGTGTCAAAGCACCCCTGACGAAACATGCTGTAACAGATTACCGCCAGCCAGTCAGGGGCGCTGCAGTAGTTCTTGGCCAATGGCGGCGGTGGAAAACGGGGTGGGGTCGGGGGACTTTAGGTCTCTGTGCTCGCTAACAAAAGCTCCAACAGGCTTGTCTTGCTAGGTACTAAGTAGGTGTGGTATTCTTCGGTCACTTTACCTACCTGGGCTATCTTCATCATGAATCAGTAGATTGCTTTCGCAGTTGTTGTCCGAGAGAAGAAAGATTTGGAGTCGAGATCGGATGTTTATATTGTCATGATGAAGATAAGATAAAGCACAGCGATAGGGGCAGCAGAGATGCATCGTTTCTATGGTGTTGTAGGTATGGTGTCGGCTGGCATTGCTCGATACAGTTTACCCCTGACGATGTACCTATGTACATGGGTACTTGTACGACAGGATCCAAGCTTCAAAACCGAGATGGCTCCAAAATCCGCCCCGGTCCCTTTTTCCTTGACGATAATTAGCCCACTGCTGTGCCTTATTTTTTACGAACTATCGGACTACGGGGGCTATCTAGACGCTAGAGGTAAGGAAGCCATTTGTTTTATTTTGTTTTGTACGTGGTTACAATTCATCAACATCTGACTTGTGTTCGAACTTAACTTGGGCTATTTACGTATCGTATCGCCTGGACTCTGGCGGTAAAAAGGTAGGATAGGCGCTTGGCTACGACAAAGAAAGCGGCTCAAATGCCAACCCAGAGTCCTGCCCAGAGGGAGCAAAACCTGCGGGCTATTACTGACCCTGCCTATAATCCTCTTGGCTCGCCTCTCAGAGGGATCATTTGAGCCTCTCTCTCGCCCACAAGCCGAAGTGGGACGGCCTAAGCCTGTCCTGAGAGAACTGTAACCGATACAAGACCCGATCGAGACAGCTCTGTTTCGACTTGGATGGATACAGTACCTACCTACCTGCCTACAGCTTTCTCTAGGCTAGGTATCTATCTATTTACTTTGTACCTACCTGGTCCAGGTCGGTATCAGTGTAGCGCAGTGTAGTGTGCAGTGCAATGCAGTTACAGAATACCTACACATACACATACGGCCTTGGATTGATGTATTGGCTACCTAATTTACACTTACACATACACACATACATACGGCACAAACATACACCATGTATGAATGTCGTATGTATGTTAGTATGTAAGTGCTATCTTAGGTAGTGTACGTATGGAAATATGCGTACCTCAATGCCTATTTGTTCCCTTCATCCATCCCATCCTATTCTCATCCCATCTTCATCCTGGCCTGAATGAATCCCCCCCAAACCATCATGAAAAGCCGCGAAACGAGAGTGGGGCCGCCGTTGTGATCCTCCTCCGTCGTCGCGCGTCGTCAGCCGCCATGGCCCCCCCAAGTCCACTGTACAAGGTGCTGAGGCCCTCCTCAATGCAACCTCTTGCCACCCTGGTTGCTCATATCAAGTATCCTGTACAGGACTGTGGTATCCACGCAACCGTCGTGGAGTCCGTCGCCTGTAAGGTGAGGTCCCTAGTGTCAAGCCCCCCCTAAACATTTCTCCACCGCGCCAGTCTCCTTCTGAAGGCCCTGGAGACGTGCAATGGGCTATTCTGAGAACTGGGAAGCATGTTCGTTCACGAATGGCGAAGGCCATATCAGCCCATGGGTAAAACGTGCCCTGTGGAATCCTAGCCCACCAAGCGTTGGCCTTGCAAGCAGGTAAGTATCAAGTATGATCTACGCACAAAATGGCCTGATGTTTCTTGTGCTTGGCATTCAGCCATAATCTACCTACTGCCCTCCCGCCTCTGCATGAGATCTTCGGAATCCCTCTCTCCCTCTTCCAAGGACCGTACCACTCTTTCCCACACCTACCTACACTCTCTCGTGCTGAGAGCGAGCCGTCCCTTTTCTTCTGCTACCCTTCGTTTGTTTTTTTTTAGTTCCTGTAGTGATACGTCTGCGGGCTGGCCAGTATCTCTCTGCCTTTCGTCGTGGTTAGTAGTAGAGTAGGGTAACAGTTCGCTGTTTGGCCCCCTTCCATTCTTTACATTCATTTGGACGCCAACTCTCTACCGCCGTGGACCGTAATCGTCGTGCGGGCTTCATTCGCCTCTCACTCGGCCTCCCTTCGACAATCACGGCGGTTTATGATCGATTATGTGCTCGTTCAGCAGGATCTGAATTGATATTTTACGTTATTCGTCGTCCCGGAGACAACCGCTCTAAAAAGTAATAATTTGAAGGGGATTTTGGCGTGGCAGAGCGTCATAGCCGCCTGTGTAAGCCGTACCAGCGACTTGCAGTTGGCTTGGGAAGGACGCCGGAGACGGGTTAGAAAGGAAAAGAGAAAATCTGTGATTGGGAACCGACGCCACCACGGAGAAGCCAAATAAGATTCGTGGACGCCATGTCGTACTACGGAGATGGCCAGTACGGCGAAAAGCCATCGGAACGATCGAGATGGACCCCGTTAACGCGCATGTTGTTGTCGGGTGAGATGACACAGGAAAGGCAGAAGGAGCTGACGATGCGGGAAAAATTCGACAAATGGATGATTAACGAAGGTTACCGGCGATTGTGCGTCTACCAATTCACCGTTGGCTGTTATAGTTGCGGTTGTAAGTCCCTCGTCACGAACACCAATGCTAACACGTATCCAGCTTCGTCTTCGTTTTCATGTTTCTGCACGCTCTCGTGTTTGCTTTCGGTTTCGTAAATTACGCCGTCAAGGACAGTCTGCAAATAGCGCGGAATACATTTGGACCAACGTATATGATAGCCAGATCAGCGGCGTTGGTACTTCACGTCGATGTAGCGCTGGTTCTATTTCCCGTATGCCGAACGTTTATCTCGATTGCTCGGCAGACGCCTTTAAACGGTATTATCCAATTCGACAAGAACATCACCTTCCACATCACGACGGCATGGTCCATCGTCTTTTTCTCGTGGGTGCATACCATTGCTCACTGGAATAACTTCGCCCAGATCGCGGCCAAGAACAACCTCGGCTTCTATGGCTTCCTCGCCGCCAACTTGGCCTCAGGACCCGGATGGACTGGTTACATCATGCTCGTAGCACTTATGGGCATGGTGCTCACTTCGGTCGAGAAGCCGCGACGTGCCAACTACGAGCGTTTCTGGTACACTCACCACATGTTCATCGTCTTCTTCGTGTTCTGGGCCATCCACGGTGCCTTCTGCATGATTCAGCCCGACACGGCACCCTTCTGCGTTTCCGTCGGTACCACCGCTGTCGGTGTCTTCTGGCAGTACTGGATCTACGGCGGTTTCATCTACCTGGCCGAGCGTATCGCCCGTGAAGTCCGTGGCCGTCACAAGACGTACATCTCCAAGGTCATCCAGCACCCCAGCAACGTCTGCGAGATCCAGATCAAGAAGGAAAACACCAAGACCCGCGCCGGCCAGTACATCTTCTTCTGCTGCCCCGAGGTCTCCCTGTGGCAGTACCATCCGTTCACTCTGACTAGCGCCCCCGAGGAGGACTACATCTCCATCCACATGCGTGTGGTCGGTGATTTCACCCGCGAGGTCGCCGCCGCGCTAGGCTGTGATTTCGGCAAGAAAGATGGTGGAAAGGATAAGGGCGGCAAGGACGCCTCCAAGGTCGTGGGTGTTGACAACCAAAACGGCGACGTCGACCCGGCACTGCGCCGTGTGCTACCCCGTGTCTACGTCGATGGCCCCTTCGGCTCCGCCTCCGAAGACGTCTTCAAGTACGAGGTCTCGATTCTTTGTGGTGCCGGTATCGGTGTTACCCCCTTCGCCAGCATCCTCAAGTCCATCTGGTACCGCATGAACTACCCGCAGAAGAAGACGCGCCTCGCGAAAGTGTACTTCTTCTGGATATGTCGTGACTTCGGCTCTTTCGAGTGGTTCCGCTCCCTGCTCATGGCCATCGAAGCCCAGGATGTGGACGGTAGGATCGAGATTCACACGTACCTGACCGCCAAGATTAAGGCCGATGATGCCACGAATATCATGATCAATGATGCCAATGCCGACAAGGACGCCATCACCGGCCTAAGGAGTCCCACCAACTTCGGCCGCCCGAACTGGGATATGATCTTCCGCGGCATCAGGAAACTGCACGCGCCTGCTGAGGCCGGTGTGTTCTTCTGTGGACCGAAGGGGTTGGGCAGCTCGCTGCATGTGTTTTGTAATAAGTATAGTGAGCCTGGGTATGTTCTTACCTCTATTCTTCTTTTTTATCTTTTAATTGCCTGGCTTACTAATTATTTCCTAGATTCTCGTTTGTCTGGGGCAAGGAAAACTTTTGAGCGAGCAGCAAAAAGCTTGGCTTGCATTGCATCGCATCGCATCCCCTCACCTACTACTACTTACTACATACATACGTACATTCCATGCATGCGTACCTGCGTAATTCGATTCGTTGCCGTGTTCGCTGGCTGGTTGGATGGTTGGTGGCAAGCAGGGCGGAGAGCTCGGATGTCGGTTCGGCTTGTTTGAAGCGTCGATGCTCGTAATCGCGGTGCTAAAGCATGTTCGTTTGGAATAGGATGGGGGATCAGGATGGATATGGAAAGTGAGAGGGGGCGCGGTGGTGTAAACCGAAGAAGTAATGGAATCGCGCGATCGCCTTGCTATACCCCGTTCCTAACCCGGGGAACGAGCCGGAGGCTTGCTATTAATATGGCGAGGTGAGGGGTGAGATGTGAGAGGAGAGAAGGTTTAGACTGTGGGAAAAGACACCTACCTGTGCGCGCACGACCTGCCTGGAAGAGCGATTCCCCCTGCTTGCTTGCTTGTTGCTTTGTTGATTCTTGTTACAATTACCATTACAGTTACACTTGATATCACTAGTTGGTATGTTTGATAGCGATGGGAGTGATACATTACACCGGGTATTTTAGATCTATCTATTTTGAGCGAAATTATTTATATACCTAACTATTTGTCTTCGTGTTTTTGCGATTTTTGTTGGGTGGTAGGCTTAGAGATGTAGTTCTGGGTGAATTATATTTATTCAACTCTACGTTTGTTTTGTTGTGAGCTCTGGAATTATTATTATCCCTAATAGTGCTTAGAAGTGTTAGTAATCGTCATATAATACATCTAACAACTAAGAGGAGTATTATAAATTGGATTATTCAGCTCCTATATCGAGCTTATTTGACCTCGTCGCAACGAAAATCCTAGTAGTAGACGCCATCGTACTACTTCTAATCCTTACTAGCACCTAGAATACGACACTTCCTACCGAGAGTAATGGTATGTGTCTTGCCAGTTCTAACCATAGTTAGTAGAAATTAGGATATCGTCGCGAGAGCGTATGGAAAAAGTGAAACTTGGTCTTACGCGGCACCTGGGGGTTGTTTCCGATGGGTTTAGCATGCATGTTTACCTAAGCTAGCTACTAGACCTCCCTTCACTCTTACTTAACACCATGCTATGATTACAAAGTCTGGATAAGCTATATGAATTACGTACGCCGCTGGCCCCTTTTCGAGACGTATTGTAACGGAAGGCTTATAATGTAGCAAATACTACTTAAATTCCGCAGCTCGGCTACCGGCCGGGCAAACTTTCAATATAAGCCACTAGAGTCATGATGTCTCTTTTGCTAATAAAGAACGTTTGTTATATTGGAAGGGTGAAAGGGATGGAGAAGGTTCTAGCTAGTCGGAGATCTCAACTGATCTAGGTTTCCAAATCATCGCCGACATACTGTAGAGAGGGAGGCGTAATTGGGCTATGAAGGTACCCATGGATATGCGCCGACAGCGTTTTAGAAATTGCTATCGGCGTCGCTCGGCATATTGCTATCGTTGGAACGGGCTGTGCCTTCGTGTAGCTATTTAGAGTATGATCTAGAGTCTAGTAATTAATTTATATAGGGGCCAACATATTTATTACTCGAATAATACTTAGAGTAAACTATTCAAAGAGTCTCCGTTTTCCATGTAGCTTCTTTTTTTTTTTTTTTTTTAAAAAAAAAAAGACATTCGAATCGGTGGTTTATGATGGCGAGAACGATATTGGAGTATTACTCCAGACCGGTGCCTTGGAGACGCTGGGGGGACGAACTTCTTATGACTGCGGTAGTGGGTAGGGTTGTTCAAGCGTGACTTGAAGCGGGCGCCAGTGTAGAAGCTTCAGGGGGTCGGGGAAACACGCCGCTACTAAAAGCGGTTGTCGAGAGTGACGTTGACATTATTCGGATATTGCTTGACGAAGGTGCTAATCTAAATGTTTACTCTGACGAGTCAGATACAGCCATATAAATCGCCAATGCAAGCTGGTACCGCGAATACCTCGGCAGTATTGTTGAAATGTTCCTTAAGGTAGGTAATATAGAGGCTAGGAAGTCCTATGGAGAAACGGCGCTATTAATGGCCGCTCGGTATCGTTCCGAGAACGCTGTCCGGGCAACTATCCGAGCGGGTGCTAGTAAGGAGGTAAAAGACAAGTATGGGGAAACGGTTTTGGATTTTTATTATTCAAAGAGGGCTTGAAGGGTGTGATTGAAGCGCTGAGGGAGTTGTTCATATGAGAAAGAGACATGATAGGTGGTGACTAGAAGATTGGCACCATATTTTGCCTTCTTCTTTAGTATGACGGTTTACGCTTAAGTGAAACGAGGATAATTATAGCCCTAGACTCTCTCCTTCGCTCTTAGATACTCTCTCTATACTCGGAGTCGCAGTAGTGTTGGAACTTGATATGTTTACATACCGCGAGGGACATACAGATGAGTCTAGAGTTGACCTATTTGATGGCTTGTCACTTCAGATTAGAGCAAGAACGTAGAGCTGAACTTTACTATATTTAAAATACGTATAAAGCGTGAAGGTGTTTTATTAAAGTGCCGTTTAAATGACTCTCTTCTCTCCCAAGGCGCATGGGTACCGTAGCATAACATGCGGGAGAAGAAGAGAGATATGTCTATACTTAGGTCCCGATAACTGTAGGAATTGTCACGTACGACCATAGCCTCCGGAGAACTCGGGATCCCGTCCGCTCTCCCTTAGATAAACCGGCGAGCGCTGAATTAGTAGTTGGGTCGGTGACGACCAGCGAATCCTCGGTGTTGTACGTTTTTTTTCTTATTGCTTCTTGTAGTTAGCTCTTTTACTTCTGAAGAATGTAGTTGTTTCGCGTGTCTTGTCTCGGCAGGAGCTGTTCAGGGTTGGGCTTGAAGAAGTCCAGAGACGAGTTGTTGGGAACCCATTCATCTGTCTGCATTAATTTTCTATAAGGTCGTTCTAGCCAATAAGCCTAGCTAGTTCGACGTTTTCGCTGCGTAAGTTAGGTCCGGACTTTGAGTAGACATCAAAGTATACCGCCATCATACACCGAGTCTCCCTGACTAAAGACTGGAGTGTCCCAAATGCGAGTTGAGTGATGACAATTAGGATATATCGACGATCAAGTAGACGGACATTAAGGTTGGTCGCGGTGTGTCGTATACCTATATCGTTGATTTAGCTGTTAGATTAAAGGCGTCGATCTCTCGTTATAAGATTGTAGACGATCGATACTAGTCGATAACCTATGAGTCCTGTGAATATTCGAGTTGGCCATTAACGATGACGAAATCGTGTATCTCTCGCTAGGCTGCCGGGATGAGAAAGGTGTTTGATATTAACGTAACTTCCCATCGTACTGGGTAGGTAGGCAGTTGTTCGGCTTATCATGCAGAAACACGGTTAGCGCCCTATGGTGTAACGCGATGTCAAGGTATACCAGGCGATGGATTATATCCCGCTCGTTGAAGATGGGTTGCCCGCGGGGAGAGTACTGTCGGGATCATCACTCTTCCTACACTAGTCGTGGGGCTGATGAATCCTCGGGGTTCCGCTCGGGGACTAAGCTAGGTGCGTTTGGAGTGCTTAGTATCTAACAGATAGCTCGATGATGTCTTTAGAGTGAGAGTCGAGAAACAAGTCTGGCTCATGAGTTTCGAGATGTGATCGTAATATATTATATTTCTCACATACTGCTTCCCACATATCTCTTGGTACAGCATGCACACCCTCTTCACTGTTACGTACAGCAGCAACGAAATAGAATGTCCTTAATTAGTCTCGTTCAGGTACTACGGGAAGGGCGATCTTATGCCGTTGTTGGCAATGTGCCCATCTAGCGTTGCATCAGCTCGATCGGCGCCCTTCCGTGATGATGGTGCAGATGCTGGTATACAAAGAAATTTGCTTCATGTACTTTCGCTTATCATATTTTCCCATGTAACCTTGGGGAGTAGTGATCTCGCTACTTGCCGCGAATGAAACACTCGCTGAGGTACTATAGTCTTTTGCTTGAATCGGATATTATTATTCGTTGCCGGATAATATAGTATGATCAAATGTCGTGAATAAGCTCACCGCTGAGAATTGTAAGTTTACGCCTACACGTGTAGCCACGACAGGATCTGGGCTGATTAGTTGAAGGGAACTAAATAGAACGCCTATCCTATATAGGCAAAACTTTGATTGACTAGTAATCAGCTGTGGCTCACCGGGAACGATAGTTTGGCAGATCTTGCATGTAACTGTCCGATTGATGGCTGTTGTGGAAGGTTGGAATCTGAGCGATTCGTCTTATTTGCCTGTTAAGAAAGATGCGCTAGCGTCAGGCACAGCAGTGTTTACGCTCAGGCCTCATTGGTGATCTACAAATGTGTGGCATGGGAGGACGATAGGGATGGCGGAATGTATGCGGCACAGCTAGCTAGTCTGCGTAGAAACTAAGCGGAAAACCGAGTACGATATATATGTAGATATAATAGGTGGTGGTAGGTAAGGTTTTTTTCTTTCTCCATACATCCAGAACCGGGGATGCGGAAACGAAGCACTTGGCAATCGATGACAGCGCATCTACCCGCCCCAATCTTGGCAGTAATATCACGATCGGCAGAATCATTTATAGGTGGATGGGTGTGTAGCATCATTGGACTTGGCAGGCCACAAGTGCTTTTTATAAAATTTGTCGCGAAGCCACTGTTAACGTCACCAAGGGCTTACGCTGCAGTGTCCAATATGCGCAAGCCTCTGCCTCTTCCGTTCTGGCTCTACGGATCGGGGTTGAACTGAGTGAAGTGGGCAGTGAGGCGAGATATAAACTCCCTACGTCCGCGCTAAACTCAGCCACAAGTCGAGAGCTGAGAAGTTGAAATGGGGATTTACGCTACGGCGCGATATATCGTTAATTAACTTTTTAACGCACCCTAGGTTCTCTGACTAAAAATCATGATGAAAAGGCCGTTAGAGCATGATATACTAAAGCAACAATAAGTCGTATGATGCGCGCCAATTCGTTGTTGGATTTGCTATCCATTATATTTTTTTTTAAAAAAAGGTTATAAGAAAGAATGGAATACTTACCGATAAACATGACTGATCGGGCTGTGGGAGTAAAAGTGGCTTATTAAACCCTGCAGACAGTATAATTACAGACGGCACTTCTGCCCGCATGAACCAGGAACCGGAGCATGGGAAGACTTGCGTTGCCCAGCCAAGCAGTCTTTGACGTCATCCTATACCGGGATTGATGACCCCTTTCTAGATAAGAGTAGCCCGCAAGAGATTGGATGCCGTCAAATAGTTAGCGAAACTGATTTTGTAGTCACTATTGACAAGTGATAAGTCAGTATAAGCTCATGAGCGATATGGCTAAGCGATGGGTTTGGTGCTGATGTCTTCAGAGTTGTTCTGATAAGAGTTATGGAGTGTACTGATGATCACTTCCTTTTTTGACCCTGCAAGGACAATGTTCCTGGAAAAAACCTAACCATCGTGCATCTGCGAGTGTGAAATTAGAAAAGGTTGAGAGCGAATAGAGATATTCTCATCGACGATCGACTTCCGATTCGGGGTATAGACTGGGTTTATTGGCCAGTAGGAGTTGACTAAAGATTCGGTACCATAGATTTTCCCCTTGGCTGGCGAGACTGTTCCGTGAATCCGTGGTGACATGCTCGATGCACATTCACTCGCGTCGAGGGAGTCAACGTGGGCAGTCAGCGGCGGGCGGCAGGAGAAATCCACTGGGACTTATTGATTGCGATGATCGGTAGGCTATGACATAGAATGGGAAACGCCGCTAGATATCCAATATAAGTATCTACTCATCAAGCACTCTCTAGATTTCCCACCTACCCTCACCCATCTGCAGTAGACTTCCAGCATCACTCTTGATTCTTTGCCCGTTTTCACAACCAAAGAACCTTACTAGTAGTAGAGTGTCAATCCGGTTGGGTCCACAAATAGCCAATATGCAGTTCTCCGTCTTCTTCGCTGCTGTCTTCGTTACCGTCGTCGCGGCTAGTCCCCTCGACTTGCCCATCCCGCCCAAGCGAGGCAACCCTTCTCCGACTTCCTCTCACCCGCCTTATCCTTACCCTACTGGAACTCCCTATGAGCCCTGCCCCAGTGGCCTCTACAGCGTTCCTCAGTGCTGCGCTACCGATATCCTGGGCCTTGCCGACTTGGACTGCCATAGCCGTAAGCATACTTACCTATCTAGTCTTTATAATGCATTCCGGGGATCTCGTCTGACTCTTTTTCTTATTGATAGCCGCTGCTGTCCCCCAGAGCGCATCAGAATTCCGATTTGATTGCGCAACTGGTGGTCAACGCGCCCGATGCTGCGTCGTCCCCGTAGTACGTATTTCCTCTTTCCACTGGGTCGATATGTCTTCGATTTTATCGTCGTGGTACTAACATATCGTTCCATAGGCTGGCCAGGCCCTTCTCTGCGAGACCCCCGTTGGTGTTTAAGAGACGCATTCAGGAAAGCATTGCTTTGACTAGAGCCACAAGGAAGGTGGCGTGAGGGAACATGCCCGCAAGTCGCTGCCCACCTCATTCTTGCTCAGCTAGTTGCATCCGACATTGAGATGAACACTAGGTTCGATAGATGTAAATTGGGGATGGCGCCGGGTGTCCAATTCTTCATTGGATGCTGGCTGTCGGGCTTATATACTTGGTCAAACGTATATACGATAATATTAATACCAAGAATTTACTTCGTAGAACATTGGACTTTGCCAGATTTTTGCTTTGATTAATCTCAACTTAATTCAGCTAGCAATCAAGCTAATCCAATCATGCTCTGTCTCATGGATATTATCGTTCTGTTATCTGGCCTTACCTTACAAGTAGCCAACCTGGAACGAATTACTCGGAAGCGGCGGTACAGTGCTAGGCATACAAGGACGCTGAATGGAGTGCTGATGATAATGTCGCGGGAGCTTATTTTAAGAGCGAACTAAGCATGTAATACTTAGTTGGTGCTGCGATCCTAATAAGGCTCCGTCTCGACGGCTCGGGCCTTGGGATCAAGAATGAGGAAGCCGGGGAGCATGAGCCTACACGAACGAGAGCTATCGCGCCCGCCGAGCGGGTATAACGTAGGTAGTGCGTTGAGTAAGAGCACAAATTTGGTGCTACTGCGGCGCTATGTTCTATGTGTCGTTCGGCGGGTGAATCTCCGGTTATCGTCCCCGATTAGTAGGCCCAGACGTTTAAAGTCAAATTGGGGTTCTAGCATCTCCGTCTAATATGCGGTAAGGTGGACTTAGTCTCAAGAGGATGAATTGGCGTGTTAGACCGGTCAAGTATCTCTGCTAATAGGATCAACCGGCGAGGCGTGGGTACTACTCACTTGCATGTCCGTTTTCTTTCGTTCTCGGGGAAATTGATAAAGATATCGGGTTTGTCACGGTTAATGATTTAAATAACTATTCTTGCCGATTATGCGCGGATGGAGGGGATGAAGAGGACCACCAAGTCGAGGGCGTTGAGGCGAGATGTGTCTACCTAGCTCATATTGCGCTCACGGAAAGGTGCTGAACCAAACACATGGGCAGAAACACGGGGAAAGCGGCACTAAAATTTCCGAGCGTCGCAACTCGAAACAAAGCCACGTGGGTTAGCGATAAATCTCCGCATCGCCTCCGAGAGTTACGTAGGTGGAAAGTCTTACAAAGAGCTATCTAAGCATGGGGAAGTCCGTCGCGGAGAGAACAAGCACCAATTTCGCCCCGCAAGATCACGACATAGATTGCGGCGGGACCGAGCGCGCGTCCCGCAGGTTGCTGGGGAAGTGGAAATACTAGTACATAGTAGACGGGCTCGCAAGGTATTGTATTGAAGAGTAGCGTCTAAAAACATAGTAACAGAAAACAAATAACGACATAAACCAGGAGAGACGAAATTATACAATTTAGAAAATGGGCAATTGGACGCATCTTATCCGCTTCATTGCAAAGGAGGACCAACAAGTACATCTTGGCCAGCTCGTCGACACGAGCCGCGATGTCGGAAAGGACTCGGTTGACGGCGTCGAGATAAAAGCATATCTGGTCCGGGGATCGATTTTCGATGGGAAGATCGTACCCGGGGTTGTGTACACGGTTGAACGGGTACGTCTCATTTTCATACTCGGGCTTACGGCCGTTCAATTTTAAATGTGCGGCGGCGATTGGAATGAGAACAAGGGACTGACGAATGTGCTATACAGCTTCTTTCCCCCGTCTCGCCCTCCGAGTGCAGTTATATCCGATGTTTGGGATTAAACTACAAGGACCATGCAAAGGTTGGTAGCATTATGCCCGGATCGTGAAATCTGAAGGGCACCCCGCTTACCTAGTAACAAAATATAGGAGGGAGGTTTCGCTCTACCCCAGGTCCCCGTCCTCTTCACGAAGCCACGGACAGCACTAGCAGATCCATACCCAGCCGCCGTGACGATCCCTAAGGTTGCACAAGACGGCACAAGCGACTACGAGGGCGAGCTATGCGCCGTCATCGGGCGGACTGGCCGCGATATCCCTGAGGACGAGGCACTCGACTATGTTCTCGGATACACTGGGTCTAATGATGTATCGGCGCGCAAGCTGCAGTTGCTCACGGCACAGTGGTGCTTCGCTAAGGGGTTAGACGGGAGCTGTCCATTAGGTACGTGAGAAACACAAGGGGCACAATAGCGAATCGTCTTCGGCCTATCAATCACCAGTCACTGGGCAATCTATATATAAAAAGAAGGGAGCTAACATATAATGCTACCTTCCGTCTAGGCCCCGTTCTAGTAGCGCCGAGCGCAATTCCTGACCCCCAGAAGCTGACTATCAAGACGATATACAACGGGGATGTAGTACAGGATGGGCATACAAGCGACATGATCTTCACTCTGCGGCAACAGATCGCGTATCTTTCGCAGGGCACCACGTTAGAGGCCGGCTCTATCATCTTAACAGGGACGCCGGCTGGTATTGGCTTCTTTAGGAAGCCGCCTGTTGTTCTTGAGAACGGAGGTGACGTCCGCGTTGAGATAGAAGGCATCGGCACACTAGTCAACCGCGTTCGGTATGACGAGGACTGAGAAAGAGATCGCCTTTTGTGTTGGTGCTGGGCGAGGCCTTGCATTATGTAGAGCCACGATCAGTACACGATCATAAATTAACTGTAGTACAGGCACTCGATTATGTTAGAGGCATAACATAAAACTGATTAGATAATTTGTTAGATACATGGCTGTCCTATTGCCAATCTGCCCGATTGTTTTACACTGCATTTGCTCTGATTACCCCTGAGGTATTTGGTATCACCATGGTGCCCTGAACTATCGCTGTCACATCCTGCCCGTTAACGTACCATAATACACCCTACACAAGATGAACAAATGTTTGACATTATTCCAAAACGAAGCCAAATACTAGCATGCTCCCCCCTTCGAGATGAATGCCAATTTGTCTCTCCAAGCGGCCGGCTAGTAGCAACTCACTGAAAACAACACCCAGCCAACCAACGTGGTCAATGAAACGACAATTAGTGGAGGAACCATGATGGTACCTCTGGACCCCAAACAGCTAGCGACTCGTCGCCGGCCGGGCTATAGCCGATTGGCGTCTTGTGATTGACGACGTCTCCGTCAATATAGTGCTCGATCATGTTATGTGTGGTATCCCACCAATAGTCAAAGATCTGCGACCCGAGAATATGGCGACCAACACCCCAGACGGCCTCGTAGCCCTTCTCGGCTAGCCACTGGTGTCCGAGCATTTGGGTATCGTAATCATGTACTTCGAAAGAGCAGTGGTGGACGTGGCTGG
The DNA here is from genome assembly GCA_022432375.1 of Nemania sp. FL0031. NCBI lineage: Eukaryota > Fungi > Ascomycota > Sordariomycetes > Xylariales > Xylariaceae > Nemania > Nemania sp. FL0031. Next base: position 34,695 of record JAJKKK010000086.1, read on the forward strand.
TCTTGTTCGTGCTCATGAAGAACGTGTGGTGGTCGACGTAATCATCTTTGCGGTCGATGTGCGCGAAGATGGCAACGTCTTTCTTTGCTCCGTCGGGCTCGTCGACATAGAGGAAGTCGGTCGGTACGAGGTTGAAGTTCTTCAGGTAGAAGTCGAGCTCACTGGAAAACTCTTGGACGCAGAGGCCGTAGTGGCCCAGCTAGGACATCACCACTGTTAGCTTCTTCAAAATCAATGTCACGGGACTAGTCGACGAACCTTGTGCACGGCGGCTGGGCCGGGCTTGAATCTGAGGAATTCGCGCACGCGCGGCTTCTCGTTCTCGAAGTTGTATGCGAGCTTCTTCGGCTGCTCGTCTACTGTTTGCTCCCGCTCCTCCTGCCCGTATATGAGGTTCATTGGGAATCCCTCTGGATCGTAAACCGTGACTAGCATTCCGCCGCCGGGCGCGTCCACTAGCTTTTGGATGTCGCTGCTACCCGGTAGCTTGGCTGCGCGCTCGAGGTCTTCGTATGATTCGACGAGGAATGTTCCGCCTAGGAACTTTTTCGGGCCCTTCAGCGCGTGATCTGAGGCCACGGTGAGCAACGTGAGTCGCCGACGACATCATGTCTAACTTACAAACGTATTGGTCGGGACCGTATCCCCGAAACCATACCTCGTCATCTGTCTTCTTGGCAATTGTCATACCAAAGTCTGGTAACACATTAGTCGTGGCCCTTTGGAACTGCGTCTATTCCATACCCGCTAGGAATTGACCGATCTCCTCCAGATCCGGATGCTGATACCGCATGTGGGATATCTTGACTAGCTTGATTTGATTTGCGACATCGATATTGTTGCGAGCTCTCCAGGTCTGTACATCTTCCTGCTGGTGGCCGACTGCAATTAGGTCCGGGACTGCAGCCCCTTGATTCCGCGTCTGAATGGCCATGATGATGATGATGTCAAAGAGTGGACAATGCTTAGAAATGCAGTTTTGCCAAACTCGAAATCCGCTTTGGCCTATTACTAAACGCCGCGCGAGTGTGGCGTTAGGCAAATGTCTGAGTTGTTTCGTTTCTTTTTTTTTTTCTCGCCAGGGCTAGAGGATGGGATGCTCCATCAATGGCCACTCTCTCCCCGCGAATTAATATTAAATACCAGGCCTTACTCCGCGCCGCCGTCCCCCGACAGGCCTTCTGCTCCTCTTTGTTCTTCTCAGCCCGGCATAAAGGCACATAGGGTTACTGTCCCGCCGACATGCTTCTGATGCCGTTCCCCGCACCGCCAGGGTCCCGCAAGGTTAGTTAGCGTCCCACATGCGTGCACATCTTCGATCCCTGTCCCACACCCACACACACACACACATCCTTCTAGAGTTGGAGATGTAATGCCGATTATCACTCCTTATTTCTCACCCCGGAGTCCAGACGAGCGCACGGAGCTTTTTTTTCTGGCGAATAATCATGGTCCAGCGGGCGGGCATCTGAGACAAGAGGCATTGGAATGGAGAGCATCACGGCACGCAAAAGCTTTTAAAACCCATTACCCTCCAAACATTGCACATGGCAAGGGAGGTTTGGATGCTTGGCTCCCCGCTCCAAAACTCTCGTCATCCACGTGCATTCAAAAGCCGAGCCATGGAAAGGTTGAATGTTACAACAACATCATCTGGCCAAGGTGACGCTATGACTTGCGTTTAACCAGAGAATTCTTGGCGCTTCGAGAAAAGAGTCTGCGAGGAGGAGCGTGCTAGCAGTGGAAAGGCCGTTCGTTGGAAAGACACCTATGCGTTAGTGAGCGCTGCCCCTATCGATGTAGACATGAGATCTATATGCTCCCAGGCGTTAATTGACGTGGCATGTTAGGCCTTTGTCAGATCGTCGAGGAGGATCTGCAGAATGGACGCAAATCTGCGCGATATCTCCCAGTGGCCGATGCGGCGAAGAAGGTCGATCGCATTGCACAGGATGCTGGGTTCCACTGGGGAGAAGAAGGCCGCGGATGCTTTGTCACTGGTCGGGTTCAGGGCGCCATTCGACCCCGAGACTTGAAGCTCAGGTATATCCACTTCGTCGTGAGAGGGAGCATACGAATCAGCCGAGGGCTTGAACTTAATGTAGGTATACACGACCATGGCTGAGTAGAAGGCGGCTTTGGGCACGTGGATCGCCGGCTCGAGCCCGATGGGCAGCATTTCTAAGTCCTTTAGCAGCAGCAGGGCGTGAAGCACCCCCCGTCGAGCCTCGACGGAGGCGGCCCAAGTTTCGACGTCTTCCCGAGCCTCTTGCGCGGCTTGTCTACCATCGCGGCCGATTGAGCGTTCTAGGAGATCGGAGTCGGCATAGAGGGCCATAAATGCGGCGTGCCAGAAGATCAGGAGATTGATGTGGTTCCTTTTAGGCCCTTGGATGTGCTTGTAATATTCATTATGCCACGAGAGAAGCAGGTTTCGGAAGTGCTGCTTTGATGTGTCGTCAAGAAAAGAAGACCTCTTTTCCTGGATCGAAGCTACTATGCCTGCGAGTGAAGCATACGCAAACATCTGTGCTTTCCGAGTTGTAAGAGCTGACGGGACTGCTAATGAATTGGCTGAGTGGATGTGTGCGACCTGAGAGTTCATAGCTCGGTCCTTTTCCACAAGATTATACCAGTCGGCAGCACTAGCTGCAAAGAACAGTTCATCTGAATTACATACTGGTAATTTTTCAGGAGTGTGCCGAAGAAGTGGCTCATGATGAAATGTTGTCGCGAATTCTGAATCGTGAATGTATAGTGCTAGAACTAAGCGGACCGATTCTTCAGCATCTACCCAGCGTCTCCAGATGTCTTCCTTGCTCATGTCGGGCTCAATGGTGCTCGGGAGAGGAGCGCTTTTGATCTTGAAAAAGCCTCCTTGGCGTGCCCAGGCAATGGCTGTGCCGTGGAAACTCTCCGTCATGCACACGTTGTCGGGTTGACCTGAAAGCATCCCGAAGGTCTGCCCGATAATCGATGCCTGAACAAGAGAACGCCATTCTCTAGCATCACGCCGGATGTAGGTATCCCACTACATTTGTTTTTAGTATTGACAGTAGTGGTAGACGAATAGGTCTGATGCTTACAGATGATAGATTCGCCTTGTTGAGCGTCTGGAAAATCTTCCTCCCCTGTGCAGCAGCTGTCGCCGACCCCATGAAAAGCGCACCGACTGAGCATACAGATAAGAGGAGGATGGCGTTCTCTGATGAAGGACGGAAAGATGGTGCATGTACAATTGGAAATACTGGATTAAACCGTACGAAGTATAATTTGATGCAGAGGTTCTGTTTATTGTTAGATGATTCGAGGAGAGGGCTGGGACGTTACTCACCAGAAAATCAGCCGAAGGAAGCGCGGTATTGCTGGGATATGGCTGTAGTTTACACCTGAGGCCTTCTCTGTACGCTTCGTCTATCTGATCCTGACCGCGATCCGGCGACTCGTAGCATACGACGTCACGAGTCAATGTCGTATACCAATTGTATTGCACCGCCGGTACCAAGTCTGAGAGTGGCATGTGTCCCTTATAGCTGCCTAGCGCATTAGAAGTATCGTACGCCTCCTGGTGAGAAGAAACATCTTCGTGAGCCGGGTGGCCCCATTCTGACATAGCAGTCGATAATGGGAAATCTAGAGCATTGAGGTCAAAGTCGCTGCCTAGTAACCACGCTGGCTCATGCGCATTTAGGCCAATATCTAGTAGTTCCAAGTCAGTTGGTGTGTTGAAGATGCTCGCTGGCACGCCGGGGAAACCCGTTCGGACGTATTGTTCCGAGGGAGGACCGACATCTGGCTGTATGACAGGTCGTAAAGAGCCATTAGCCAATACCTGAGCTGATTGCTCAGTCTGACTGCCCCAGCCAGTAGCATTTGATGCTGTTGGAGGGTGAGAAAACCCGGTGGACGAAAGGCTATTCTGCGATTCTGCATCATAATCACCACGCAGAATACGATCACCACGGGGCGTGGTATCAGTCTGAATGCTTTCTCCTGTCAGTGAAAATTGGGGGGAAGCCGAAGAAGGCGTGACGCTTCTCGGCGACCTATTGGCCTGGCTGCGAGCATGGGCCCGAGAATGGCGAAGAAGGGAATCTCTGGTTCGTGTTAGCTGTTGGTGAGTTCGAAAAGAGTAGGTTTCAACAGCCGATTAGGGGTTAGAGTGGGAGTGGAGGATTGAAATACTGACTGTCGACTATATGATTTTCCGCATTCGCGACAAGAGAACGGCTTTTCCTTAGTATGGCTTCGGATATGACGGGCTAGATGTTCCGTTTTGGAGAAGCACACTCCGCACTCAGAACACTTCTTTGGCTGTTTGGCCGCACGTCTCGTCCTGGGTGCGTTCGGAACGGTGGCATTGAGCCCCGGGGAATACAGCATAATGCGCTGCTGACAGAGCACACGAACTACAAATGAACGGTACCGACAATAGATGTTGCTTGGATGCTGGCGCTCTCAATGTCCATGAAGCAAGACAAAGAACGGGTCCTAGCCGGACCAGGTTCCCCCTCTGGAGCTATTTTAGGTGCCTCTTAGTGTAGACAGCTAACCGACCGAGCGGAAGCAGTGAAATTCCGGCTAGAGACGACAGGGATGGTAGGGGCCGTACGCATACCTACCTACATTGTCGCTCAGGCGTGCGCACGCCTACCTAGTCTTATCCATCGAGGATGGTGATGGATGACGGTGTGAAATGCCTCCGGCAAATGGGGCTTGCCAGCCATCATGTGCTTGGGGAATTGACAGGCATCAAATATGAAGCTAGAGGCTACCTAGACTACCTAGATGGGATCGAATAAGCAGCCCCCTGTCGTGAAATCCCGGTCTGAACAATATGTTGATTATGATTGGTGAAGTTCCCCTCAAGCAAGATCTGTCCAAAGCTTCATTGGGTAATCGAACAATATCGACAAGGAGTGTACCTACATCATCATGTGAGATAGCAAGCGATTACGAACTCCTGTGTATGTATGCATAGGTATGCTTACGTACGAGATAGGTAGAGAGTAACAATATCTCCTTCTCAGCCGCTACGCTAGCTAGACTAGACTGTATGCTCGGGACGACGGCGCGACTCTAACCCCACAGATGCGGTCCTTGGCCGCACACAAGCTATAAGCTAGGCAAAGCACTGCCGATTGTCATACGGGGTATTCAATGACTTTTCACGTCAGGGTTCTTGCTCTGTGGCCCTTCATTTTAGTGCTGTGTCACTTATTGATAACTTTAACTTTTATATAGGCTGTAGTATCAACGAAGTATTATACGCTCATTAAGTCTTGATAAAACTAACATCGCTTGTGCTCTTTCCCATGAAATGCGACGCTCAAAAAGGCAACGCTTATTCAATGTCTCATGCTCATTACGTATTAGATCTACTTCTAACAGAACGCCAATCGTTAGCGGCATGAAGTACCTATCTACTCAGTATCTAGGTAAGGGAGGCGGCGGGACCCAGGGGATCTTGCGGGACCATTTGAACTTCCCCGCAGTACAAGGCGAGTTTCCCAAAAACACCACCAAATGCTCAATTAGAAGAATATTATTAACAAGCCTTAGAAGTCTCCTAATTCCGCTAAGAGAATTTAATAGAGGCTCTTATACCAGACGCTCAATTGAAATAGTAAGCATCCTTTCCACAGTACGTGGCGCAAGTCGGCCCCGGTCATATCGTTTGATCCAATACAGAGAGAGCTACAACCCAATAGTCCTACATAAAAATGGGAGGGTAATACAACATGATAAGCCCTTATTTAATTGACTCGCTTAAGTAGAAGACGCCAATGAAACAAAATAAAGAAGCTCGACATCATTTTTATTGGCGGTAAGCATCGGAAAGGTGTATGAAGCGTAGCTGAATTAGTGACTCGTGCAATGCATAAAGTAATAGAAAATGCGTGTTCTGCTCGGGCTTGAATTCATTATGGTATCCAAGCGAGAAATTAATGCCCAACGTCACAAACACCGGATCCCTTCTTTCTACAACTCATTGGTTCTGTTAGCTTGCGATTGCATGTTCAAGAAGCACTCGTCCTGCTTATCTGCTAAGTCCCTCGGACTTAATCTAGACAACTAGTATTCCGTCAAAATTAGAAAACCCTCGTATTGTTATTTTGGCAAAATGACAGACCCCTTCAGCTGTCCCGAAGATGCAAACTCTACACATTGCCTCCTGCGAGTCTTATTGCAGAAAATTGACGATCATTTCGAAGAGTATAACTGGGATCCGATTACCTTTGGCTTTACTGTACCAGTTGGTATTATAGCCGCTCTTTTCGCCGCTTTTACTATCTATCAGGCGGTTATAACTGCTGGCCGAGGATCACGCAAATGTAACAAGAGGGCTATTGGCGGATGGTCGAGCAAAACAGTCAAAAAATGGGATTGGCATGAGCTTTGCCGAATCTCTACTGCCCACACTCCAATCTCGACGACCTCCAACTTTTAAAAATACCCCTTCCTAAAAAGGATCCAAAAGAATTGAGCAATGCCCCGCCATCAAGCCAGAGTAGATTTCGAACGTGGGGATCGAAACTTACGTATCCGTTGCGAAAATTGCGTGAGGCTAATGAAAAGAACCGCCCTCCAAAATCGCTATCAGGCGATCCAGCTGTAGCCTCATGGCTTGGATTTTTGGACGAGCTAGGGCTAGATTATGCTTTATTAAAAGACATTCCGCTAAAGGGAAACATTGCGGACTATCTTCCCAGCGACCTTCTTGCCGTCCCCGCATACGCTGAGATAAAATTTATTCTTGGTGCAGCCGCAGCAGCTGGAGCTCATTCTTGGGAACTTGATGGGCAATCAGGGTACCCTACTATCATATCCAGCAGCTTCCAGTTCGAGTTCCGGCAACATCCGATCCTCGGAACTGTTGGCGCTTTTACCAAGTACAGTTACGATCTCGATACCCCAGACAAATCTACCGATACTCTAGACAAGTCTACCGCAAGACATCTGGCAACAGAAATCCAAAACTCTAAGGGAGATCTGAAAGTTTGTAGAGGTGTGTGTGAAGAAGGGGAACTCTTAGAACGCCATCCCCTTCCCGATCTGCTCAATATTCAAATGGATATGAGTTACGCGTTCAGTCTGGCTTTAATGTATTCCAGTGTTAAATCTCATGCAGCATAGATGTGCAACCTGCCTGTGTGGACTTTTCAATCCACTATTACCTACAAGCGTCTTGCGGGCGAGGGATGACAAGCATAATTTGACGTGGGCTTTCCTTGCGCAAATACCTCCTCGGCCACCGGCTATTTTCCCCACAAAATATTTCCAGAGCTCGCAGGTATTTACATTTCTGGCTTTGCATAGCAAATTCTGGGCAGGCCCAGACGCATTGCAGCCCTTTTCTTCGGAAAATGAACAAGTCAAACTGCCTAATTTGGTACCGGGCCGGGAGATATTGGGTACTTCCCTTCTCCCAGCTGGGGTTAAGGGCGAACAAATCGATGTAGATCGGCTTTCTGATATTCTGGAAGATAATTTGGAACCCGGAGAGTTGGTAACCACAATATTCTGGAAGATCAACTTAGAGATCAACAAAGATATAACTAACAAACTGGGTAGACGGGAAGAATTTGAGGATTGTGTTCCGATTCTCGGGGACTTTATTGAGGCCAGTGTGAAGTTTCTCTACAATAGAGATGGGTTTTGCAAGTGGTTCAGTGCGTTGCAACAAACAAATAAGCAGTACTTTCGAGTTCTTATCCTGATACAAGTTCAACTAATAAACAAGCTTTTCAAAAACTACACACGGGAGGAGCTGATATGTCAAATTTACTCTCTCTGGAGGACTACGTTAATCCTGCTGGATGCAGAACGCGCGATTGCCGATGGCTACTTTGGACCCCCAGCCTCCAAAGGCAAGCAAAATCCACCGTGGAGTGACGATTTTAAGAGTCGATTCCCAGATCATCTTTCGGTTAAGCATCAAGGAATTTTGCACGTAGTGAGTCAGACGCTCGGCGAGTTAGCGGAATCTGGGCTGCTAGATGAAAAAGATGTATGGGCGTCTAGCACACGAGCGTCCGAATGCGTTAAGAAAGTCCGCACGAAAGAAAAAGGGTTAGCGAAAACTTCCCTCTTGAAATGCTCGTTAGGTTTCGAACCTCAATGGACCGACAGTCTAAAGCTCAACACTGCAACCATGCCTCTTCGAGCCTTAAACAAGGTGTTAGAGACTCTCCGTGGGATTACAGTGCCAGATAATACCATGATAGATGTCGGACAACCGCCTGAGGAGAAAGATTCTGATGCTGAATCTCAAAACCCTCCAAATTCAAACGCCACCACATCTGCCAATGAACCACATGTACGAGCATCAGATGGCAAAGGAAAGGAAGATCCATCCAAGAGTAAAGCTGAAGGTGAAAAATCAAGGGAAGACACTATCCGCGACCTCTTGATTTGGAAATACACCCTCCTGGGCATGCTTTACTCCACCGCACCGGACAATACCGATTTGCTGCTGTCGGGCGTATTGGAGCGGGTGGTTCCGATTTTATGGACGATGTCAGCGCTGCCTTAGTAAATTGCGCGGGGGATAAGCTAGGAGAAAAGCTAATAGGCGTTTCACTTCAAGAATTTTTGATTAATTTTTGACTAGGTCTATGCGACCATCCGCGGGTTTTCTCTTACAATCTAAGGTCGTCATCAACTATGGAATAGGTACCGACAGCGCTTAGGCAAGTCTATCTTTTGCGGAATGGGGTTTAGACTATTAGGAGTTTATGGTCATCGCATAGCGAGATACCTCTAAAAATAAACCCCCTTGTTACTAAGGGCCGTATTTATATGTGAAAACGTATGCTTTATACGATATCAGGACGCTCTAGACAGGAGGGCTATACTGCGCAGTGCGCAGTGGCGCGAATGGGGTCACAATACGCGCAAACGCCAGAATGAATCTGATAATAGGACCTTGAATGTGACTGACTAGAAGGAAGAAGAAGAAGAAAAGGTGGGTGGTGGTGAGGGCAGGTGGTAGGTGCCGCCGATCTAACCTTTAGGCAATCAAACATTTCTCTGTAAGCCCAGAGCACCGTGTTGATATCATCAACATCTCCTTCAGTTCCCCAGAATATATACCATCACTTAAGCCTATCTTGGATGCCCTTATGGTAGCAAGAGAACATGGCGTACTCATTTTTGCAGCGGCGGGGAACGACGGCGGAAACTGTCAAAAGGAGTGGAGACCAGTATAATGCCTTCGTTTTTAGCGAATAAGGTACGAAATGAGTGAAACGAAGGTTACCTGAACCATAGGTAACCTTCGTTTCACTCATTTCGTACCTTATTCGCTAAAAACGAAGGCATTATTCTTATAATTTATGATACTATACCTTCCTACTTCCCAATACCATTGGAAAGATCAGTACCATGACAACCATCTCATTGAGGCCATAAACCCTTTCAAGCACGTCTCACCGTATTTTTCTGTCATATTTGACCGGTTAACGTCATCACGTCCCGACCCCTGGGAATTCAGGGGCACAAACCCAACCAACTAACAACCTATCCACTTACAGGGGATCCTCCTCTGCTGCCGTCTGCAAACTCACATAAGGGCTTTCACTGCTTACATTCTCGTCCAGCAAGAAGTACTGCCTACTCTCCGTCGAACCCTCCTCCCCGTAATCGCTGATATCCGGGCTGTGCGGTAGCGGGGCGTCGTACTTGTCCACAAGCGCCCTTACCATCTTGGTCGCGCTCTCGCGGTATCGCGCGTCCTTGAAGACCACATCGAAGATTTTCCGCGGCTGGTACACCATGGTAAAGTTGGGAGATGAGCGCGACAGCCGCGCGCGGTGTGCCGGGGTCAGCACGGCGAAGAAGGCCTCGAGACCGTCGAAGTTCATGCACCATCGACGGTGCAACGGGTCGTGGGGTACGGTCGACGACCACGGCTTTGGGTCGAGCTGGCGGAGGCGCTTGAGGAGCGACCAGAAGAGCGCGTGGTAGTGGTCGACGGAGCCGACTTTCTCGGACTCGGCGGGAGGACAGATGAGGACCAGGGAAATGTTCCGGCCGCGGCTTTTGAGCGCCTTGTGGTATTCGAGGATGGCTTTGGCGGCGAGCTTGGCCACCGCTAGGTCGTCTAGATCCTCGGAGGGCAGGAAGAAGAAGTCAAGCTCGTTGGCCTTGTAGCCCTTGGTGCCGTAGATGCATGGGAAAATCTTGTCGGGTGCTGTGAGAATGTTGGCTAAGTTCTCGTAGGCTTCGCGCTGCCAGGTTCCCAGGGGGTAGTTGGCTTCGACTTGGTATCTGGGCGGGGAGGAGTGTGAGAGTCAGGGTCATTAATTTAATGATATGGCCCACGGAAACAAATACTTACCGGTCGTAGAACTCAACCTTAACGTTTGCCAAAGCGGCCTTCGCCCGCTGGATTCGACCATGCTCTGTGTTGTGTTGGAGCCAGGGTAGAAATGAGGACGAATGCAGTTTCGAGGTGAGACAAGAAGGGTCTTTCATGGTTCCTAGTATGCGAAGAAAGTTAAGACCAACCGTGAAAGCCAAAGCATGACTGACAACGAGAAGGATAATAATATACATGATGTATAAGGGCACCCCTCTCAGATTGGGTCTTTACTACGTGGGAGAGATGAGGAAGAGGAGCAGTAGTGAGTATGGAAAGGGTCTAGATATAAGAGCAAGTCCCAGGAAGGTCAATTTCAATGTTATCCACGATCATTTATAGCTGCGAGAATCCAATTTTGTTAACATTTAAGAGGCATATTAGTCGACTGTCCAAATGCAACGTTATTCAGAATTACCGCCTACGAATCCTTAGGCTTGGTATTCTGTGCTCGACCTCGTGCTATCCACTAATTTAGTACTAGTTTGACCTTCTGTTTCTCTTGTGAGTATAACTAATAAAACCGCTACACAGATTCCATGTAGTGTCTACATTTGTGTTTAACCATTACGTTCTAGTGTGTCCTAAAATTGCCGGCTGTGGTCATCTTAGCTCTTGTCGATGTTCAATAACACAACAACAATAACAACAACAATAAAAATAAAAAGAACAATGTTCGACAACATAGCCATAATAACGTCCACTTTCAAGTAGAAAACTCCCATAAAGTTGTAATTTGATGGGGCTCAAAATACGCTTCAAGACACACAGTTCGTTGGCTTATTAAAACTCTCCTGCCAGTTGGACAGAGATCCGCATCGATCGATCAAAATAATCGCTGCGAGCACTTTACGCGAAACACACACGAAGATTCGCGAGGGAACGCGGTATATTCAACGTGTTTGTACGTGTATGTTTCGCGTTAAGTGCTTGCAGCGATCAATCCGAAGCCGTCTGATCGATCGATGCGGATCCCTGCAGTTGGAGACCGGTGCTTTCGTAACACGGTTTAGCATTCGTCATATAACGGACAATACTAGGTCCTGCTAATTGATAACAGCTCAGCCATGAATATAAGGAATGGCGCCCCATCTGAGGGGTCTAACGTAATCGATGTAACGAAAGGTTTCCCCTTTAATACCAATCACAGTTATGGTCTGCAAGTTCAAGACATGTCTCACCAATGCTAAGTGCCGAGACAAACATGTGTCACTTTACTGAATGCCCGATTGGCAAAAACATCGCTAAGATTGGCGGTTCGATCTCATAGTCGTGGTTGTAAGCAAAATAATTAAAATATACTCATAGTGTTGTAAGTATTCCCGACCGAAATCTCCATTCAGGATAATAGGTCGTTCAATCTCGATTATCTGACTTAATTAGATCCACCGCAGCGTAGGCCACCGCAGCATGCAGAGAAAAATAATATAAGATCTCGGTGGAATCAAGGTGGGATCGAGATGAGATCTAGCACCATGATGTAACGATCCTAATCCTCATCATCAGATGAGGGTATATTCACGTCGGGGGTTCTTGATTTGCAGGTAACAATAGACGAGCCGGGTTGGATCGTTAGGGAGGTTTCAGGGGACTCCCACTTCTATGTGTAGTGCAGTCACACGTAGAAGTCACTCGTATGGAGATACAGTGCAGTCGTAAGACCAAACGAGGGTGTTAGATTGATAGCTAAAGAACTAAAAGGAGTGACTAATTACATGAGGAGAGTATGATTATATAGACATAAGAAAGGCGTAGGAATATTGGAATGATCTATGTGATCTGTCTGATCTGTCAGATCTCATAGATCAATTAGATCAGGAGGGACTGGTAGTGATCTATGGGTTTGGAGTGATCTATCAGATCACGAAGATCCAGTAGATCACTGACATCTGTAATTACGTGACAGATGGGGAACAGGAGAAGACGCAACAGGAATGGTCGTGGCCCATAATCCGACCGTCCTTCCGTACTCGTAACACATGAATGGAACAGTCAGTTGTAGTGTAATTAAAATTACATAACGGAAGCACTACTTGGGAGGAACTCGGCGAAATCTGTAATTGCAGAGCCTGTTGTATATGGCTTTTCCCGAGTGCGGCCGTAAAATGATCGGATGTATGCCGTATCTGCCGGCCTCAAGACAACTTGACAAGCTTCCGCCTCACCGGTTTACCGAAAGATCAAAAGTAATCTTTTCTACATTATGGAGATTTGTACGCCAATATTGCAGATCAATGTCAATGTGTGACCGGAAACCCATAGCTCATGGTGTACTTGTGGCTGGGCACATATTCGAGTAGAACGTTGTCGAACGAGAAATTTAATACCTATGATGAGTACAGTGGTTAGTTATTCATGCTGACACCATATGGGTTTCAACTGTGGTCAACAATCACTCGGAGTCGGGGTGCCGTCTGTCGTCTGTCCACCGACAATAGTTGGGGAAAATGTGCTTCGGACCCCTTTAATGTCGCTCTCACTCAAACCTGTTGGATAAGTTCAACCCTTTCAACTTTTTCCCACACATTCTTCACACTCTGGTTCATCATTCCCTTTCCCCCTACACACTTTTTTTGTCTCCCTGTAATTCATCCCATAACATGTCTGAACAGAGCCGTCCACTTCTGTCGGGAGGCAACTGGGAGGACGTTGGCAGCCACAACAAAAGCCCTGCGACGCCAGGGTATACCTATGGGACCTGTCCTGAAAATGATGTGACCCCGGGGAGCAACTCCCCCGTCCCAGCTCACGTCAAGTCCCTACTCACCTCCCATGGGCTGATGATGAACGCTGACGGCTTCGTGCGCTGGGAAAACTCCAACCCTAAGCACCCCCGCAACTGGGGCCACGGCCGCAAGATCTTCAACACGCTTGTGATTCACTCGCTCGAGTTCGTTACCAGCATGGCGGGTACAGCCGGCACTCCCGCCGCACAGGGGATGCAGAAATCCGGCGATTTCGCGGGCGTGGGGCTCGCCATGTCCATCTTCTGCCTGACGTCGAGCTACCTCCTGGGCCAGGGGCTGGGAGGGGTGTTCTTTCCACCGTACAGCGAGATCGCGGGGCGCAAGACGCTGTATATTGCCAGCACGGCTGTGTACGCGCTGTGCTCGATCTTCACGGCGAGCTTGCACGACGTGCCAAGCATCACGGCGGCGCGGTTCTTGAGCGGGCTGGCGAGCGCGGTGCCGACCATTGTTGTGGCCGGGAGCATGGAGGATATCTTCAACAACAAGGGTCGTGTGGTAAGTGATCTTTCGGCTTTTGTTCAAGAGCTCCCATGCACATGCATACATGCATGCCTGTCAGGTCTCATGGATGTAGTTCAGTTTCGAGATCTCCTATAATTAGACCGGAAAGAGGGATTACTGACTCCAGAAATCATAGTGGGCAATCTTTATCTGGGCCGTCGCTGGCAATGCCGCCGTGTGCGTCGGGCCCATCTACGGCTCCTATGTCACTGCGCGGTATGGCTGGCGATGGGTCTTCTACATTGCGGCTTTGCTGCTGGCTGTCCTCTTCATCTTGTGTCTCTGCATCTCCGAAACCCGCCCCAGTCTGCTTCTGGAACGCCAGGTGTCACTCGTCCGGAAGGAGCTTCCACCAGCCGAGGAGCACAAGATACATGTCCTGAACCCGGACACTGTTCCTGGGCTACGAGCGCTACTTATGGTGACGCTCCTGCGGCCGGTGTATCTGCTGTTCACCGAGCCCATCATCGCCGCCGTTGCTATCATGGGATCCCTCACCTGTGCCTTGTTTTACATGCAGGCAGAATCGCTGATGCTGGTTTTCCGATCATTTGGGTGGAGTTCGGAGACGGCCTCACTGGCTTTTATCCCGATTCTCATGGGGTGTCTTTTCAGCTCGCTGACGAGAGTATATGACCACTGGAAGATCGACAAGATTATCGCTAGTGGCAGGTTCGTGGAGCCCGAAGACAAGTTGACCGGCTTTAGTCTTGCTGCCCCATGTCTCGCTTGCGGTTGGTCCATCTATACCCCCCCGCCCCCCCCCCCCCCCCCCCTACTGCGCTATCTTTAAACAAGAGTGAGTAATTGTATGGCATCAACGGCTGACTGTGACCTACCTGAATCACTACAGGGCTCTGGGTCTTCGCCTGGTCGATCCCACCCCTCGTACCAGATGTGCACTGGCTCGTTCCCCTCATAGCCCAATTCTCCATTGGCTACGCCCTCAACGAGAACGTCTACACCCTGACAGGATACCTGGCCGACAGCTACACAATATATGCAGCCTCGGGGTTTGCAGGCCTAATCCTCGCGCGAGCCACGACCTGCGCCGTGATGCTTCCGCTGACAGCGCCTATGTACGAAGGACTGGGCTACAACTTGGCGACGTCAGTACTGGCCGTCCTCGCAACGCTATTCGTCCCCGTGCCATTCATCTTTGGGCGCTACGGCAAGCGTATCCGAAAGGCGAGCCGCTTCGCTAGCTCGAGCCGGACGCTGTACCACGAAAATCGTGTCGAGGATGACATGGGCCATGGAGAGGAACAAGACATGGTGGGACCGCCCGTTCTTTAGTTTCGTTCTTTATCTCAGACATTGTGGTTATTTCCCAAGCTCCAACCACCCACCTACTCACTCACTGACTACCTAGCCTGTCACTTTGGCCACGTATGGGATGATGATGGTCTCGAAGGCTTTTAAGTGTATTAAGAAGTATATAAAACTTGGATTGGATCTCTGTGTGTTTTCCATCATCGAGCAAATTGTCTCTTGGTATTCAGGGTATGTCAGGTTATATAATAGGGTGTGACGGACTTGTTTACACCCTTGAAGTCGACATGTTAGATTTAAGCCAATTGAGTTCAAGTGTTCTGATTCTGTATGTTGTGTGTGTTCTGTCTAAGTGCGTTCCTGGAAGCCCTATTTGAGTGCTGATCCTTCTAGCGTGTATGGAGCGGATCATCCTTGATCCGTACTCCCTATGGGATCTGCCCTGATATGGTCTAATTCAACAGATTGCCGGCTGCTGTAGCAAAGCGCGCGCTGCCATTGCCTCGTCGCTCTACCACCGCGTAGCATTGTTGTGAACCCATTCTTTCGTATTGACCAGAGGATTTATTTCCTTTTGAGCAACATGCAGAGCGCCGACAAGCTGATTACTGCTGCGGAAGCAGTTGCCTTGATTATGAACCTTCCCAAAAGGACCATTCTTCTGATATTTCGCCATTGTTTCGGTATTGATTATATCGGGCGCAGAACCGTCAAAGTCTTGTAAAGTAGTGTCAACTTGGGAATAGGATATGTAGCTTTCCTCCTCTTCAATACTTTCGCTGCTATCAGAAACAGGGTCAAAATCTGATAAATCATCGTTGTCCATATCTTTAAGCTCGCTGGCTATGTCCTGCTGACTAAGATCGTCCTCCAGATCAAAGACAACCTCCCTAAAAGCACGATCTAATGTGTCGTTCTCTTCATCCTCGTTCGCGAAGCTATCCTGGCCCCAATTTGCGAGTACCTGATCAAGGGGCAGGCGTTTGCAACCCTCGCCATAGAGCAAGGCACGAACGACAAGCTGCAGGGCGTGAGGAGCACAGCGAATCTGCCTTTCCTCGTCGTCAAAGCCAAGTTGTTGGCCGATCTTTATCATAGCACTCCTATTTTTCGATTCGTTATCCAAGGTACAATAACCCACGATATCCTCAATCCCAAAGAAACGGATTATCGCTAAGACTTCGTCGGCAACGTCAGATCCCGTATGTCGCTTCGACAGGGCAGGGAGTGTCAAGAGTGGTACATGGTTATCCCGTTGATTATCTTGAGGTCTAAGTTCCCCGAACTACTCGTCGGGGGTGAAGCCATGTTATATACACTTGGGTGGTCACGTGTGGGGCGTTCTCCATTGTATCTAGCCTTCATGGCTTTGACAGGGAGGTCTAGTAAGATGGTCCATCTCTTGAAATCTTTGTCGACGGAATGGGCATGTATCCCTATAAATGACGTCAACTTTCTCGAAGTCCAGCCATCGAACGTGAGGTGGATTAAACCGCGAGCAGTTCGGAGAAACGCCTTGACCAGAGGCACGGCGCGTTGATATTCGGATCAGGCTTGCAAACAAATAAATCAAATTAAATCGAGGGTTAGATTTGATTTGATTTGATTTGATTTGATTTGATTTGATTTGGACTGATTTGGATCTTATTTGGATATTTGGATAACACCACTTTTTTCTCAAGACGAAACACACTGGGCAGCCCCTATCAGATCCGCTTTGAGCCGTCTTCTCTGAGGCGTTACCATCTGACCCGTAAGGCTGAATATCCGCTCCGGCTCAGAAGACATGGCTGGAATGGAGAAGAGATCAATTGCCATCCTTGACAACCGTGGATACTGGCGTCTTCGAAGAAGCCAATACTGAATTGGACACCTTCCCTCCTAAAAATTTTTCCTTGGCGGGCACTGTTGGTGCTAGCCTGCGAATACCGCCAATGGCGCTACAACTGCCATAGTAAGTGCGGTCACGACCTACAAAACCTTAACACTGGTTATTTCCTACATCTTTCTGGCTTTTCAACACATGCCAAACCACACAATACAACGCAACGCGATGCTGTACGAGGTGCCTGCGCAGAGAGGTATCCTAGGGAAGGCGTACAGATAGTGTCAACCCATTGCTGCGCGACTTTCTCTTCTGCGCGCCGGCGTGTGGGCCAAAACTGCCCTGCCCACCTAATACTCGAAAATCCCTCGCCCGAACCTGACCAACGTCACTCTACCTGATCGACAACTTCCGACGAGACGAACGGCGTATATTTACACAGAGGAACTAGGCTGGCGCCCCTCTGGCTCCGTGGCCCTCGTATTCCGCCTCTGCGAGCAGCCCACGGTGACGATAACACGAACGGCGAAGACGGAGGACATCGTAACGGAAGAGGGATGGCGGAAGGGTTTGGAATCCCTTGGCGGGGTAGAGAGGTTGGAGAGTAGGGGGGAAGAGGTTTTCCGCAACACGCCGGCTACTCCTTGTATTGGTGCTCTACGGGGTACGGCACACTTTCATTTTGCCCTCGGGGCGGTCAGTCATAGTACTTTAGGCCCATGGCCAGATCTCTTTAGACTTGATCTTTATTTTGGTTGCTGCGCCCTTCAAACGGAGGAAGGGATCGCAACGGGAGGACTACGGTAGTCACCGACTTGATTTGCCAGATACGCAGTATTACCTCGTAGCCTAGGCACGCCACCATGCCCTACGGGAGGCTTCCGAGGAGTATTTCCATTTCATGGACTCTTCGCTGGCGTTAAGCAGTATTATTATTATTATTATTAATACTGAATTGGATCCTCAACCAGACAGTTGCCTGGATCATTGGTGGCCACCCACTTTGCGTACTTGTTGCGCTTTACGGATAGAGAAAGCAGCGGTTTTGGACTGAGCTTTTTAATCGATGTTATAAAGTTGTCTAGTTCTGTTGTTTTTCTGAAACTAGTCGGCTGTTCGGGTATTGTATTATGCTCGACTTGAAAGCTTTAATATTCTTCTTAAAGCTTTTTTATAGCGTTTTTGCTTTTCGCTAACTAATCGATATATTTAAACTTCATTTTTAATAATATCTAGCTAAAAGGCCGATCTATTGGCATCAAACCAATCTTATCTTTCGCTGCATCATTCACTTTCCCTGTAGCCTTCAGCAAGTCAACGATTCTATCATGCCCGTTCCACATGGCTATCCATACCGGCGCCCGTCCATGTTTATCTTGAATATCAACATCGGTTGTGTTGTAAGCCAACAACAGCTCAACAATACTTATATGTCCGTATGCTGCCGCCCACCATAGCGGCGTCCGGCCCCATTTATCTTTCGCATTTAGATCAGCTTCGTTCGTATTAACTAGCTGTTCAGCCATGGTATTAAGCCCCCACGTCGCAGCCCACGATAGTGGTGTGAGGCCCGCGTTGTTTTTAGCGTTAACATCAGCTTTGCCCGTAACAAGCAGGAGGTTGACGATACCCTCATGCTCCTTTGCGACGGCCCAAAAGAGTGGCGTCCACCCAGCATCATCTGCCGCATCCACAGAAGCCTTACCTGTGGCCAATAGTCGCCTTACAATGTTTGTATATCCACTCACCACGGCCTAGAGTAGTGGCATTCCATCGTAGTTATTTTCTTCGCTAGGATTTAAGCCCTCCTGCGGGTACAGGGCTAAGAGGACAGCGTTAGCGTAGTCTTCGGTATCGGCCTTCTGTGCATTCTTGATGTCCGGCGGTTCTGCAGTCCAAATATTGGCGACGCTGCTCTGTTGCTTTATCATGTCTAAATCCCCCTCTATCGCCTCAAGCCGGCGTGCAAAATCCGCAGCTGAAAGCTGCTGTGCGTTTCCGGAGTCTGCGTTACTATTATCGTCGTATAAACTACTAATATTTGGTAACTGCAATTCTTCAACTCCGGTTTTAACTTCGTCTAATGAAGCCGCCTTGTTCGACGGCCAGTAGCTAGCGGAACTGGCATCTTTAATGCCATCTCTGGCAGGGAGGGCAATGAGGAAAGCTTGGTATAAATGCCGCTGAAGGTGACTCTCAGGCGCCACATTGGCATCGTGTTTTTCCAAGCATACAAAGCACCATTCGGGTAACGTAGCGGGCCGACCAGCAGTCTGGCAGACGTCATGTACTTCGGGCGGGCCAACGTCCGAATGGACCCGGGCGAGATGATCTTGGAATTGTGAACTTGATGTGAAGTGAAATCCAGGGTGTTTTGCGCCAGGGTTCGTTTCCGGGTGAGAAAGGGGACATAGCCAGTACTCAGTATGAGTCTGAGCGAGATGTGATCGCCACTCTCTAAAGTTTCTATAGGTCTTTGTTAGAATTATGGGGGTGTGGTACACTCCACTCCCTTGTTTATATAATAGCGTAGATCCTCTAGAGCTTTATGGGTTCTTTTTTTTTTCCTTTTAACTTATTCTAAATATAATTACTATTATTGCTTTATATATTATACTAGTTTTTATTTTTTTTTAATAGGTTATAAGCTTAAATAGCTTAACTTATATTGTTTTTTTATTAAAACGCTATTATTATTATATGCTTTTTTATAAGCTATATTTTTAATACTATTATTAAATTTTTAAAAATTTTTTTATTTATATTATTAATTTAATAAAATTTTTTAAAATAATATTTTTTTTTTAAGCTATATATATTTAAAAATTAGCAAAATTAGTAGCTATTTATTAATTTTAACAACTAAGCTATATATTAAATTTAAAATAGAAAAGTTTTTAAACTAACTATTTTATTTTTTTAATATTAATATTTAAACTTTTAATTTTTAAGTTTTTTTTTTAAACTTATTAAATTAGTAGCAAAAAAAGTTAACAAAATATTTTTAAATATTAAACAATATTTTTTTAAAATAAAGCTTATTTTTTATTTTTTTTTTGTTAAATTTTTTAATAAAAATAATTTTTTATTTTTTATTATAAAATTAACTAATATTATATAATTATTGTTTATAAATAAAGTTAATAAGCCACTTAGGCAAATAGATAAACTGTAACCAAATAGCTAAGCTAAAGCTTAACATATAAAGCAGAAAGGTAGGCAATAACCCTTCTGCATAGAGGGGGGGCAAGCTATATAAGCTATATATAGCTTAGCTTTTTTTATATAACCGATTATTGATAACTATATACTAGCAGCTATATATAGCTACTAACGGCTATTAGTATAGCTTTTAGTAATATGTGTAGCTGCTAACAATCAACTTATTGTATATAGCTATTTTACTGCTTTGCTAATTGTTTTGCTAAGTATAATACTACTATAAACAAGCTGCTAATATAAAAATATAGGCCGCTAATAGCTAGTATAAATTAATATATTATTTAATATATAAAGCGCAAAAAAAACTTTTTAACTATTTATTTTTTATATATAAAGCGCTGCAATAAAGCAATTAAAACTTACTACTTTTTTTAAAAAACTTAAAAAAGGCCTAGTTTAGGTAGTTTTTACTATATATAGCTTATAAATATGCTGTAAAGCTTTTTATAATATAGTTTTTTTTTTAAATACTGCTTTAAGCAGCAATAAACCTAAAGTTTAAACATTATAAATAAAGTTAATAATAATTATTTTTTTATTTTTACTAAATTTTTTTATTATTTTTTATTTAATTTATAGCTTATATTATTTTTTTTATTATTTTTAAATAACTTTAATTTGTTTAATTTTAAAGTTATTATTAAAAAAAACATTTTTATTTTTATTTTTATAATATTTTTACTAGGGGCTTTGGCCTATTTATAGTTACCTAGTAATTTATATTTTATATACTATAGTACAATTGGATGTTTATTGCTAACTAACCAACCTAGCTTTCTATTAAGCTGCAATTTGTTAATTAAACTAACAACACTTTTAACGCTTTTTTTTTTATACAAAGTTCGCAAATTTTTAACTTTTACAACAGAAGCCAAAACGCTAGAAATAGTTTTTTTTCTTGGTATTAAACCTACATTTTTTTATTTGCATAATAATAACGCTTTTTAATTAAGCTTTAAATAGCAGCCGTAAAAACGCCTCTGTTGTGCTTTTATTTTAAGCCGCAGCTATTAAGCCATTTAGCCTACTGCTATGCAATAAATTAACCGCACTTAATTATACTTTAAATTTATATATTTGTTAACTTTTTAAAATGCTTTAATAAAAACTTTTTTTTTAATATTTTCGATTTTATGTTAGTTTATTTTGCTTTAGTTTATTTTAATTTTTATTATAGCTTTATAAAATTTTAAATATTAGCAATTGTTTAAATATACAAAAAAATAAATAACTATAAAATAGCATTTATAAATATTATTAAACCTATTAATATTTTAAGTATTAAAATTTTTAATTATTTTTAATAATTTAAAAATAGTTTTAGCTAAAGCTTTGTTTTAAAAGCTTACTATAGTTATTAAATTTAAGCATTTTAGTTGTTAGTAGTAATAATAGTATTGTTATAAAGCATATAATAATAATAAAAGTATTGTAATAGTAGTAATAAAAAGTAAAAAAAATAACTGCTTTATAAAGCTTTTTGTTTATTTTTTATTTTTGTAGCATTTTTATTTAAATTTAGGTATATATAGCATATTGGATAAAGTTTGGTTAGCAAGCTTAAAATAGCTATTTTTTTGTTATTTTTTTGGCTAAAGTTTGGCAATTAAACATGTTAGTTTTTTTTTTTATATGTTGCTAGCGATTTATAATAAAAAAAAATTTAGCTTAACGTATATGCTAGGTTTATTTTTATATTAACTTTAGCATTTTATTCTAGTATAACAAATTTATTTATACTGCAGCTAGAAGTTTAAAGCTGTGCTTATTGTATAATAAACGGCTATATAGGATAGTTTTAGTAAAGTTGTTAAAGATCTATATTATATTTATATTACTTATATAAATAACTATATAATAATAACTGTATATTTATAACCGACTTTATTATATAAAAATAACTAGGTGCAAAAAGAAAGCAAGCATTGTATATTTAATGTTTTAATAAAAATCAAACTATAATAATATTTTTACTAGCGTTTATATTAATGTTTATATTTATACTTAAGTAAACTTTTATAGCTTTTATTTAGTTTTTATTAAAACTATTAAATTAATTATATTTTTTATATAAACTTAAATATAAAGTATATAAGCTTAAACTATTTTTTATATTTAATAAAAATATAGCAAAATTTATTATTAAAAATTATATTAAAATTATTTAATAATATAGTTAAAATAAGCTTAAAAATAAAATTATAAAGCTTAATAATTATTATTAAAATAAAATTGCTTAAAAACTATATTAAGTTTATAAAAAAAATGTTTAATTATTTATTAATTTAAAGCTATAAATATTTTTTTTTAAAAAAATTTTAAATAATAGTTTTTGTTTATTAAATTATTAATATTAAAATAACTTTAAAAAAATAAATTAAAATATAAAAAAATAAGCAAAATAAAACTTATACTATAATTAAAAGCTAATTAAGCTTTAATATTTATATTACTATTTAATATTTTATTAAAAATTTTTTTAATATTATTATATTTATTTAAAATAAGCTTATTAAAAACTATAAATTTAAAAAAAATATTATTTTTTAGTTTTTAATTTATTAATAAAACAATATTAATTTAAATATTTATAAAAAAAATATAATTAAACTAGCTTTTAAGCTTTAAACTATTTAAAATAAACTAATAAAGCTAAATAAAACTTATAAAATTATTAAACTTATTTTTATTAATAAATTTTTTATTTTATTTAGCTTTATTTTTAATGTTTTTTTTATTGCTTTTTATTAATAATATAATGTTTTTGTTTTTAGCAAATAAGTTTATAAAATAAGTAAAATAAAAGTTATTTATAATTTTTAATTTTTTACTAGTATTATTATAACTTAATTAAAAAATGCTTATTTTTATTTAAAAATAGTATATTATAGCTTTTTATTTTTTTGCTAATTTATTTTTTTACTAATTTATTTTTTTGCTTACTTATTTAGCTTTTTGTTAAACATAAAACTTTAGTATATAACTTTTATTATTATATTATTTTTTTATAATATATTTTAATTATAAGTTAAATAAAATAAAAATATACAATTTAATTTTGTTAATTATTAAATATTGCATATTTTATATTAAATATTTTTATTAAAAAGTATAATAATTTAAAATAAACTTATATTTAGTAAATTATATAACTATATATATAATAAAAAAATAATAAAACAATTATGCTATTAATAAGCTTTGTGTATTTTATTGCACATATATATAACTATATATATTTATATATAGCTATAGGCTATTTTTGTATTTTTTTTTTTTTTTTTTTTTAGTTTAAAATTTTTATTTATAGAATTAATAAACTAGCATTTTGCTATATAACAATTGTAATACTATTTTAAGCTTTAAAATTTATTTGTTAATAAATATTTTATTAAATATATATTTTTTATTATTTTATATAACTAGCAAAATATAAATTGGTTATTTTAATAATTATAACTTTAATTTAACTATAATTATAATTTTTACTTTAATAACTATAATTTTAATTTTAATTATAATTATAACTTTAAATTTTGTTAAACTTTATGTTTAACTAATATTTTAGCGCTAAATTATTTATAAAAAAAGCAATTTATAATAGCTATAAATAATTTAAACAAATAACTAACGATTTATTTATTTTTATTAAAACTAATAAAAAAAAGTTTTATAAAGCTTTAATTTTTAGCTGCAAAAATAAAAAAGTTTAAATTAATATTATTAATAATAATTTTAAAATAAAACAACTTAATAAAAATACTTTATTAGTATTTATTAATGAAAATAATATAATAAACTAAACTATTGTTTAATTAGCAGCTAGCAATAATAAAAAAAAAACTAGTTATAATATAAAGTTATTTATTTTATAATAAAAAATTTAATAGCTATATAAGCTACTAAGCTAGCAAACTTTTGCTATAAAAAAATATATAAGCAATATATTTTTAAAAAATGCTAACTTTATTTTTTATGCTAAAAAAATAGCTGTATAATTGGTATTTTAATTATAAACAGTTTATAAAAACAAATAGTATTAATAATATAAAAATAAAGCAAAAGCTAAAGTTAAATATTTAAGCAAGTTTAGCAGCAATAAAAATAAGTTTAATATTTAAGTATATAAGCTAACAAACAAGTTTAAAAAAAATAAATTAATATTTTGCAATAAAAAAAGCTAAATAAAATATTTATTATTTTAGCTAAAAAAAAAAGCTTTTTAATTAATTAAAATTTAATATTAATTAACTTTATAATTTTTTAATAATATAGCTAAAATAATTTAAACTTTAATTATTGTTTATTATAATTTTAATTAAACTATTATTATTTAATAAGCTTTAAATAAATATTAATATAAACTTTTAAATAGTTTTAATATTTATAATTTTATTTTAATTTTTAATAGTTTAGTTTAAAAAGTAATAATATTTAAGTTTAAATAGTTTTAATTATTATAGAAATATTTAAATATAAATTAAAATATTAAACTTTTTAAAGTTAATATTAACTAAATAATATTTTATAAACAATTTTATAATAAAGTAGCTAAAGCTGTTTATAACTATTAATGTTTTTATTAATAAAGCTAAAAAAATAAAAGCAAAATTTTAGTAGCTTGCTAAAATTAAAATAATAATAAAGTTGCTTTAAAAAAATAAAATGCTTTTTAAGCTATAAAAGTTAACTAAAACAATAAAATTAAAAAATTAACTAAAAAATAAAAAAAAATTTATTAAGCTAATAATATTTGTTTTAATTATAATAAAATAGATTATATAGTAAAAAACTATTTAAAAAACTAAAATGTTGCTATTATATTTATATAAACTTTGTTTAATAAAAAAAAGTTAAATAAAATTTTAAGTTTTAGTAATTTAAAAAACTAAAAAAACTAGCAAAAAATTTTTTGCTAGTTTAATTATTTATTATAGCTAATATAAATAGCCTAAAAAAATTATTTAGATTTATACTACTTATATAAATATAAAATAATAAAAAAAATATAATAAAATTTATTGCTTTATATAATATTAAAGTTTAAACTAATTTTTTAGTTAATTAAAGTTTAGTAAAAAAATTAAAATAATAAAAACAAGCAAAAATAATTTAGCTAAAAAAGCTAATATTATTAACTAATTATTATAAATATATAGTTAAAAAAATAAAAAAAATTTTAACTATTATATTAATAGTAAATAGTTAAAAGTTTTTTAACTAAAAGTTTAAAATTATAAAAATAATTTATAATATTATTATTAGCTTTTATTAATTAGCAGTTTAAAAAGTGCTTTTTAACTACAAAAAAAAATTACTAACTATTATTTAACTTAAAAAAAACTGCTTAATTTTTAAACTATTTATAAAAATATTTTATAGCAAAAAACTAAAAGTGCTTAAATAAAAACTTAAACAACTAATAATTTAAAATAACTAAACAATTATTAAATATTTAAAAAAAAACTATTAAACTAACTTAAATTGCAAATAATAAAAAAAAATAAAGCTTTTTATTATATTAATTTTTATAAAGTATATTAACTTTTATATAAAAAAAATAAAAAAAGTTATTAGTATATAAGCTTTTTAAAAAAAAAATTAAAAAATTTTTAATAAATAGCTAATATTGTTTTTTGCTAACAAAAATTTTAAATATATTAAGTTAATAAAATAATTAATTTTAAAAAAGCTAGCTTATTTAAAAAGCTTTTTTTTAAAAAAGCTTTTTATTAAATTGCTATTATTAAAACTAAATTATAATATAATTTTAAAATTAAATAATAAGCTTTAAACAATTAGCTTTTTAAAGTATTAAACTTTTATATAGTATATATTATTAAAAAAAAAAAAAGTTAAAAAACTTTTTTAAATAAATTTTATTAAACTTTATATAAATTTAAATATAGCTTTAGTTTTTTTTATACTAAAATTTTATTTTACTAAACAATAATTTTATATAAACTTTTAATAGCAAAATTAATTTTTAAAAAACTAACTAATATAAATTTTTAATTTAAATAATACTATATATAATTATTATAATATAGTAATTTATTTAAAAATTAATATTATTTAAGCTTTTAATTAATTAAAGTTTATATTATAGTTTTATTATTTAATAATATTTTATATTTATTTAAATATATATTAATAAAAAGTTTTACTGTTTAGCTTTAAAGTTAAATTAGTTTAGTAATAAAACTTTATTAACGTTTAATTATATAAATTATTTAACTAATTTATTAGTATATATATAAATAACATATTAATTTATTTAAATAAATAAAAAAATTATTAAAAATAATATAAAAAAATAATTTTTTGTTTAAATAAAATAAACTTATAAAAAAATATTAAAAAGTTTTACTTTAGTATTATTATAATAAATTATTTAAAAGTAATTTTAAAAGCTAATAAAAGTATTTAAATTAACTTTTATAAAATAAAAATAATTATAAATTAAAAATTTAAAAACTTAAAAAGCTTAATGTTTATTTAATTATTTTTAAAATTATATAATTTTATATAAGCATTTATTTATTATACTAATAAAATAATAAAACTTTTAAATTAACTACTAAAAAAATTAATATTATAAAAGCTAGAATTTAAGCAGCAAAAAACTTTTAAAACTTTAAAAAAACTAATAAGCATTATTTTAATAATTATGTTTTTTAAACTTAATATAAAAACTTAAATTAAAATAAATATTTTAAAAAATATTATTAAAAGTATTATTTAACAAAAACAAAAAAACAAAAAATAAAAGCTTATAAGCTATTTTTTTAAAATAATAATAATGTTTAAAAAAGTTTATTTTATATAAAACTAAAAACTATTAGTAATAGTTTAAACTTTAAAATATTATTATTTTAAATTAATAAATATAAAATTTTAAATAATTATTAACTATTAAATATTAATTTATTAATTTATAAAAAAAATATTATTTATTTAATAAATAAAATAAATAAACTTTTTAAATAACTTTAATATTATTTTTTAATACTAACTAAGCAAAAAAAATATAGTTATAAATATATTGTTTTATAAAACTATTAATTTTTTAATAGTAAAAGCTAAAAAAAAGCAAAAATATATATTTATTTTAATTAAACTAAAATAAATTAAAAGTTTAATTATATTAATAAAAATTGTTAAAATAGTTAAAAAATTAAATATTAACTTTGCTTTATAAAAAACTAATTTAATAAACTTAATTGTTTAAAAAAACAAACAATAGAAGCTTAAAAATTAAAAAAATAAATTATAAATATTTAAACTAAATTAAAACAAAAATTTTTTTTTATAAACTGTTTTATTATAAAAAGTATATAAACTAGTTTTAATAGTATACTAAAGCTAAAATAAGCTTATTAAAACTATAAAAAAAATTTACTATTAGTTTTTTTTAAAACATAATATATATTGTTATATAAATAATTATTATAATTGTTATAAAAATAAATAACTAAAAAATAAAACTTTAAAATTATTATACTTTATATTAATATTTTAAAACGTTTAAAAGTATATAGTAATAAATAATAAAAATATACTATTAAATAAACATAAATATAATTATATATAAGTATTTATTAATAAATTTAATAAAATAATTATAATTTTGTTAAAATATAAAATAAATATAGCAAAAATTTTTGCTGTTTAATACTATTATTTAATATATTAATTTTTTAAAATATTTAAAATATAGTTTTTAAATAATATAAAACTTTTTATTTTTAAGTTTATAAAAATACTAAACTATTTAACTAATATAAAACATAAACAAAAAAATATTTATTATTTTTAAATATAAAAAGCAATTAAAAAAATAAACTATAACTTAAATTAAAAATTGCAATTTTATATTAACAAATATTAAAACAACTAAAATGTTTATTTATTAGCTTTAAATTTTATATATAATATTTTATAGTATTTAATAATTAATATAGCTTTAATAAAAATAGCTATAAAAATTAAGCTAAAAAATTATTTAATTATTAACGTTATAAAAAAAGTGTTTAATAATAAGCAAGCAAAAAAAGCAGCTAAACTAGTAAAACAAATAAAAAAAGTTTAAAAAATAGCTTACTAAATAATTATAATAGCTTAAAAAAAACAAAAATTATAAGCAAATAAAAAATATAAGCTTATAAATTTTATTATAATTAATAAAATTTTTTTAAACAAAAAAAGCTTATTTATAATAGTATTAACTATATAATTAAACTTATAATTTATAAAACTATTTATTATACTAAAGCAATATAAATATAGTTATATATTAAATATGCTTAATATTTATAAAAAAAAAAACCTATTTTATACTAACTAACTATAAAAAGCAAGCAATAATTTGCTATTTTAATAAATATAAAAAAAACTATTACTTAAAAAAATTAATAATAAACTTAAATATAAAGTTAATTAAGTAAAAAAAGCTAAAATATTTAGTTATTTTAAAAAATTATAATACTAAGTTTTATAAAAAAACTGCAATTTTAATAATATTTAATATTTAGCTAGCAATTTTAAAAATATATTTATAGCTTTAAATAAGTTTTATTAAAAACGCTTAAAAAAACTTAAACTTTTAGTATGCTTATAAAAATAAATATATATAGCTATTGTAAATAAATTTGCTAAAAACTATAAAAATAATAATTATACTAAAAAATTTAGCACTAAAAAGCTAAAAATATATTGCTATAAATAATAAACTTTAATTTAGCTTTTAATTAAAATTTTAGTTTTAATAAAAAATAATATAACAATTTAAAATAAATTTATACTTAATAAATTATATAACTATATATATAATAAAAAAATAATAAAATAATTATACTATTAATAAGCTTTATATATTTTACTATATATATATATAACTATATATATTTATATATAGCTGTAAGCTACTTTTATATTTTTTTTTTTTTTTTTTTTTAGTTTAGAATTTTTGTTTATAGAATTAATAAACTAGTATTTTGCTATATAACAATCGTAATAAAAAGTATAGCTATATATATAGCTTTTATTTTACCTATTTATATTTTGTTTATTTTAAGTTTTAAGTTTTAGTTTTTATTTATTTTTTTATTTATTATTATTTTGTTTTTTTTATTTTTATTTATATTTTATTTTTAAAACTATTTATTTTAATGTTTTTATTTTTTTAATTTTTTATTTTAGTTTAATTTTTATATAAATTTTAGTATTTTATTTAATAATAGCTTAAATTTATTATTATATTTTTTTAAAGTTTTAATAATATTTAATGTTTTAAATATAGCTTTTAATATATTATTATATGTTTTAATAAATTTAACTTTTTATTAAACTTTTTAGTTAAAAAAAAAGCATTAAAAAATTTTAGCAAAGTTATAATAAATAAGTTTTTATAAAAATATTTAATTTAAAAAAGTTTATTATTTAAATAATAGTTTTTTTTAAAGCTATTTATAGCGCTTATAAAAATAAAAAAAAGTTTTATTTTAATAGTTTGTTTTATGCTAATGTTATAAAAAAAACTAGTAAAATTAAATTTAAAATATATTATTAATTTAAACTTAATAGTTAAGCTTAAACTAAAATAGCTATAATTTTTACTAAGTTATAAAAATTTATACTAATAAACTTAAAAAAATAGCTATTTGCTTAAAAAGCTATATATATATAAACTATTTAATATTTTATATATATATTATAATTATAATAATAATAAATTATAATAATAATAAAAAATATTATTTTATTAGGTTTTATATATATTATTTTTTTTAATATTATTTAAAAAGTTTATTTTTTAATATTTATATATTAGTTTTATTTATTTATTATTTTTATTTATATATTATTTATATTTATATATTTTTTTTTTACTGTTTATTATTTATATATTTATTAATAAGTATTAAAATAGCTAATTTAAAAACTATTAGTATTATTTTTATTTTTATAGCTGTTTATTTTAGCTATTTTAATAATAAAAGTTATAATAAAAACATATATTTAAATACTATTAAATAAAATTATTAGTACTTTATATATATTTAATTAAATGTTTAATTATTTAAAATAATTATAATTGTTAATTTTTATTTTAATAAATTATTTAGCTAAACAAGTATAGTTTAAATTTTAAACTAATATTTATAATAATATAAAAAAAATTATTTTAAAAAAATACTAAAGTTAATTTTATATAAATTATATTAAAAAACTAGCTATTTAAATTATTAATTTTTTTAATACTAATATAAAAAATTAAGCTATAAAGTGTTAATAGTTTTTATTAAAATAAAAGTTTAAATTTTAAATATAAATAATAACGCTAATAAAAAAATATAACAATTATAAAAGTAAAAATAAAATATACTTATATTATATAAATATAGCTATAGTAAAATTATATTAAAATATACTAAAAAAATAAAAAAATGTTTTATTAATATATATTTATATTTAAATTAGCTTAATATAAATATTAAATTAATATACCTTTTAGCTACTAATAATTTAATATTTAATATATATAGTATTATATATAAAATTATTGCTTATATAAACAATATAAAGCAAAATTATTAATTTTAAATAAATATTTTAAAAATAATATAAAGTAAAATTATTAACTTTAAGTAAATATTTTATAAATAGTATAAAATAAAATTATTAACTTTAAATAAATATTTTGCAAATAGTATAAAACAAAATTATTAATTTTAAATAAATATTTTATAAACAATATAAAGCAAAATAACTAACTTTAAATAAATATTTTATAAAAGTTAGCTAAAGTTTATAAATATAATAATATTGCTTTTAATATTTAGTTTTTTTTTTAAATTAATATACTTTTTTAAAATATTTATAGCGCTAAAATAATAAATATTATATTTTTTTTTTAAATTAATATATATATAGCAAACACTAATTTTAGTTATTATATGTTATTTTTAAGTTTAGTTAATAATTTGTTTTGTTTTGCTTTAATAAACAATTAAAAAAAAATTTTTAAGCTTAAAAATATATATTTTATATTTGCTAAATTATTTTGTTTAAAGTTTTTACTTTTTTAAAATATTTATAGCGCTAAAATAATAAGTATTGTATTTTTTTTTTAAATTAACATATTTTTTTAAAATATTTATAGCGCTAAAATAATAAATATTATATTTTTTTTTTAAATTAATATATTTTTTTAAAATACTTATAGTATTAAAATAACAAATATTATAAAAAAAAAGTTTATATTTTAGTATTATTTTAATATATTTTAGTTTATATTTTATTATTATTTTAATGTATTATAGTATATAGTTTAATATTATTTTAGTATATTTTAGTATATATTTTATGTTTATTATAGTTTATTAAAGCTGTTAAAACTATTAAAAACAACCTGCTAATAAAACTACGCGAAAAAAAAAAGTTAAAAAAGTAAAAAAAAATATAAACTAAAGGCCCTCGCGATTAAAGGCAAAAAAGCCTTCGTTTTTATGTTTTTTTACTTTTTTTACTTTTTTTTTTCCTTTTTTAGTTTTAGTAATAAATAATTCTTAGTAGTTTTAGCAGCTTTAGCCGATATTTTTTTTTATTAAATAACAGCTTTAGCTTTTTTTTTTTAATTATTATAGCTTTAATTTTTTTTGCTTTTTTATATTATAACTTGCAAATATGCTTGTTAATAATATTATTTGCAAATAAACAAACTAAATATATATTTTTTATTCCACTTAAGCAAATAAATAAACTGCAACCAAATAGCTAAGCTAAAGCTTAGCACGTAAAGTAAAAAGGTAGGCAATAACCTTTCTGCACAAAAAAAAAGCAAGCTATATATAAGCTATATATAGCTTAACTTTTTTATATAACTAATTACTAACAACTATATACTAGCAGCTATATATAGCTACTAACAGCTATTAGTATAGCTTTTAATAATATATATAGCTACTAATAACCAATTTATTATATATAGCTATTTTACTGCTTTGCTAATTGTTTTGCTAAGTATAATATTACTATAAACAAGCTGCTAACGTAAAAATACAAGCCGCTAACAGCTAGTATAAATTAGCATATTATTTAATATATAAAGCACAAAAAAAACTTTTTAACTATTTGTTTTTTATATATATAAAGCGCTATAATAAAGCAATTAAACTTTATTACTTTTTTTAAAAAACTTAAAAAAAGCTTAGTTTAAATAGTTTTTACTATATACAGCTTGTAAATATACTATAAAGCTTTTTATAATATAGTTTTTTTTTTAAATATTGTTTTAAGCAGCAATAAACCTAAAGTTTAAACATTAAATATATATTTTTTATTAGTTTATAATATTTAATATAACTAAATGTTTAAGCTTTTACTGCTAAGTTTTATTATAAATTTATAATAAACCTAAAATTTTTACTTAAATATACTAAAATAATATAAAACTATATACTAAAAAAAATTAAAATAATAATAAATTAAACATTAAAATAATAGTAAATTATATACTAAAATATACTAGAATAAACTAAAATATAGCTAAAATACTATTAAAATATAGCTAAAATATAGCTAAAATATAAACTTTTTTTTTTTTAGCGGCAGCTATACCTAAAAAACTTTATTTTAATAATTTAATAATATATTTAACTTTAAGCAACTATTTGCAATAAAGCAATAAAACTTTAATTATATTAGTAAAAATTTATAGTTGCTATATTTTAAAAATTTTTCTATAAACAAAAAAAACAGCAGTATTATATACCAGCAAAAATATTTAGCATAGTAAACTAATATATATAATATTTAAACAGTTTAGTTATATTTATAATTTAAGTATTAAAATTAATAGCTATATATAAAACAAAAGCAAAAGTAAATAATTAGGCTTTTATTTTAAATATGCTTATAAAGCATAAAGCAAAAGCTAATAAAAATATAATTTATTTTATATTACAATTTTACTTAAATATTATATATAAAAATTTTTAGTTTTATTTAAAACAATGCTTAAATAGTCTATAAAATTTTTTAATTTTTTAATTAAGTTAAAAAAAAAAACAAAACTTTAATTTAACATACACAAATTAAATTATTTTAGTTAATTTATAATAAAATGCAGCAATTAAAATAACATAGCTATATAATTTATATTACAAGCTAATTTAATTTATAATTCTGCTTATTAAAAGCTATATATAACACTACTAATATCGCAAAATATATTATTAAGCTAAAAAGTTTTAATAGCTTTTGTTAAAATAAAAGTTTAAGTTTTAAATATAAATAATAATACTAATAAAAAAATTATAGCAATAATAAGTTTTTTTTTGTTTTTGTATTATAGTAATAAAAAATATAAAAATAATAGTAGCAAAATTAATTATAAAAAAAAATATACTAGTAAAAATTTTTTAGCGTTTTATTAAAGCTTTATTATAAGCAGTACTAAAAAAAAATAAAGCAATTTGCTTTACTAGTTTAAAATTTAACAAATATAAAAATAAAAACAAATATTGCTTTTAATACCTGGTTTTTTTTTTAGTTTAAATTAACATATTTTTCTAAAATGCTTATAGCACTAAAATAGCAAATATTACAAAAAATAAAAGTTTAAACAAAAAAAAAAAATTAAATTTTTATATTAATAGTTTAAGCAGCTAGTTTTTTAATATAACCTAAAATAAAAATAGTGCTAATAGTTTTTAACTTGTTTATTTATTTGCTATTAAGCAAATAAGCAAGCAAAAAAATAAATAAGTAAGCAAAAAAAAAAATAGGTAAACAAAAAAGTAAAAAATTTTAGTATACTATTTTTAAATAAAAAAAAAGCATTTTTTAATTAGGTTATAATAATAGCAGCAAAAAATTAAAAACTATAAATAACTTTTATTTTACTTATTTTATACTTTATTCGCTAAAAACAAAAGCAAACAAAAGCTTTTTTGTTTTTAATTATAAAAGCTTTTAATATAATATTTAAGCAAAATAAAAATAATACTATTATTAAATATGCAATTATTTTTAATAAAGTAGTTATAGTTGTTTAAAAAAAATAATAAAGCTAAAAGCTTTAAAAGGCTAATATAAGCTTATTAACTACTAAAAAAGCTTTATATAAACATTATAGCAAAAAATATTTAATTTAAAAGTATTATAAAAAGTTTTTTAATTTAGTATTAAAAAGCTAGTTTAAAAAAAAAGTTATAAAAAATAAAAGCTTAATAATATTAAAAAAAATAAAATAAAACTAAAAAAAAATACTAAAAGTATTTAAACTTTATTAGTATTTATTTAAATTTTAAAAAATAATAATTTTAACTTTTTTTTTATTAGTTTTGTTTTTAATAATATTAGTATTATTATTATAGCTTTTAAAACAAGCTTTTTTATAAAAGTTTTTAAAGCTAATTTAAAAAAAGCTATTTTTATTTTATTACTAATGTTTATTAAACTATTTAGCGTTTTTTAAAATATTTTAAAAATTTTTTAGCTAGCTAACTTTTTATTAAAGTTTAGCTTTATTAACTTTAATAATTTTTTAAGTAATAATTTTGCTATATAGCTTAAAAAAGTTTTTATAGTAAATATAAAAGCAAGCAATTATTTTTTTTATAAACATAAAAGTTTTTTTAGTATAAAACTATATATTAAAATAAAAACTATAAAAATAAAAAAAAAATAGTTATATTAAAGCTTATAAATAATTATACTTTTATTTTAATAGTTAATAGCTAAAAAAAACAAACTATATTTTATAATGTAATATATTGCTTTAAAGCTAAAGTTAATTTTATTTTTATTTTTTAATTTTTTTTAAAAAAAACTAAATTTTTATTTTACTAAAATAAAGCTTATAATGCTAAAAGCAAAAACTATTTTTTTATTGTTAATATTATTAATAGCTTATATTTAGTTAATATTTTTAATAGCAATATTAATATTATAGCTTTTAATATTAGCTTTTATATTTATTTTTTGTTTAACTTTAAAATATAAATATAGCATAAAAAATTAAGCTATTTAAATAATTAAAGTTTATATTATTTAATAAATTGTTTAACTAAAATTATATTTATTTAAAAATATTATTTTTATAAAATATATATTAAAAAAAAAATAAAAAAAACTTTTTATAAAAGTTTATTAAAATAAAGCATATAAAAATTAAAATTTTTTTATATAAATTTTGCTAAAATATTAACTTATTTAAACAAAATAATAAAATATAACTAGTTAATTTAATAAACTATTATTTAAAATAATTTTATTAAAATAACTTAAACTTTTTTTATAAAATTAGTTTTTAATTTTTTTAAAATATTTTAAATGTTTTTTAATTAAAAAAAACTATTAAAATAATATTATTAATATATTATTTTAAATTAAAGATTTATTTTTATAAATAATATTTTTAAATTTTTTTATTATAATAAAAAAATAATATTGTTTTTTTTTACTATAAATTAATATTAGCAAAATAACATTATTAAAAAAATTATAAATATTTTAAAAAATATTGTTTGTTAATTATTAATTATAGCTATTTTTAGCAAAGTTAATATTTAATATTAGCTTATTTTAATATATATTATAGTTTATTTAAAAAATTTTTATTTAATTATTAAATTAAAAAATAAAACTTTTTATAAAATATAATATAGTATATTTTTAAACCTAATATATTTTTAAAACGTTAAATTTTTAAAATACTATTTTTTTTAAAAAAAAGCTTTAATTTTTAATAAAAAAATAAAGCTTTATATTATATTAAAATATTAAAATAAAAATATTATAAACTATATTATTTTTTAAACTTTAAGTAAATAATTTATGCTAATAATATTTATTTTAAAAAATAATATATTTATACTTTTATTAAAAATTAGTTTTTTATTTAATGTTATACTTTGGCTATTTACAAAAATTAGGGCTTTTGTACGAAATAGCTATATTGTATTGAAATCTACGTATAAAAAGAAAAAAAGAACATAATAAAGGTCCTCTGCAATTAAGGCCTATATAAATATGTAGGTTAAGCAGTAGCCGCAGGCAAAATGCTAGGTTAGATAACTAGACCTACATAAATAAAATTATAAAATTATAAGGTTGTAGCACCTACAAGCCACTATACTATAACTGCCTTTCCTTAAAAAATAAAGTTCTATTTTAAAACAGGGTTAAACTAATTGCTTTTTAGTAAAAAAAAAAATTATTTTAAGTTTTTACTTGTACGTTTTGTTTTAAGCTTTTAAACTATTGCGCTATAATATAAGCTTTTTTACAATTTATTATTGCAAATTATACCTATATGCTGCATTATTTTTATATTTAGCTACACTTTTGTTTTTTTTATATATTTTTTTTTTATACACCTTGTTTTACCTTGTTAGGTACTAGCTTATTATTATTAAAGTAAAAGTTAATAAATTTTTTTTTTTTAGCTGCTTTTAGCTAAATATCCAGTTTTATTAAAAGTTTAGCAAAGTTAAAGTTTTTATTATAGAACTTTTTTAGCACTGCAGCGCTATTTTAAAAGTTTTTAACATAGTACTATTTGTTATTTACGTTTTAACTTTTTTAATTAACTTAGTATTAAAGTTTTTTATAATATATTTTAAAAGTTTAAACTTTTTTAACCTTAAATTTTTCTTTTTTTTTAGGTTTTACTACTTTTTTTTTAAAGTTATTTGCTTTTTGTTTTAATAATAAATTGTTAAAATATTTGTATAATCAATTAGCATAAAATTTATTTATTGCTTTTTATAACTTAAATACTTTAAAAATAAAAATATTTTTTTTTTTTTTTAATATTTTAAACTTTTGTAAAGTTATAAAATAGTTAAGCTTATTTAATAGTTAATTTGTTTTTTAAAATAATTGTTTTTTTAAAATAAAAATATAATTGTTTATACTAAAGTTAAACTTTTGTTAATATTAGTTAGCTTAATTAGTTATGCAGTTTTGCGCTTTAAATATATATATTTTAGCTATATTAATATATTATGCTAAAGTTTAGGCCTTTTTTTAAACATTAGTTTTTAGTTTTTGTTTTTTTATTAGCAAATCTTTAAGTTTATTTGCTTGCATTTTAGCTTTTTAGTTAAAGTAAAAAAGCATTAAAAAGCTTATTTTTATTTTATGTAGTAATAGTTCTATAAATTTATATAATAATACCGCTTAAGTATAATTTATTATAAAAATATAATCTAACTAGTTGTTTTAATAATAGTTTATATATAGTTGTAGCTTTTAGTTTAAATATTTATTTATAATTTTAGCCTGTTTTGCAGTTTTATAATGTTCTACAAACGCTAATTAATAAATTATACCTATTAATTTGTTTAATTTGTTTATAAACACTAATTTAAACTAGGGTTTTCGGTTTGTTATAATAGTTATAAGCATATTAAAAATTTTAAATAGTTTTTTATAATATATTTTAGCAGTATTTTTAGCTATAGTTTTAGTTATATAAAATATAGTTTATGCTTTTTTGCTTAAACAGTTTATTATAACTAAAGCATTATTAAAACTATGTTTATTTTTTAGTATTTGCTTAAAGTTTATTACTAAATATTACTATACCTAATTAAAAATTAATAGTAGTATAAGCTTTTTTAGTGTTTTGTTTTTTAAAACCTTTATAGGTTAGCATTTTATATAGTTTAAAATATATATATTATAATTGTTGGCTATTTTAGGCTACTAATATTTTTTTATTAAAAGTTAACAAGTTTTTTTTTTGCTAAAATATACAATTATTATATAATTATATGCTTTTAAAATTAAATAAGTATATAAGTATAATATATTAAGTACTATAAATCTTTTTTTGTATATAGTTATTTTATTTTTTATAGTTTAAAGGTTATTTTTTTGTAATGTTTGGGCTTTTTAGCAGTATATTTTTATACTAAGGTTTTTTTGATTGTTTTTAATAATTTAATTTATTAAATGCAGTTTTTTTAAAAAACAGAGTTTTTTTTAGCAGCTAAGTATACAAAAAAATATGTTCTTTTTTTTTTTTATCTATTTAAAAATAAAGCATATAGTAAGCTAAAATATAGTTATATGCTTTTGCGCTTTTTTTTTTTTTTTCTATATATATAACTTTTTTTTTTTGCGCAATAAAACGTTAGCTATTATATTATTTTTTTTTAGTTAAAAAATAATTAGAAAATTATATTTAAAAAATAGCTTGTTTTAGTTTGCTTGTTATAAATTAAAGTGTTATTTTTTGCTAAAATATTTTAGCGCTTAATAGTTAATAATTACTAAAAAAAAATTATTTTGCTTATTACTAATTAACTTAAGCTTTTATTTTTTTAAAGCTAGTATTATTGCTAGCATTTTTTTGTTTAGTATATTATAATTTAGTTTAATATTTTTTAAAGTTTTTAAATAATATATTACAAAGTACTAATTTTTACTATATAATTAAAAAAAAACTTTTGCTGCTATTTTGTTTAAAGCATTAGTTTTTACTTTTATAAGCAAACTATATTTATAGTATTATAAAATAAATAATAATATAAATGCTTTTTTAAGTTTGTTAAACAACTTTTAATATTTTTATGTTTAGTTAAAAAATGTTTTTTTATATATTAATTAGTATAATATTATAAATATTTTACTATATTTACTAATAAATTTTCAATAAAAATTGTAAAATTTTAAAAATAATTGTATACTTTTAACTATTATTAGCATATTTTAATTTTTAACCATTTTAACTTTGTTAAAATCTGCTTATATACTTTTAGTACTTATAATATAGCTAAAATATTTAGTTTTTATAATATAAAACTTAAATTTTTTAAAGTTTGCTTATAATCTAGCGTTATAAAAGCAGGTTAAAACTTTTTTAACGTGTTTTTAATGTTTTTCTAGGTTATTAAAATAAATAAAAATATTATTAATATAAGCACTGCAAAAATTATTTAAGTAGTTAAATAAAATATTATTAATATATTTTTAGAATATAAACAGCCTATTAGTTAATTTAAACAAAAATATTTTATAACAGTAAGCATTATATTTTATGCAAAATATAATTAAGTTTTTTTTGCTTAAAGCTATATATATATAATAAAATGTTTATTATATATTAATTTTAGTAAAAATTTTCGCTTTCGATATACAAAACAAAGTTTTTTCGATAAAAAAAAAAAAGTATTAGTTTTTTTTTATAAAAGCGTTTAGCTTTTAATAGTTTATATAAAATTTTAACTTACTTTTTTGTTTTTTTATAAATAGAATAAAAAATATAAATAAAGCTTTGCTAGGTTTAATAAACTTTTTATGTAGGTTTTTAACAAAGTATTTTTTAATTGCTTTTAACTTGTTTAATAATATTTTGTATAACAAAAAATATTTTATATTAGCTAGGCTTTTACTTTTAATAAATTTTATTTTGTAGTTTATGTTTGGTTTATATAGCGCAACTATATTAAAGTTTACTTTGCTAAAAATATAAAGTAGGTTATAATATTTTAAAGGTATAAACTTTATTGCTTTTTTTTTAAGTTTTTTTTGTTTTTTGTTAGGAAATTTTTTTGCTTTTTAGTTTTTAATAATTTTATTAATTAAGTAAATATTTATAATTTATACTTTTTAGTGCAGCTTGTTATATTTAACCGTTATATTGAAAGCTATAGCACTTATGCTAATTATATTAGCAAGTAACCTTTTTTTATACTATTTTATGCTATTATAATGTATACAATATAAGCTATGCTAATTATAGTGCTATTTTTTAAATATACTTTTTTTTTTTTTTTGTTTTGCTTTTTTTTTGCAGAAAAGTTTAGCAATAAAAAAAAGTATACTATTTAGCACTTGGTTTATTTTATTAATATTTTGTTGTATAAAGTTTTGTATTAATGGTTTTTTTAGAATTTGAACCTTTGAAGGCTTGTTTTTTACGGTCGATTTTTTTTTATTTTTTTTATTAAAGCAGCATGTTTGTTTTATATTTTTTTTTGCAGTTGTGTTTTATTTTATATAATACTGTTTTTTTTTTTTTATAGCAGTATTTTGTTTTTTTATATTTGCTTAATAGCATAAATATTATAGCTATAAATTTGCTTTGTTTATTGCTATATTGCGATTTTTATAGTTAAGCAAAAAATCTAAAGAAAACATAAAACAATTATGCTTATAATTAAGTAGTATATTATATTTTTAAAACTATAGCTTGCTAATAATTATATTATGTTATATATTTAAAACATAAATTAGTATTTGCTAAAAGGTTTTTTTATAAATATATAATATTATTTGTAATGCTTTATAGATTTTTTGGTTATTTTTACTATTATAGCTTTTTATTTTTTATAGCTTAAATTAAATAAAAATAAGTAGATTAAAATGTTTAATAACCTATATAGCAAAAGTTATATTTATATATATATATATACTAGCTTTTATATTTTTAAAAATATTATAAGTTATTAATAAAAGTTTATTATAGCTTAAAATATAAGTATATAGCAGTAGTTTTTTACTAAAAAATTTGTTTATAATATTACTTATTTTTAAAAATACTTTTTTTAAATAAAAGTTTAATTTTTTTAAGGTTAGTTTTTTGTTTGGTTATTTAATTTATTTTTTACTTTTTGTTTGTTAGCAAAAGTATATTGCTTAAAAATAATATTAATGCAAGCTTTTTTATTTAAGCCTTTATTGTTTTTTTTAGGATAATTTTGCAAGATATAACTAGTTTGCTTGCAAACAAAGCAGCAATTTTTAAAAATATACTTATATATTTTTTTTTTAGTTAGTAAGGTTTATTAAAATATACTATTTATATAAGCTTTTTTGCGGTTGTTTTTAGCGCTATTTTTTTTAACAGCTTGTTTGCTTTAAGCTTTAGTAGGTTTTTTTCTTTTGTTTTTACGTACAGCTGTGTGCTTTTTATTTTTAATACTTAAAATATAAGCAATTTATATATAGTATTTAGTATATAACTTAAAAGTTATATTATTTTTTAAGTATTTTAATGCTGTTTTAATGTTTAAGCAAATATTTAATTGGTTTTTAAAGCTATTTAACTATTGTTTTTTAGCAAGTTTAGTTTTGTTAGCTAGTTAAACAAACTTGTTTTTAAACTTAAAAAATTTATTAAAAAAGTATTTGTTAGGTTTGTTTTTTATATGTAAAGTTTTAAATGTTTGTTTAAACTTATTAAATGTATTAATATTATAATAGTAGTTATATAAGTGTGTTATTAATATGTTAAAAATAAAAAAAACGTTAAGGTAAGATATATTAAAGTAGGGTTGTAGGTTTTTAGCAATTTTGCTTTTTAGGTGTGCTTTAATATTTGCTATTTTAGCAACATTATTAAACTATTAATTAGTATTGTTTATTAATCAGTTGTTTATATTGCGATATTATACTATAAAAAAGATAATATTTTTTTTAAGGTTGTTATAAAAAGTAGAAATAAATACTTTTACTAACTTATAAGTTTTATTTTTAGTGCGGCTTAAATTATATAATAAGCTATAGTTATAAAAAAGCAAGTTTACAACCTGTTGATTAGTTTTAACAATTTATTTTTAAAGTTTTTTGTTTTTATTAGTTATATTAGCAAGCTTAAATATTAAGCGATTAATTATTGCTTATATTTAAGTAATGTTTTATAAAAAAGTATATTAATTAAAGTTATTGTTTAGCGCTATAATTTTTTAATTTTTTTTAGAAATAATTATACTAGCATAGTTAACAAAATAATTTTTTTATTTTTTTAAAGTATTACTATAGTTAAATAATTTATGCAAAAGTAAGTACAGATTATATAAGTATTAATATTAAGTTAAAAAGAAAAGTGTTTAAAATTTAAACTTAGCTTATAATATTTTAAGCTTTTTAATTAGTTGCTTAAACTTTGTTTAGTTTATTAAACTATTAAAGTAAAGCATTACTATTTGGCTTTTATTTATTAAGCTTTTATAATAAATAGCAGGTTTTTTGCTTTTTATAGTATATATAATTATTTAATAAAGTATTTTTAAAAAGTTTTTATTAAGGTTTTTTACTGTATTTTTATAGCAACTAAAAGTAAAGTTTTTGCTATATATATAATGCTTGTACTTTATAGCCAAGCTTTTGAACAACTGATTGATTTTAGAATTATAATGTTGTTTTTTAGTTTTTGTTATAAGTTTTAAGTTTAGTTTTTTTATAAATAAAATAATGCTAGATTTATATTAAGACTTACTTTAGGGCATTTTGTTTGCTTTAAAAAAAAATTTTTTAAGGTTGCTTAATTTAAAATATATTTTTTTGCAAACATATTGCTTAGCTTTTTATATTTGTGTTATAACGCTTGTTATAGTAGTTTATTGTTTGTTTGTTTTTAGGTTTAAGTTTAGACTTTATTTTTTTTTAATGTTTTTATTAAAATAAAAATATAGTTAAAAGCAGTTTTAATGTTTTATAATAATAGATATATAAATTATTATATTTTAGCTATTTATAAAAATTAAAGCTTTTGTATAAAATAGCTATATTATATTAAAATCTACATATAAAAAAAAAAAAAGAACGTAATAAGGGTCCTTTGCGGTCAAGGCCTATATAAGTATATAGGTCAAGCAGTAGCCGCAGGCAGAATGCTAAGTTAAATAACTAGACCTACATAAATAAAATTATAGAATTGTGAAGTTGTAATACCCACAAGCCACTATACTGTAACTTTTAAAATATTATTATATTTTTATAAAATAAACCTTTTTTTTTTTATAACAAAAACTAAAGCTATTAGTAATATTAGTAAACAATTTTATAAAGTTTATTTTAAAAAAAAAAATTTAAATTTAAAAAAAATATAAATATTAATTTGTTTATAAAATTAAAAAAAAATAGCTTTTTTTAATATTTAAAGCTATAAATTAATATACTAAATAAAAAGCTTTTTTTTAGCTTATATTAATATTTTAATTTAATAGTTAAACTTTAGGTTTATTGTTGCTTAAAGCAATATATAAAAAAAAAACTATATTATAAAAAGCTTTATAGCTAAATTTATAAGCTATATATAGTAAAAACTATTTAAACCTAAGCTTTTTTTAAGTTTTTTAAAAAAAATAATAAAGTTTAATTATTTTATTATAGTAGCTATATAGCTTTTTAAGTAGTTAAAAAGTTTTTTTTGCGCTTTATATATTAAATAATATACTAATTTATACTAGCTATTAGTAGCCTATATTTTTATATTAATAGCTTATTTATAATAATATTATATTTAGTAAAATAATTAGCAAAGTTATAAAATAGCTAAACATAATAAATTTTAGTTATTAGCAGCTATATATACTGCTAAAAGCTATACTAATAACTATTAGCAGCTATATATAGCTGCTAGTATATAATTGTTAGTAATCGGTTATATAAAAAAAGCTAAACTATATATAGCTTATATATAGCTTGCTTTTTTTTTATATAAAAAGGTTATTATTTATTTTTTTGCTTTACGTGCTAAGCTTTAGCTTAGCTATTTAGTTATAGTTTATTTATTTGCTTAAATAGCTTATTAATATTTTAATTTAGTATAATAAACAATTTTAATAAATTTAGCATTTTTAATAATAATATTTTTAGTTAAAATAATAATTTAATATTTAAAAAATTTAAAATAAAAAGTAAAATGTTTAAAATAAAAACTAATATTATTGTTATTTTTATTTTTAAAATATAATAAAACTACTTTAATAGTTAAACTTTAGGTTTATTGCTGCCTAAAGCAATATATAAAAAAAAAATTATATTATAAAAAGCTTTAATAGCATATTTATAAAGCTATATATAGTAAAAACTATTTAAACTTAAACTTTTTTTAAGTTTTCTAAAAAAAGTAGTAAAGTTTAATTGCTTTATTATAGCATTTTATATAAAAAACAAGTAGTTAAAAAATTTTTTTTGCGCTTTACATATTAAATAATATGCTAATTTATGCTAGCTATTAGCAGCTTATATTTTTATGTTAGCGGCTTGTTTGCATTAATATTATGCTTAGCAAAACAATTAGCAAAACAATAAAATAGTTAAACATAATAAGTTAGTTATTAGTAGCTATATATATTACTAAAAGCTATACTAATAACTATTAGCAGTTATTTGCAGCTACTAGTATATAGTTATTAAAAATCGGTTATATAAAAAAAAGTTAAGCTATATATAGCTTGTATATAGCTTGCTTTTTTTTTTATATAAAAAAATTATTGCTTACTTTTTTGTTTGCTTGCTAAGCTTTAGCTTAACTATTTAGTTACAGTTTATTTACTTACTTAAGTAAATAATAATAAAACTATTTTAATTTATAATTTAAAGTAAAATAATTAAAATAATATTAACTATTAATTATTAAAATAACTAAAATATTAAATAAAATAAACTTTTTTAAATTAATAATTAGCTTTATTAATATAATATATATATTTATAAATATAATAAAGCTAAAAACTTTTTAATAAGCTTATAATAATATATATTAATATAGTTAATATAAAAAAATAAAAAATAAATATAAGTTTTTAATAAACAA
Organism: Nemania sp. FL0031; assembly: GCA_022432375.1. Classification (NCBI taxonomy): domain Eukaryota; kingdom Fungi; phylum Ascomycota; class Sordariomycetes; order Xylariales; family Xylariaceae; genus Nemania; species Nemania sp. FL0031. Next base: position 79,190 of record JAJKKK010000086.1, read on the forward strand.
TAAAACTTAAATAATATGCAATTTTTTAACTAGCTAAAAAGCTTTATTAAAAAAATAAATATTTAAATTAAAACAAAAACTAAACAAATTAATTATTTATTATAAAGCTAAATAAATAATAAAAAGTTTTAAATAAATAAAAAATTTAAACTATAATAAAACTTTTATATTAATAGTAAAACTAATAAGCTATAAAACTATTTTTATTATTACTATAATATTAAACTTTAAACTAAAGCAAATAAGCATTAAAATAATATTTTTATATAAAAAAATAAACAAAAAAAAATATATTAAACAGTTATTTAAATTTAATAATAAAACTAAAAAAGTTTGCTTATTAAATAAAGCTTTATATAGTTTAAAATAAATATTTAAAATTTAATATAAAATTTTTATAAACTTTTTAAAAACGTTAAACTTTATTATACTAAATATTAATATTAAAATATTTGCTAAAAGCTATATTTATATTGCTATATATATAAATAATTTATTAATTGTTATATTTTTTATAAAAAAAATTAATAAAGTTAAAATAGCATTATATAAAAAGTTTAATATAATAAACTTAAGCTTTTGCTTTTATTATTTAAAAATAACTATTAAAAAAAACTATTTTAACTAAATAATTTATTTTAAATAAAATATTTATACTAAAAAAATTTTATAAAAGTTTAGTTTTTAAAAAACTAAAGCTAAAAATATTTTTATAAAAACTAAAGCTTTTAAACTGCTATTAAAAAACTTTATTTTTTTAATAAAAAATAAAGCTTAATATATAAATACTATAAAATTTTTAATATATACTATATTAAAAACTAAATTTAACATTATATTTGCTATTTTGTTTTATAGTTAGTTTATAACAAAGTTTAATTAATTTTATAAAATAATAGTTAAATATATTTTTAAATATTTAAAAAAAATATTAAATATAAAATTAATATATTATAAAAATTTTTAAAATTTAATAAAATATATTAATATTAATTATGCTAAAAACTATAAAATTAAAAAGTTAACTTTAAAATATATTTTTAATATTAATAATAGTTTTATTAATTAAAGTTTAAAATAGCAGCTTATTATATTTTTATTTTTATATAAAACTAAATATATAAATTAAACTTTAGCTATAAAAAAAGCAATATAATTAAAGCTTTTTTTAAAAAAGTTAAATATTATTAATAGTATAAAAACTATTATTATTTTTAAAAATAACTAAAAAATAATAGTATTTATTAATAACTTTTTTTATTATATTAATATTAAGCATATAACTATTTTTTTTTATTATGGTTTAATTTTTATTAAAACATTAAATGCATAATGTTTGCTTTTTTTTTGTACCTAGTTATTTTTATATAATAAAGTTAGTTATAAATATATAATTATTGCTATATAGTTATTTTACTACATAAGTAATACAAATATAATATAGATTTCTAACAACTTTAAACACTAAGCTTACTGCAAAAAAAATGCTACTTATAATTTTACTAAAACTATTTTATATAGCTGTTTATTATACAACAAGCGCAGCTTTAAACTTTTAGCTGCAGCATAAATAAGTTTGTTATACTAAAGCAAAGCGTTAAAGTTAATACAAGAATAAACCTAGCATATATATTAAACCAAACTCTCTTTTATTACGTTAAGCATATAACTATTTAATTAAAGTTTATATAAAAATAATAAATCGCTAAAAAAGTTAAATTATAATATATTTTTATTAATTAACAAATAATAAATAGCTTAATAAAAATACTATTTTAAAACAAATTTTTTGTTTTTTATAACATTTTAAGCTTAAAATAAATAAAAATATTTTAAAATAATATTAGTTTAATTTTTTAAGCTATATTATATAACTTATATTAATTTTACAAAATTTTTTAGCAAGCTTTATAAAGCTTTTTTTTTTATTTTTAATATAATAAAACAATAATAATAGTTCTACCTAAATAAATAAATAAACTGCAACTAAATAGCTAAGCTAAAGCTTAGTATGCAAATAAAAAAATAAGCAACAACTTTTCTATATAAAAGGAAAACAAGCTATATAAGCTATATATAGCTTAGCCTTTTTTATATAACTGATTTTTAATAATTATATATTAGCAGCTGCAAATAGCTGTTAATAGCTATTAATATAGCTTTTAGCAATATATATAGCTACTAATAACTAATTTACTATATTTAGCTATTTTACTGCTTTGCTAATTGTTTTGTTAGATATAATATTACTATAAATAGGCTGCTAACGCAAAAATATAAACTGCTAATAGCTAATATAAATTAGCGTATTATTTAATATATAAAGCATAAAAAAAACTTTTTAACTATTTAAAAAAAGCTATATAGCTGCTATAATAAAATAATTAAACCTTATTATTTTTTTTAAAAAACCTAAAAAAAGCTTAAGTTTAAATAGTTTTTACTATATATAGCTTATAAATATATTATAAAGCTTTTTATAATATAGTTTTTTTTTTATATATTGTTTTAAGTAGTAATAAACCTAAAGTTTAACTATTAACTATTAAAATAATAATAATAGTATTTAAATATTTTAATTTAAGCTATAATTTTTTTATATATTTTAATATTTATTTTTTAAATTAGTAAAAATTTTAATTACTAATATTAAATAATATAGCAATATTATTAAACTTTATTAATTTTTTTAATAAACTTTTAATAAACTTTAAATTAACTAATAAATAATTAGCTATTTATTTAAATTAATATTATAATTTATTAATATTTTTTAATATTTTATATATTTATTTAAAAGCTATTTTTTTTAGTTATTTTAAAAATAAAAAAAATTAAAACTATAATAATATAATATTAAATGTAAAAATTTAAAATATTTTTAGTATTTTTTACAACTATTAAAAAAATAAAAAAAAAACTTAATTAAACTTATTTTATATATTAACTAAACAATTAATAAAAAACTTATATAAAAATGCTAATTAATATATATATATTATAGCTATAATAGTTAACTTTATAAATAATAAAATTATAATATTTTAAAACTATAACTTTATTATAAAAGCTAAATTTAAATTATATATTAAAAATATATTATAAAAAAAATAATAAATTTTTTATAAATTTATTTTTAAAAAAATTAAAAAGCTAATAGTTTAATATAATATTAATTATTTATTAAACAGTTAAAACTTATATTTTATATATAGTATATTTTAAATTTATTAATAAATATGTATAAATAATTACTTTTATATAAAACTTAATAATTTTAAACTAAAAAGCTATATTTTTTTAACTAAATAATTTTATATTTATATTTTAACTTATATTTGTTTTTTTTTTTTTTTACTAAAGTTTTTATAAGTTTAGCTAATATTAAAAACTTTAAATAAAATAATTAAAAAATAAATTATTATAACAATATAATATTTAAACTATTAAAAATTTTAAAGTTTTTATTAAAAAACTTTTTATTACTTTATAAAAAAAAAATATTAACATATATAATTTATTATAATTATTATATATAAAGTATAAAAAAAAAAAATTTAAGTATATATATTTTGCTTTTTGCTTTTATTTTTTTTTTGCTTTAATAAAATATTTATATACCGTTTTATATTTTTATTTATAGTTTTATATTTACTTTTATTATAAACTTTACTATTGCTAGTTATAAAAAACATAGGCCTAAAATAAATAAAAGTGTTAAAATTATAAAGGTATAGTATATTCCACTCTTTTGTTTATATAATAGCATAAATCCCCCAGAGCCTTATGGGCTCTTTTTTTTTTCCTTTTAACTCATCCTGAATACAATCACTATTACTGCCTCATATATTGTACTGGTCTCCACTCCTTCTGACAGTCTTGCCTGGCTGCGAGCAATTCCTGAAGAGGCAAACGTAGGGTTGAAGGTCATCCAGGAGATGCTTTTTCCATGCGGAAGACCGTTTATTGGTGGAAAATATGTTGGCAGGGTAGACTAGGCAACAGTATGGACACATCTTCTCCTTTTCTTGAGGTTTGAGTTCCGGCGCAGGTGGAATCTCAAATGGTGTTTTAGTGGCCAGGCGCCTGCCGGCGGACGAAGTGGCCGATGATGGAGCAGATGTAGATGGGGTAAGCCTGAATGTATTAGATAATGATTCGGAACCAATCGTCTCACTCGGTACTTCGTGACTGCGGCGCTGGGAAGCTGGCTGCTGAGTTTGTGTGTCTTGTAGGTGCGACGGAGAGAGGGACAGTAGTGCGGCAGGAGAGTCAACGGCTGTTCTTATATATTGTGACATGGTGTGAATAGAATTGGTCGCAGCTCGGTTGGCAAGCCTGGTCTGATGGTCTTGAAAATAGGCTAGTTGCCGTCTGCGGGCTGATATTGATTTAACGCGTCGCTCTAGCATGGTTTGTCGGTACATTTCCTGATCCGGTTGCAAGTCCTTCCCTATGTCCGGTGTTAGCCATCGTAACCTAAGCACACGCCGAACAAAGTCTTCAAAAGCGAGCGTAGCATCAAAGTGGGCACTAGGAACTTCAATTTCTCCGAATATGGTGCCAGACTTATTTAGTTGTCCGATTAGTTTGAAAGGGGGGTCAATAGAGTATAGATTCGGTAACTTTGTTAAGTTGTTTCGGTTGCTTGCTTTTCTGATCGCGAGTGACAGCTGATGAAGTGTGTCTATGACGCTTTCAACTGAAATCAGGGCTTGGATGCGCACATCAGAATCACCGGATGACGAACGATTCATGAGCTTCAATCCGAAGCTGTCGATTTCTGTGATCGGGACTTCGGCGAACGCATCGAGATCATCGTCGGGGGGTTCTTCTACACCTGCAAGGGCTGCTCAGTGGTGTGAGTGTGAGACTTTCCTCACCCTCTAATACGATTTAAAAGGCTATAGCTTATCTTACCAGAGAGAAGGTAGACGCAGAGTATTTCAAGGTTACCATCAACGGCAGCCTTAGCGGTGGACGCAGTCCGGAGGCGATAATCAAGTGACGCCTGACGAGAAGAGAAAACACCAATATTTGCGGCCCACAAGTTAAAGCGGTCGGTCTGGGTTGTGGCGACTCTATTGAGTTCGTCAACAAAGTTCTTTTGGCAGCACAAGAGGAGCTGGGATGCTCTCATGGCAGTATCCGCAATGGTGGACGAGGCCATTGTTCTAAGCTGCGAGTAAAGGTTGCCTAGAGTCTGATATTGCGAGGGATAGAGCAACAAGAGTGCGGGGGGTAAGCAAGCATAGCCCCGACTTTCCTTAATACAAGGCTATACAAGACAATCCCGCAGAGGGTGTTAGATTATATCAGCCGGAAATAAGCCTGTGGCTTGCAACTAAAAAGCGATATTTACATAATATAAAGAATATATATTATAGAATATCAAATAACTATATTATATTTTTTAAGTTGATAAGTCTTAGTGAAATAAGTCGGTCACTTTATGGGTTGGGACCCTAACACCTCTAGCTAGAAAAACAATAAAGCTCCACAATTACCCAGACTGCAATTGCGGAGATACTCCAAGCAGTGGATCAAGCTTAGCCACATACCCACTCCATACGCGGAAAGAAATGCAGCATACGCTCTAATGCGCGTTTACCAGCGAAGCTGATAGGTCGAACAGTCGACAACCCACGAAACACGTGAATGTATCATTTTCCTAATGTTCATCAACGTATTTCAGCGTATACGTTTCCAGGGTATGCTATATACCTGCCGTGCCGGTATTTCTACCCCTGATTCGCCATGAGTAGCTTATAAAAGACTACGCGCAACCAACGCAAAGCTTATTAGTAGGTCTTTATTTAACACACTCTTCTTCGTTGTCGAATAGCCTACTTGATAGTCAGGATCTGGCGTTAGGCTGCTTGCTTCGCGTTCCTGGCCGAGCGAAATCGAAGGGTGTTTTCACTTTAAAATGTTCTTCTGTTCATTTGGGCTCATCATGCGTTTATATAGGCTCATATTTGCCTCCACACTTGCCGGATTGCATGTACGAATTGCGACTGCCGCAATTCCTGATCCCCCAGCTCCAGAACCGGTCAACGTCGTGGAGCTGCCACTGCCACCAGTCGCTACTGGCGCTTGTACACTAGAGATCAACCCGAAGGGAACAGGATGCATTGGCCAAGGAATGTACGGCGATGGATTTCAGTCTGGAAGCTTTCTTCCTGACGGCCGTCATATCGTGGCCTATGTCACGTTTACTGGTGCACCAGAGGCACCTGATCCTGCCAGTATTTACAATGGTTCTCAAATCATTGTGATTAAGACAGATGACACATTATTCCCCAACGGCGATTCATGGAAATGTGTTACATGCGGTGTCCCGGCCGAAAATTCCCTAGGTAAAAGCGACACCTGGGACTATCCACAGACCTTCCGAGACGGGAAACGTCTCTTAGTCGGAACCAACATTATCGACTGTGGCGAATTCTTGCTCACAGACGCGGAGTGTACACCTGAGCGTACTTTTATCTATCCTATTCGATGGAATGTTACACCCGATGGCTCAGGGGCTGGTGGCAGTATTCGTGAACTACGACTACATCCTGACGACGTTCATCTTGGATTCAGCTCATTTGTAATTGACGGGGCGGCTATATCTCAGTTTGGGTATTTCTCGCGCCTACAATTCAACCCTTCGCCAGAGACTGGTGAACCTCTCGTCCCTAGATACGATCTGGTCAACGTTACGATGCTCTATAGCCCCAACAATACCCCGCCTTGGACTGTGAATGGCGACCAGATAGAGTTCCATCCTCTGACAAACACTGTCGGTGAGCTGCGAGGCTTCAGCGGTCGTGGGGGAGAAGTTACGTTTATCGGTTATTCTATTGAGTCATGCAATATCGACCTTTACGCGGTCGAGCTTGCCACGGGCGTAGTTCGTCGACTCACAGCTGACCCTGAGTATGCCGACCCCGTAGATATCTCGCCTGATGACCAGTGGACTGCGGTCATGGATACACGAGGTACTGGCCGCCAGCTCTTCATGGCAGGTATGCGTGGCGTCCCACCGTTGATTGATATGATCGCGACGACGGTCGCTTCATCGATCCGGAACAACCATCAACGGCGGTTCTTCGAGCTGTATATGATTGATCGCTATGGAGACCGCGGCGAGTATTTCGGCCAGAAGATCAATGCGGCAGGGAGCGGCGTGGCCGGGAGTGGTGCCATCAATGACCCCGAGTGGAACGGCAGAGCAGATCCAAGATGGTCGCCGGATGGAACGCAGATCGCGTATTGGCAGGACCTGACGGCCTCGCCTGCCTGCGGTGGTGTGAATCCCCTCCCGTGCTACAACTCGACCGAACCTGGCGCTCGATTTGTACGTTTCATGCTAGCGACGCTCACGAGCCGCGAACCCTACAGCCTCCCTCCCGTGGAACCAGTATCTGACGTTGTGCCTTGGGGCACGCCCTACGTTCCTGGCGACCCGGCACCCCCTCTTCCTCGTATTGAACAGGGAACATACACCCTTCTTGGGGCAGCTGCGGGGTCCGCCAAGGTGACGATTACGGATAGCACGGATGGTGCATCAGTTAAGAGCATAGCGGTTAAATACAATAACTACACCGATGATGGCGTCAACTTTATAAACGGGTGGGAGAACTATACGCGTTCGAACCCATCGCCCACGCTCGATGTTGGTGACTGGTACTCTGACATGGTGAGAACTGGCGAAAGCAACAGTACAAAGAAAACCAGCGAAGACGGTTTTCACCTTTCGGTCGATACGTTTATGAATATATTTGAGGCAAATGGAACGTTGACAACAACTGTCGACGGCAATGTGTATTTACAACCTCGCAATGATTCTTAGGTCGCTTTAATAGGCCGGATTGGGACAGCAAAAGAACGGGTTTAATTCTCACTAAAAATAACTTTAGTTTCGGAATACTTTAATATGGAATTTCAGTAGTATTTAATTTATACAAGCTGAGAGTTGTTTGATTAATAGCTCTATAGAAAGTGGAAGCTTTGATACGACGAGGGTCAACCAGAAAGACCTGATTTGAAAGATTGATTTATCGCTGCGCTCGTAAACTTGAGACAGGTTACTGATATATATACAAGAATCTGATAATTAATGGCCCAAAGTGTTGCTTTAGATAGTGAAACGACTCTGGGTTGATTCTGAGCGTACTCTAGAGGCCCGACCAGTGTTATTCTTTTAGCCATCTAGAGATTTCACATATGAAAGAAGTCAGAAAAAGCAGAAGAAAAGGAGCGTGTATTATGAGTGGTAGGTGGTCCTTCAGCTGAAATCAAGGCTAGGAACTAGGCTATTTATACAGAAAATCAACGAAATTTCAGCTGGATCCTCCTTATGTAATCGACCTGACCCCTGGTCAGATCACCCGCCCTGTCTCAATAGTGTTGTCGGCGATGTTAGTTTGGCTAGACGTGCTAACTCACTGCCCCGTACCGCGAGCTTGAATAGGGTAGTGGCGGAAGTCTTACGCCAGAGAATAAATATCAAGGCCTGCCTAGGGGTATACGGCGTGCAAAGCTATTTCCTAGTTACAGAATAGTTTTTACACGAATATTTTCCGGAGCTTGAGAAGGAGAGAAGCCAGTAGGACATGCAACACTCACAAAGCTACATAAGTATAATTTAGTTAAAAGAGGTAATTTCTTACTGATTAGAGGATTATTTAAGACAGCCAGAGAATTCCTCATTCAATCCTGAGCCGCAAAATTGGTTCAACCGATTATTGAGGCAACCAATATTAAGCTAGTGTAGAGAAATTTTCCTGCGCTTATTTATATGCATACCCCATTTCTTTCTGGGTTCAAGTGATACTTGTTACATTACCTTCGATTTAGGATGGACCTTATTGAAGCGACTATGTCTCCAATATGGTACAGCACCCGGGATTAAGGCTGGAGGCGTTGCATTGGATGCGCATAAAGTGGCTCAGAGTAAGTTGGGATCGCCATACTCATACACATAGCCCAGATGATCCAATGACGAAAATATCACAACCTCGGGTGATATTAAGTAATGGGTAAGAAGACATCGTCGTTGGTAATAATGAGCGAGACGGTGGTAGGATGGACTAGGGGGGTGGCTATGTGTTTTCTTAGGTCAGCAGCCCCCACGATCTTCATGCCAGCAGGTGCGAATGAAGTGGAATAACTCGGCATTGCTTTACTAAGATTATGTCATGCGGCATCAGCTACTACCTAGGTACTTATTGGTAGTAGTAAAAAGCATCGATTTAATATTTTGAGTATGCGTACCTGTCAGCTTGGAGGTGACGTCATTGTTAGTGTTTGTTTCATTCACTACATAAGTATGTAGGTACTTATCTAGGTAAGTATACTAAATACTTAGGTATGCGGTGCTGACTTCAAGCTTCAATCTGCAACCTTCGAACTTCAAGGCTTTCTCCAATATTACGATTATAATCACATTACCGCGCGAATTCACTTAACATGGCGAACTATCCCGTCTGCTGCATCGCTGAGATGCCCATTACAGTTAGTTATGCTTTACTTCTATTAAGTCTTACAATGTTCTAACAAGTGTATCTTCCTAGGTTTTGAACAAACTGCTCGATCAAGCGCGTGCTGGCAGCGAAGAACTCGTTCCAAATAGTGACTACGAACTTTCTGTCGTCGCTACCACTAGCGATGGTTCTAGTAGATTGGACGATGCAGCTACTGTACCGCCACTACACGATAGCTTCAAACCATTCGTCACCAGCACCCTAGAAGACGCATCCAGGAATATCGGCCAAGCTACCTACTTTGCTGTTCTTGACCAACAGTCTGCGACCGATGACTCCGCTATTCTAGTGCGTCGTCAGAGCGATGGTTCTCTAACTACTGTCCGGGCCACGTTCAAGTCGGTTCAGGTTGTCCTTGTCTCACTTGCCATGGCTACGCTAGGCTTTCAAGAGATCCGGAACATTGCAGATTCACAAGGCGGTGTCTACGGCAGGCCTGCAGAAGCCCCAAGGAAAGGAGGCGAGGCACCACGGAAGAGACTTGGGGGTGCCTAAGCAGTATGAAATGAGTCTATTATGGGTTCATGGTATGGGGACGATTCCATAGGGTCGTGGGTTATTGAGGTGGATTTAGCATTACTCGAATAAAGATTATAGCACAACTTAATGTATCAAGTGTCTCCGCTAAATGCATGCATCAATAGCTCGCTATTAACTACCCTTCCTCGTAGCTGCAGCGCTTTTCTAAACAATCAAGTAATCTATCTGCATAGTCATCTGAGAATGCGTTTGGAACCGAGTATGAGGCGCCTAACGTATGCAGACACAGGTCGTAAGAAATATTATGCTATCATAGTTGGGTGAAGAGATCACCAGGACTACGATGCGGATATAAACATGAAACGCTAAGAGGCATTTCGGTCTCTCGTAAGATAAAGGGGATCTCCACCAGCCATTCCCGACTAGGTTCTGACTGTTTGGCTGACATAAAATGCTGCCAATTGATCCTATGGCGCCTATTGACAAATTTTGAACTGATCTGCATAATCTTATGTACGCGCTTAGCGATGAATAAGGGGGCCAGAAAAAGAAGCCTCAACTAGACCATTGACAAGCCATCATATGCCATCAATAGAGCAGAATCCATAGGCAGTGATTGATTTTCTTAAGAGTGTTGCGGGAATAACGACTTACTTCTGATTAAAAATAAGTGATCAGCTTCTTTTCATGATCATGGTGGCTTCACAGCCTTGTTGTGGTGATGCCCTCATAGGACGGCCATGACGATCGCATTATTCAGCTTAGGATCGTCAACATACGTACTAACTATCGCTTGTATTTGCCAAACAACTCTTGATCTATAAGAATAACTGAATTCCGCCTATATGCCGTGATGATAGACAGCACTACAGCACAACAGCACAACGCAAACTACGAGAACAGCTTTCTATTCTATCGTCCAAGCAAGCCTTCAGTTTAATCCCTTGACAATGCATTTCCGAGCTATTCACCTCTTCGCTATCCCAGCCGTGACGGCTGCTACTTTCGAATGGGACTGCACCAACTCACTCGGGACGTGCAACAATGCCTGTTACGCTGTAAACCAGGGCTTGGCCCCTGGTACTTTGACCTACGACAGTGATGCCAACAACCGCGACCCTCGCCGCACGGCATCTGGCTGCAACAGAACTCCATGCAGCAACACCGGCTACAGTCAGTATGGTAACTCGTGCGACGAATTTCCTTTTGCCAGCGTTCAAGAGGGTGGTAATGGTGCCATACTCCGTTGCGTGGATAGCACGGAGAACTCCAGTAAGTTACAGGAGGCCCCTATTACTGAGGGAAGCTTTGCTCACATGTCGTATAGGTGAGGGTGGCCAGCTTGGAAACTTCTACAAGGGTATCAACAACGGCGACACGTTCGATATCTTCGTGAGGAACTACGGAGGCGCTGGATTCTGCCAGAACGCGGCCATGGCCAACGATGGCAGTGAGTTCCACCTCGTCAACGGTGCTTTCCAAAATGCGAAGCGCCGCCGCAGTGAGTAATCGGCAAACCTGGACTTGGGCTGTAGTTAACTAACGTGGTCACAGACGGCGATGATGTCGGTGTGTTCATCGACGCAAAGCCCCGAGGCACCCCACTTCAGCTCCGTGAGTTCGAAGATCAGAACGGCGAGAAGCTGCTCTCGCTCAACCCCAACATCAAAGAAGAAGATGCTGTCGGAACCAAGATGTGGAACGGTAGCAACTGGACTACGATCGTCAGAATGATTTAGGATATCGATTGTCGACTTTCCAAGTCCCAGTTGTCACGGGCTATATTTCGGATTTACTTCGAGTTTGAATTTGGCTTGGGATTGAGAGTTACCACTAGTGGTAGGGTTAAAGGTATAAGGTTGCGCATATGTATTTTGAAAGTATATATGTTTCTAGGGTTGCAGGTTCTAGGACCTGAAAATGGAACCTACTATGCTACCTGCGACTGACTGCCCTGAGTTTCTTTGTGTGCGTATCCCAGAGTAACTAAACAAGAGAATTAATTTGACACTATTCTCTCTAGCCTTAACTTATGTCAAGCGAAAAATATGGTCACTACGGAAGTGTACTTTGCCGCATTACGGTAGAAATTAATTACCATTAATCTATTCCAGTTTTGAGGTAAAGAAATAAAAATAGGCTCTGACGAGGAACCTGTGAGTAAGGAAACTTAATTATTGTCCTGAAGTTGATTCTAACTAAAACTACGCACACAACCTTCTGATTTTAGGAACAGGGATACTGAGATGAGTGAAAAATGCTTGACATCGAACCTTCGAGTAGTCTCGACGAAACACTGTGCAGTTAAGTACTTTCGCAGATAGTTGGGAATATATGCTATATATAATGGCGTTCTAAAGGTTCTAAAGCTAGTTAGTCATGCTGAGATATTATGAATTAACTTATGGCACATCTTATTGAAATCCTTCGAGGCCTGACGGCGTTCCTCCTTTTAATCTAGCCTACAGTTGTCTAATATTGAATGAACTTGGCAATGTTCGGCGTAGTGACCTCGTAAAACGCGACAAGCTCGCGCGTTCGTTTTGGTAGTTAAAACTTTTCACACATATATCTAGACTGCTATCTGCTTAGCTTTTAATACAGTATGCCCTTAATGTGGTACATAGCAACACATAAACTGAATTGGTTCTATAGGAGAAATCGTTACTAAAACGCGAACAATAAATTCATAAAGTTGTATATTAATCGGATGTACTTTAACTTTAAAGTGACACTTAAGGTTTACACTAACTTTAGTATCGCACTTACGAACCTTACGTGGAATTTACAATAAAGCTTATATAGACACTCGTAAGTCTTTTATAGTTTAACTTAAGCGTATATAAAGGCATTCTCGATTGAAACTCATCTTGTTCCATTCTTAAACACGGCTCTGACCGTGTGTGCGACTTTGTTCCCTACTGAACACGGATGCATGCAGAGATCTTGCCTCATCCCTATGGTCAATATGATAAGAATACCAAAATTTCAAGAGATGGATAGGCAAACTCCAACTCCTATATCCGGAAGCCAAGCTACTCATAGCTATATATCGGAGCCTGGGCCGGCGACTGGAGGGCATTTCTATAGAGAAGATAGGCAGCGCCCTTCAGTACTGTTCAGAATTTGTCCAGACCCGTCTAAATACTATTCGCTAAGATGTCAGGAATGGGTGGCTTTTCTGGAAGTCAAATGCTTCGACGTTCCTCGGTTGATGCGCGAAGGTTTTCGCTGGGGTGTTTCCAACGTTATCAGGGAAGAAGGTTACCTGGAGCACGGAAAGGAAGGCTCCAATGCAGATGCCTGGACAGCCACGCCTACAAGAATTTACTTCCTCGCGGACAACCATCAAGCGCGACGGTGGACCGCCCGTCTTGGAGTGAAAGCATCAAGTCTTGAGATCTTATACGACTTTGACCTAAACTGCATGTCGCGAGAACTCGTCAGATCTGCATGGGCTTTTAATCAATATGGACGAGAAATTTACGGATATGAGGCATATACATCCCCCGACAATGTTTTTAATACGGCTGAAATTCCAATGATGGGTTTCAATATGATCTACGACAAAATGCCTATGGAAGGGTTTTGGCCATGGCCGCGGAAAGAACACGAGGCTCACACAAAAGAGTATGTTGATGAAGTTGCGGGTGACTATCTCCGAGTCACCACGACCATGCAACCATCGGGAAATAGTTCGATCAAAACGACCACGCAATCATCGGGAAGTAGATCGATCAAAAGAATTCTTAGAGGTGTTCGAGCTACCCTACATTAGGGGAAACAATTGTGGCTGGGTAAGGGGGAGGGGACAGGGGCTGTAGACCACCTTGTTGTAGTTTGACTACATCGGCTTCAATCATCTGAAATAGAGAATGGGAGCAGCTACAACTTAGGGACATCGATCGTCGAATATGAAAAGGCAAGTTGGGACGGAAAGCACGGTTATCTCAATGGGCTGCCTAGAAACTACGGTCAGGGTAGATACTTGATTAGAAGTGGTGTTCCATATTATAGGATTGCCTGACTGCTATGATACAATCACTCAGCAGGCGCCTTCGTACCAAGTTTTTTATATAGCAAATGTTATAGATACTTAGGTATCCGGTCTGCCCCAAATAACTGCGCCTGGTACTTGCACTGCATCAACACAGGCTCTAAGTGGTGGCTTCTTCACTCGCACTGCGTGGCTAGCGACTAGTCGTGATTTAGGGAAGCAATCTAGAAAACCTAATCACTAAGGCGATTTCTCATTAACAATAGATAGCACCAGTTCATGTTCATGTATTTCCTCTTTCTAGTTTTATTATAACTATGAGAGTAGGGAAACACTCTTATCCACTCGCCGTCAACCCTTGACATCCCCAAGATTTACCATCACTAACCCTGTCGCTAGGACAATATCCAAGCATAGCATAGCCAGGGAGAGAAGCGCTTAGAGCGCCGCGACAGCAGGTCCGGGCATAACATAGGCACCCTTGCCGCCCCAGAAGTTGAATGTGAGTCCGGGGTCGGTCTTTGTGTAGATACCAGGAATCTTAACCATGGGAGACGGCTTGGCAGTGCCGGTACCTCCAGTGATGCGGATCTGTGCGCACTCCATGTCTATAGATAACTATTAGTATACGCAAATATTTCAACGGAGGATCAAGCTGTAACTTACATAGCTACGATACGGTAAAGTATTGATTGTTAGTCAAATTTGCAAGAGGGAAGCCTTTCATGAATCATCTTACCTGTGGCTTTCCGACGTCTACGATTCAAATTAGTTAAGCCACATCAGCAAGCCATATGCACAGAAAACTTACGGTTCTCGTGAATACCAATGTGCTCTCCTCGAAGCAGGTATTCGCCATCCTCCAGGGTCGTCGGCAGCGTGAACTCCATGGTGTATTTGCCGTAGGTCGGCCAACCGCCGGTGGAAGTAGGACTTCCGGTTGGGCCGGACTCCCAACTGCGCAAGTCAAATTCTTTAGCCGATGCCCCTAGCTTAAGAGCGTGAAGTTCCAGCTTGATTAATGGTGCTACTCACACTTTAAACCACTCTCCAGATCCATCGTAGTCGCTCACATTGCCGGGGGCCTTAGATAAGTAGAAGAAACCCGGTCCTGGGTGCTCAATGAATTCGTTGTTAAAAAGTTTCAGACCAATTTTGTCGCCAGCCTTGACATCCATGTAGGTCTTCGTCCCAGCGCTAGTTGCACCCTTGTTGCATCGGAGGTCGTTCCTATCTCCGTGTTAGTTGCTACCGTTGGGATCGTATAAGTCGATTGAGCGGAGACTGACGAATCGATGATTTCCATGAAAGAGGGCATATAGGTGTTGGAGTTCTTTCGAACGTAGGTGTATTCACCTCCGACCTGCTTGCCATTGTGCATCACTGTCATGAAGATTAATACGATGAGCCTCTACGTGGCCAGACAACAGTGAGTGAAACCTACAGATGTTCAGGATGTAGTGCGAGCTTGCTAGAGGAGCAGATAGCAGAGCTACTGCGGCCGCGAGAGTGAATGACTTGACCATGTTGGGCGAGTGAAAAGGGGTACTGGAGAATCGAGTTAGGGAACAATCATTCAAAAGACTAGTTCACCGTCCAAATCAAGTAGATGGCATGGCTTCTCTTTATAGCTTTTCGGCCGTGTCCTAAGACTCGCCTTAAGTATCGTTAATTTTACCCCGTGATCTGCACCGCTGCCGAGGCGAGCTCGCTTGAGTGATTACAGCCAAGAACTCGGGACCCCCAACCCAGGCCGTCTGTAATCTCGACACCCGCGCTAACTGCTGGCAAAAGTACAAGCTTGAACATACTAGACTTCCGACTTGCTGTGGTGGCGGGTTGGAGGCAGCCGGGTGACTTCGTATTATGATTTTCTATATTTGTTAAGCATTGCCAAGGAGAGGGCAAGCTCCGTGACTGGGCCACGAAGATCTGGGGAAACTGCCGGTCCTGCTTGGCATACATTCATCCAGAGTAAACACAATAGGAATTGCTAGACATGACCGTCCGAAAGAGGAATACGGACGATTCTCTTGGTTGTAAGAAATCACGGCCTCGGTGGTTTTTTTCACTGACTGATCATAATTGAACTTATTTTTGCAACTCGGTAGTGTTGATTTCTAGAAAGTCGGCAATCACCGTATCTTCATGCTGTTTGATCTCACTTGCAGCGTCGGCTTTCGGAATACTGATGTCTGACTCGCGATAAATCATCGCGTTGGCATGCTTATAGATGGAACCTAGCAATTCCTTTTCGCGCCGAGTCTACCGCCACGTTATTTATGTCGTTGGGAGACCATACTCTAGAGACTTCGACATAGCTGGCAATACGCGAAGATTTCTATATCATTCCTCGATTTTAGTATACGGAACTTAGTTCATGAATTGAATAAGTATTAGTAGTGAAAGCTTTAGGTCTCGCTTTTTTAGTTTAGACGCTTGCGCTCGTTTGTTGTAAATGAGTAAAACAAATGCTAATCCCAGACGCATAAAACCTAGATGATAAGCTAAATTTAATGCATACAATCAGCTCGTAGGTAACAAGAAGTAATCAAGGAAAGGGGAAGCGGCCGAATGAGCATCGTCGTTACGGTGTCACAAGATTATCTAGATAGAGCCGACCGAGAACAGGTATGACCCTAACTATCTCATAATTAGTGTTTGCGCTTTTTTTTTTTTTTTTTTTTTGATACCCTCTTAATAATCAAGTGAGATGATACGTGGCTAGGTTGGTACAGCTCGGTTTCGTGAAGGCATTCATGGGGCGAAACTTTTAATTACCTTAGTAGTCCCACGATGAGCCTGGTTGTGTCAATAGTGGGGCGGGTATCCCGCCAAATAAACGGTGGTTCCCGTGCGCCACACTAGTCCTCGGCGACTAGCCAAGAATGTAAACTAGGTGGAGGTGTGTACCAGTGGGACTACTAAGAGGGGTTAGGTTCGATTCTTTTCAGCGCTATATGGTTTCTAAGCCCCATTATCCTAATTTGGTTCTGTGCTAGATAGCTTTTGCCTAGTGCGCATCTCCAGCTTGCTGGGATGTTTTAGTAGGGGTTTCACTGAGTATCTAGGCCTAACAGGGCAACATATAAGTACGTACCTGCAAGGTTTGGAGGCGCATGCAAGTACAAAGTAGATATTTCAAGTAGATGCCAAGCATTGCAGCCTAATATACATAGCTCTGAGCCACCGAGGAGGCAATGCGTAAGTCAGCCCTAAATGAAATACTGTCGTGTGGCTTAGCAACATCGCCGCTTACATACGTCTAGAGCTGGAATACAGCTAAATAAAAGCAATCTTTAACACTACATCCCTATATTAGTGGAAGATTTTTACTAACTTTTGATTTCCCAATTGGCTAATATCACGCTACATCGGAATCAATGTATACCCCTCTAGATCCCACTCGCCGCGAAATTCGACTACTTGAGATTGTCAAAGGAACTAATAGTGGCCCAATTGAATGTGTTTTCCACATCGTTAGCCTAGAGGATGACATCGAGTTCGCTGCCCTGTCCTATGTTTGGGGGAGCTCGGACATTACGAAAGAAATCCTGTTGAATGGGCAAAGGCGAGACGTTACAAAAAATCTCGAATCAGCCCTACGACATTTCTGGAGTAACTTTGCGACTAATGGCATTAATGTGATAAGGCGCTTTAACTTGCTCGAGGACTTTATAGAAAACGACCGTGACATCTCGTCACTTGAGTATGCTCTCTCCTCTAAAAGGGACTGGGATTTACATCACGAGAGTGATTCCGAACATGAACACAGATCTAAACGAGCGAAAACTAGAAGCCGGGCTCTTGATAGATCTAGGGCTCACGGTTCACTTTCTATCGAACGTGACGACGAGGACAATGATTTGGATCACCAACATCCTCGCTGTGGTGACGAAGCCATACCGTTAATCCATCATGCACCACCCCTGCGCAACAACGGTAACAGGATAGTACACGATAGTGGGGCGAACGAGGATCAATACGATAAAGAGGATGATGATGGAGGATACGGCGATGATGAAGACACAGGAAGTCGTACGGATACTAGTACCGACGACAACGCCGGGGAAAACGAGGAAGATGATGGTTGTTCCGGGGGCAGTGAAGGAGAGGCCGACAGTAATGCATACACCCAATCCATAATAGAAAGAATAATTTGCGCCTATGAGCACGCAAAGGTCGGGGGAGGAGGCCTCCTAATATGGATCGATGCGCTCTGTATTAACCAAGATGACCTCTCTGAGAAGAGCCACC
Source organism: Nemania sp. FL0031 (assembly GCA_022432375.1). NCBI lineage: Eukaryota > Fungi > Ascomycota > Sordariomycetes > Xylariales > Xylariaceae > Nemania > Nemania sp. FL0031. Next base: position 97,457 of record JAJKKK010000086.1, read on the forward strand.
AAATTCAATTGATGCGCGATATCTACAAGAAGGCGCACCGTGTTTTCTCCTGGCTTGGATCGCCGGACGACAGGAAGATCGATTTTGCACTCAAAACAATTCGACGCATCACGCCTTGCTTACGTCCTGGTAGAGAGTCAGAAAGGAATCTGATACGACGCCATCCAGAGCTATTTAACTGGCGTGTTGCTGGATCTATAACATCCAATCAATACTGGAATGCGATTTCGAATTTCGCGAAATCAGAGAACTTCAAGCGACTTTGGATTTTCCAGGAGTTATTGGCTGCTCGCGATCCGACTTTCATCTGTGGCGAGGAATATCTTCCAATGTCCTGCTTGCGCCGGTACATGCGTTGGGGAGCCTCTATTCCACAGTTTCCCCAGCGAACAACACCATCTTCTGCGGATGACGACGGTGTTTGGGATATTCTTCGTCTTAAACTACCGAGGTTTGGTGTCCTCTTCGACATTTTGTTAGCGGAGCAGCCGTGGGAGGAGCTGGTGGATAAGACTTATCTTTTTATTGAGATTGTCAGGGGATGGCACTGCCAAGATCCCCGCGACAAGGTCTTTGCTCTTCTAGGCGTCTTCCCCATGACAACCCTACCAGATTACAATAAATCTGTGATAGATGTCTACGCAGACTGGGCCACAGATCCGCTGTGGGATGTTCCACCGGAGTTCCTCCTTAGCCATTCAGGAATCGGTCTTTACCCTAGGGGATTGGCAGACGGCAACTTTCCGTCGTGGATGCCGCAATTGGATATGATTGGAAAGCAGATTCAGCCTTGGGATATCATCTGGAAGAAACCCTCTGCTTCCCCAAAGGCTCCAGAATATTTTCGGCCGACTGTATCAAGAGCGACTGGCATTACTTGTTATGGTGTTCAAGTCACAGAAGTATCTGAGGTTCTAACGCGCCCATCCAAGACAGCGTCTAGTTACAATTTTCCCGAAGGGCAACGAGTCCCACACAAGGAGTCTGGAGAATCTTCCGCGATGGAAAACGGCCATGGGATTCTTGCCCCTATTTTGGCATACCTTCAAGCCAATAGGCAGCAGCTATGGAACGAGCCATACCCTACTGGGGGATCACGCCTCCAGGCGTTTATCCAGACTGTGATCGATTGCGTCATAGATGGCTCTACACCGGAAATCGTGCCGAATCTTTCGTTTCGGGACTTGATAAGAGCCATCAAAAACCATACCCCGAAGAAGCTGGGTACTATCCACGACATCAGCCAACAGGAGCTCAAGCTTCTAGGCTTTACGTCAGAAAAGGAAGACTGTGAATTTGTATCGAATGCGTCAACTGATGATGATAGTAACGACCCAAACACGGGACGAATGAGCGAACCTGCACACAGAACGGCAGCTAATGAGGTCGCACTAAGGCTCTTTTTTATTGCAATGGAGAAAAGCATTTTTCATACGAGAAATGGCTTATTAGGTCTAGGGCCTCCAGGAATGAAGCAAGGAGATTTAGTGTACTTAATCCACGGATCTTCTCTCCCGGTACTGCTTCGCAAGACCGCAGAGGGAACCTTCAACGTTGGATCTTGTTATGTTAACGGGATATCGGGGATTGGAGCTTCTTCGATTCTTAATATCCGGGAGAATGACGTGCGCAAGGTCATTATCATATAGGTAGCTATAGGTATATTGCTATTACTCTATTATGGAGATTTTGTAACCAAATACCTGCGAACTTGGCCAGGCCTCTAGATATTACTGAGTAGTATCTAGTATAAGCGATGATATGCACTTCCGTAAATCATGAGCCCTCTGTGTATAACCCTAAAGTTTAAATCTAATACGAAGGCACCCTTAAAAATGACCGAAAACGACATCTTAGGTTGACGAAGATAAACAAACAGCTATCTAGACAATTTAAAACAGATCACAACTTTTTCTAGTACACCGCATTCTTTGAGTTTCTCATAACGTAACTAAGCTAACCGATGATGAAAGTTGGTGGCTGAAATTCAGAGGCTCATAGGAGAGTATTGAGACTGCCAAGGTTATAATAGTCTATAGAGTAAGTCCCATGTGAGACGCTCGATTTTAGAGTTTATTTCGGGAATGCATTTGTGAGATCTTAGCTCTTCTTTCGGTGTCTCACAGAACAACGAGATAGGCGCTGTGTATTTCGAAATATCGGACCTCAGAACAGAGTTGTTTTGAAAGCACTACAGAGGGCAGTACGAGAATGGAGATCAAGAGCACTTTGTCATTGGAAATAAGTAGAGAACGGTAGTAATATTGCGGCACTATTCTCCGGTCTTCATTGGCGGCTATTGAGAGCGCCGCCTTGTGCAGACCTTTCTTGCATGCCTTCAATCTAATTCTAGATGCGGAGAGTCTGGATTCATCGTACTACTCAGAATTCTCTTAGGTTCTGTTATGCCAACTTCGCGAATACATTTATGGCCGTGAGATTACATAATCGTAATTAGGCTGTCGAAAACTTCCCGGCAAAGATCGCTCCTTGGCACAAGTGTAACATCACTAGCATACCTGCGATGCCCAGGAGAACGGTTGCAGCAACGAATGGGTTTAACTGCAGAAAGAAAGTAGGCCATCAGAATCAAGAATCGCCAAGTTCCGATTTCTGGAACCTGCAATTTCAATGTAACGTTAATATAACAGTTCCTATCATAAAGGACAATCTTAATAGATGCCTGTTATAATATTGTCGATCGTGCGGACATCACAGGTCGAGCACCGCCTTAGGACGCCATGATCGTTCCCTAGAGGTGCGGATATGGATGCGGGTGCGGATGTTGTATTATTCAAACTATGATTCTCGGCTAAGATACTATTGGGCGGACAACCTATCAAAAGCAGATCAAGTCCTATAGTCCATTCTAACGACTATACTAAAAACCAACCCTGCTGAGGAGTGTTTGATACAACTCGTATTTCACTTCGCTACTTCCGATACCATCGTACAGCCGCTCGAATGAGGCCCCTGCAGCGTTGGGAACATTGGAGACCAACACAAATACCTCCACACTTTTATTTATTGACGGTAAGACATTCTTCGTTTTCTCATGCGTGCCGTTTGTTACGGCTAAAATAACCTACATAGTGCCGTCCTGAAGTTTCTTAAGGTTCAAGTGCCTTTCCAGCATACTCCATTTAAAAGGGAATTGTACTTCCATCCCACTTGAAGAATCCCCCATTATGGTCATGGGTGATGTTATCAATCACTTCCATGACGCCTCCAATGCATATCTCCATGTCGTCTTCGCCATCAAAGTCTGTCAGTCGCGTGGAAAGGAAGCCAGGCTCCATGCAGATAATTGTTATGTTCCGGCCTTCTTTTTCCCATTCCCGAGCCAGTGTGACTGAGTTTTGGTTCAAGGCAGCCTTTGCGGCTCTATATGCCATACAGGTTCCAAAGGCATTAGCTTTGACTATCTTAGCTTTAACACTTCAATATAGGCGGCGGGGGCAATATTCACTACTAAGCGATCCGAAAGCCGAGGAGATGTTCGCAATCCGGGGCTGCTTAGCCATCTCCAGTTTTGGAAGGAAGTGCTTAATGGCGAGGAAAGGGCCCTAGTTAGATTTACCGAGTGTTGTTAATAAAGAAAACTTCCAGTATATGCTAGAGCGTATACGTACTACTGCCATTACGCGGAACTTCTCAACCATCATTTCATTGGTTTGTTCTTGCCAAGGCTTCGGGGATGGTGGAAGACCTATGAGTAATCAGGATCTCTTCTGCTATAATGCTAAATCCCACAATGGAGCGCACTAACCTCCAACGTTCACGAGAATATCCAAGGGCTTATCACCATAGTCGATAACAGCCTTCTCAATAGTATTCTCATCAAGGTAGTCAAGCTCAAGTATCTCAGCTCCGGTGTTCTTTAACTGCAGTAGAATTAATTCGGAGAATGAGAGAATATCTAGAAATACTAGTAGCCAAGTTATTACTCACATCCCCGAAGCTTTCGTCGTTCCTTGTCTGTGGCCGTATGGTGCCAGTCACATTCCAACCTCGGCTCTTGAAGGATTTCAGAATCTCAAGACCGATGCCCCGATTTGCGCCTAAAATAAATCTTTCAATCAGCGTCTAGACTGTTATATTGATTCACAAAAAGCCCAAGACTTATACCTATGACCAAAACATTAAGAATTGTCCCTGCGCTATCGTCAAGCGCCTTACGGGCTACTGACATTGTAAATCAAGCCAAGCGGAGCAGTTTCAGGAATGAAATCGAATAGGAATTTATGAGGTATTGTGCGACAATAAATTTGCACTATCTGAGCCTTCTATCTTTCTTGCTGGCCACAAAATGCACGCAAGGGGTGCTAATAGCATTGGTGCCACTATGTCCTATCTAGCCATTAATGACAGGTCACGCAAGGCTCCGTGACGTATGATGGTGGATTTTCAGGGAGAAAACTATCCCCGCACTCAGTAGGACGCCATATGCCTCGTCGTCTAGAATCGTCTCACTCTTTAGTGGTTATATACCCACTAAATGCTATGGTTGTTCATAACTACGCCATAAAGGAGTGAGCGACTGTGTTCGAAATATTATACAAATGTTGCCGATCATTTATTGTAGTCCCCGGCTTTTAAAAATACTTGTGGTGCTAGTTGCTCTGTTTGCGATTGCTACGGCGAATTGTAAGATGCCAACCATTCCAAAGGACGAAAGCCTCACAGGAATTGACATTGCACTATCTAGCGTTTGGGAGAACGTTGAAAAACCTATCATCATGGAGCAGTCGGTCTCACCCCCTGATGTTAGTTCACCACAAGACATAGTGAACGAACATCGGCCTGACCTGGCTGCTTACGAAGAGTTCTACCGTCAAGTTCACAAAGACCCTGAGATCTCGGGCATGGAATCAAAGACCGCAGCTCTTGTCGTCTATCATCTAAAGGCACTTGACTTTAAAGTTCATACCGGCATTGGCGGCCATGGTGTTGCTGCTGTGTTCCACAATGGTCAAGGCAAAACAATTCTGATGCGAGCAGAGCTTGATGCTTTACCAATCCTTGAACAGACAAATCTCCCATACAAGAGTACTAAGCGAATGATTGACCGTTACGGCAATGAGCGTCCGATCATGCACGCGTGTGGCCATGACATGAACATGGCCTCGCTCTTAGGGGCATCTGCTATCCTAAAAGCATCTGCAAAAAAATGGAAGGGCACTGTGGTTATCATCTTTCAGCCCGATGAGGAAGAGACCGGTGGCGCACAGGCAATGGTTGATGATGGACTATATGAAAAAATCCCCAAACCTGAAATAATGCTCGCTCAGCATCTCGTCCCGTCCAGGAGCGGAACCGTGGCTATCCGTTCTGGACCTGTTCTGGGGGCTGCGGATTCCGTCAACGTTCGCATCATTGGGGGCCCTTGTTCAGGAGTTAACCCCCAACAATGCGTAGACCCTATACCAGTCGCCATAGAGATCGTTTTGGGGCTGGAAGACAAGGTCCGCGAGAAACTAAAATCGGGCGCATATGTTACTGTTGCGTGTTGGGGTTTTCATGCAGGTATCCCTGGAAATGACTATGTTGCATATGCCGACTTTACGCTAGACATCAAAACATTGGATCCGGCTGTTCGAGAAAACGTTCACGAAGTACTTAAAGAGATTATTGAGGATGGATGTAAAGCAGCAAATACTCCGCAAAGGCCTATTATCGATTTCAAGGTTCGCGCGCCGCTGACTAGTAATGATCCTTCTGTGACGGAAGCTATCAGTCGCGTTTTCACGCAATATTTCAAGGACAACGCCGTCGAGATGCAGCCCACACGCGCGTGTGAAGATTTCTCAATACTCGGGGCAAAGCACTTTTCCCCATACGCATACTGGAATTATGGGGGGAGTGAAACAGCTGAGGAAAATTTGCCAACAAATCACTCCCCGTTCTTTGCGCCCCCTATTCAACCAACGCTGCGGGCTGGTGTTGACGCCATGGCTCTCGCGGCTTTGACGTTTTTGGTAGGCTAGGTACTACGAGCCTGCTCTAACAGGAATTTCAAGCTGCAAACGTTGCAGAAAGCGACTGGTGTCAATCGGATTTGGCCTGTAACTTGTAGTGCTTTATTTCTGAGGCCTACATCATGAAGGCTAGGCAAGAGGTTCATAGAATTAGTGAGTACATCAATGAGATCTCCCTATTATTCAAAACAGAAAGAACTAAGTAACTTCGATGTGATGTTCCATTTCAAATGAATCCAGTGAGAGAATAATAAGAGCCTTGGACACTCGGAGGTGTAGTGAGATGTTCAATTTACCAGCAATCTCACCAAGTATCGAGGGAGTCCAGAATAGTCCTTATGTTTCCTAGGTCCCCTTACTGTCTACCGCCATGAATTATAGCTCTGCTTCCCCCTATTTACGTTCTTAAACACGAGAACGAGTTCCTGCCACTTCTCCTACCTTTTCACTCTTTGAGTTTTGCAAACTTGAGAGTTTTTAGTAGTGAAAATAAAGAATTAGCTTTCGCATTAGTAAAATGCTTACATAAGAATCCTATAGGAATCATCTTACGGGTTCAAGGAGCGATAGTAGCATCACTTTCGCAGTATATTAGAGATTCGCCACTACGGAAGACAATACCATCTGAGACACTTCCTTCATGGGACATAGTACGGTTTACCGCCTTGTTCTATTTGCCCGCCGAGGCCCATACCCATGCTAAATACTCGAAGTTGCGCACGAGCTCAGTAACAGAAGTATCACAATAATGTGCACATCCGTCAGCTAGTGCTGCAAGAAGAACAGGCTAGCTAAGCCGTTAAGAAAGGTGCTAGGAATTTGATATGCCGAATTCTATTTTGAAAGCGCTGCCAACGTGATTCCGCCGTGGTCTTGACTACCATATTAAGGCTTGCCTAGACTGATAGCCCTAGGCACCTGAATAATACCGCAGTTCAATACCACTAGTGGTTACCCTTCGTATAAGACTTGACTTGGCATGTTAGAAGATCCATCCTATATATAGTAATCACACCGACTATGTTCGCTGTCAGGGCGGCGGTTACTAAGGCCAAATATTAGGTATACACCTAGACTTCCAATTGGGTGATTCTATCTATTGCGTGTTCTCTCTGTGACCGCCTGCATCGGTGAAATTGGAGTGAGTGAGCTCGGAGCTGAGTAATGGCCGCTACGTGTGAAGAGGAGTCGAACGTGGAATGAGTCTGAACGGTACCGAATCACCAACCATTAAACCTACGTTAATAGTTGTCTAAAACTGACGGTCATTTTCGTTGTCAGTATCGTAGGATTTGAGAACGACACCACCTTATCGGCGTCCTCACAACCTTGTTTTTTCTGACGAGGATATCCTTTGCCGCGTGAATGAAGCTAAGAACGTCTTGACTCTATTACTTAGGTTGTCTTTGCAGGACTCTTATAGTCTTGATGGATTCGAGATGTGACACCTCTAGCTACCACCGAACATCCGCAGTGGTGTAAGCAAGCCGGCTTGCTTATTTCATGAGATGTAAGATCAGCACTTTATCTAATAGACGCAGCCAGACTACTGTTAGCGTATCTGATTCCGTATATTGGTGGCAAAAGTGATGCTGCCTGTGTCGCATAGACTCTCGGAAGCTATCGGCAAGCTGTAACCAACGACGAATTAGTCGATACTATGGAGATGGCCGATGCTAACATAGCTATTCATTATGGTAAAAGAGCATCTGATGCGGCGCGTCTGTTTTGAAGAATGGTTTCGTTGTCGGATGTAAAGGAACGTGTGAAAATAGATCGTCGTTCTATGTCGTGCCACCTGTTGCAATGAAGCCTCCGGGCTTGTCCGTCGGACCAAGCTTCGATGGGGTCGCGCACCGCGCCGCCCTGAACTGCAGCACCCGCTTTTCTCCACTATCCAGACGATAGAGACGAACGATTCTTAATCAACATCACTCGATGCTTCCGCTTGTTCGCGCTTCATGTCGGGGAAATTCATAGAGACTGGAAAAAACATGTCACCCGGCTTCGGGGAGTTCTTAGTAGTCCTCGGCTCCACGGCGCGCGGCGACGATATAGAATTGGGATCGGAGTTGCCGACGCGGCGATAGATGAAATGCGCGAAGCGCGGCGGAGGTTCCAAGACAGGGAAGACGCCATTGCAGTGCAACCCCACGGGGAGAGGTCCAAGCTAGACAAGAAGCGCGATGTAGCGGAGTTTCTACATGCGCTTGGCATCCAGTTTGAAAGAATGCTAAAGTCGATAGATGGTAAACTAATTATAATATCTAGCTAATAAAAAATAAGCACGTATTCTATGAAGACTGTTGAACCAAGTTGTAGGAGACTGAAATCAACCTATCGTGTCACATATTAGGGTGGGAGTAACATCGGGTCCTGATCGGGTGTTGTTCAGGGGTCATGGTTGCTTACTTGCATACCATACCTGGTCTATAGATTTGCAGCTGAAATGCCCGCTCTCTATACGTAAAGTTAAGCAGTAGGTAATTGCTTACAGACATTCAACTATCTGGGATTACAGGGCGACCAATAATTGGTGATCAGCAACTTTCCCCAGCTTCTTTGTCATGTGGGAGAGTCTATGCCGTAAGCAGTAAACAATCCCTTGTTAGCACAGGGCAAACACAGGGCAACTCCACGATCTAGTGTTTGCAATACACAAGCGTGCTTTGTTTTTCCAATTCGAATGCGATTGGTAAATTGATAAGGTTGTCTTACGCATCAACATGTTGGCAATACTGGGTTGCCGTATGGCATATGTGTAGACGCCACCAATCAACGCCTCGATTCATAAGACGCAGCAACATTGTCAATCGGACTACTGCAAGTCCTTACTAAGCCCTTCACATCACAGCTGCACTACTGACCTTTATCAGAATTCGGACTAGACAGCCCTTAGACAAACATCGCCCACCGTAAAACTGTAACCTACTAAGCAAGTAGGTATACCTACGCGATCCATTATCCACGCCAAGAGTGAGGGGTAGGCGAGGGGAGGAGACGGGGGCTAGGTGAGTAGTCTAGTTTAGGGGATGGATGCTACAGAATGCAAGGTCCTTAACTAATACCCCTCACCATTACCTACCAGGAGATGTTCTCATTGTCTCGGTTAATGGTCACTCACCCAATGGTCAGTCGCTGCCGTGAAACACCTTGTAATCGATATCGTCTCATTGAAGATTGAACGATCTACCGGAACAACGAGTATGAATTCAAAATGTTGTCTGGCATCGTGACACAGCATACTAACCCAGGCTAATGCCTGATGGTTATGGGCGCTTTGTCAGGCACACATAAGGATGACATCACTAGGGATGCAGCTGGGGATGCTCATATCCACTTACGCCCACATGTCCATCCACTTATACACTTATACGCCCCCCGTAAGCCCGTAGAGGACCGAACCTGGACCGAAGACGCGCAACGGCTTCTGACGGCATGGACTGAGCCAGGTCGGAAAGACCGCAAATGGCTCTGGCCATGGCCGTGGCTAGCTGCCAGTTCTTGGTTATAAACTGGACAAAGACCCAGCTGGATTTGAAACCTTCCGTTGTCCCATCATCCAATTCATCATCTTCTTCACACGCATTCCTCTCCCACAGCTGTTCTCCAAGCCATTGTCTTATCTTCCCAACCGATTGGCATTCAACCTTATACCCCTTCCCTAGTTAAAGCTCAAACTATCAAGATGGTGCAACAGATTCCCGCCGCCAGCAAGCTCCTCGACCTGCTCAGCTTCAAGGGCAAGGTCATCATCGTGACCGGAGCTTCGGGTCCTAGGGGCATGGGTATCGAGGCCGCCCGTGGTGTAGCCGAACTAGGCGCGGACGTCGCCATCACCTACTCTTCACGCAAGGAGGGCGCCGAGAAGAACATCGAGGAGCTGACCAAGACATATGGCGTCAAGGCCAAGGCATACAAGTGCAACGTCGCCGACTTCGCGTCGTGTGAGAAGCTCGTGCAGGACGTGCTGAATGACTTCGGTGGCCACATCGACGGCTTCGTAGCCAACGCCGGCGCGACGGCCGATAACGGCGTGCTTGACGGTACGGTTGAGGAGTGGAACCATGTCATCAACGTAGACCTCAACGGCACGGCGTACTGCGCCAAGGCCATCGGCCCCGTGTTCAAGAAGCAGGGCCACGGCTCGCTCGTTATCACGGCCTCCATGTCGGGCCACGTCGCCAACTTCCCGCAAGAGCAGACCTCCTACAACGTCGCCAAGGCCGGCTGCATCCACATGGCGCGGTCGCTTGCCAACGAGTGGCGTGACTTCGCCCGCGTCAACAGCATCTCCCCCGGCTACATTGACACCGGTCTGTCTGACTTCATCGACCAAGAGACTCAGGAGCTGTGGAGGAGCATGATCCCCATGCACCGGAATGGTGATGCCAAGGAGCTCAAGGGTGCTTATGTCTACCTTCTCTCCGACGCCAGCACATATACGACCGGTGCCGATATTGTCATCGACGGCGGCTACACTTGCCGATAGATGGATGGGTGTGTGATGGTGAAATGACACGGGATGACGGAGTTGTCGGCGGCTGACAGGCGTTTGGAATTAAAATCGGTTCGATCAGTGGCGCTTGTACTTGCATGACACGGCTCGCGGGCTGCATGGCCAGGTTTAGATGTCGTATTAGACTAGAAATGAGTTACGCCGATATACACACTCCTCTCGCGCCTGTTGCTCTGATGAATGCTTGCTTGCTTGTTTTATCCTTTACCGACAATGATCCACCGCCTACCCGTAATTCGTTGGTGAGGTGTCTTCCACCTTTAACCCGTTTGCTGGGCTATATGAACACGACGCATACATGTACCTCTGAAACGCAACTCCTAGAGACATATTACAAACGGGGACAACACGCTACAACCGCAAACAATAATAGCCCTAGCCAATAATCTAATTTTGACTAAGACTCTAGATCAAGTTGGACATAGAAATTTGAAGTATGAAGAACAAAGCCAGTAGTGCGTCCAGGTGCTGTCTGCCCGTTTCCATTGGTGACTGTGTTAGAGAAGCAATTTGATGTTGTATTACATAGAAGACAATATGATAGTTATTCACTCCGTCTACTGTGCTACGTACTACCGTACTCCTTTGCTAGATACCTAATGTTCTGAGGGGAAGGCTATTGACTTAGATACCTACTTCAGTAATTACACGTGTTTCTGCCCGGCTATTTGCCGGTTGCTTCAACATATAAGACCTGTTCGAGATATTGTACTGAAGCTTCTATAGTGCTCCATCCTCTCATCCTCGGCATATTTATTCACCTTCGGCCCCCATCTTACGGCCTTGCTCCTTATATCCCGTTAGATTGCGTGCGACCATTGATGGTGATTTCTATTCGATAACTTGTAAGGCACCGTCTCCTTTCTTTACATGCGCATGTTATATCTACTAATAGCATAATAGGGCACCCTATTACACTACCACAAGGTCAAGAGAACGAGAAGCCCGGCTTACCTTCTTCTTTTCCCGGCGTCATAATATTACAGCAGTCCCTAGTTCTTCAAGAAACCACAGAAAAGATGACGACAGACAGCTTATTTCGCTGCCGTCTTGGAGAAAACAAGATCATCGTGGATCTCGCACCTAGCATGGAGAAGGATCACCATCCGCAATCGCTCACGATTGACTTGAATCGCACGATACGTGTCCCCGACAACAAGGAGAATGCGGATCTCCCTCCTGGCCTCGGCACCTTCCCCCTGTTCCGTGTCCGCGATTATGCCGCGAATTTTCCCCCAACTATAGCTAAGAAAGGCGGCATATTCTTCCCAATGTACCAGCGAGAGGCCATGTGGATAGACTTCACTGCGGATCGCCCCTTTATGATCAAGATTTACGCCGGCGGTGTCAACGTGGTGTCCGGCGAGCATAGCGAAGAGAATGCCGAGACTAAGAATAGACGGCGTGAGCTCATATCAAAAAACAAGAGCATCCAGGACTACATCGTGGTCCCGCCTCAGCCTTGGCTTGATGGCTTCGCCGTCACTCCTGGTATTGTCCGGCAGTTTGTCGCCATGCCGTTGGGCTCGGGATACAGCGTAGAGGCGCAATTGACGGGCCAGGAAGTCATCGGCTGCTTACAGTTCGAAATCACGCCTTCTTTGCCTGAGAAGCGTGAGGTCCCGCTTTGCAACCCTTTGGGAGGTATGACAATCTATGTCAAATTGCTCACTGGAAAGTTGATATCTATTCGCTGCTCCCCTGACAATACGGTCGACGACTTGAAGCAGACGATTCGATCCATGGCAGACATTTATCCGGATCGCCAACGATTAATATTTGCAGGTAAACAGTTGGAGGACGGTGAGTTGTCGTTACCCTTGAGCTACGAGACACGTGGCTGATTGCTTACTTTATTAAGGCCGGAGGCTAGCCGACTGCAATATAGAAACCGTGAGTACCTCTTTCGACGTTATATCAATCTGTTACCGTTAGTAGTCCATGGCTAATGAAAGAACCACGTAGGAATGTGTTGTATATATGGCAATGAGGATAATGGGTGGCGACGGTGGCCACGGAGGCCACGGAGGCCACGGAGGTCCACGGATGGCGGTAGCAGCCGGTGGAAAAATCGATCAAGTAATCCACAAGGACGAACGAGACCCGAGTGTTTGGGTCAAGGACTCAACTATTACGGTCCCTGTGCACATCCTAACGACAGACGCATTCCAAGAAGTCACGGGGCAGAGCGCGCCGCCATGCCCCATTTCCGCATCTACCTATGCGTCGGCCGATCTGCCGTTCTTCGGCCTGCCCGAAGAGCCCAGCAGCATTTCTGGGGACTTTGGCAGTGTCAAGAGCGTCAATACTATTGATGTCCAGCGCGGCATAGCTGCCGGCGAGGAACCGAGCGTCAGGCCAAGAGTGATTACGCTACAGCGAAACGTGAAGAACTGTGTGGATCTGGCGACGATTGAAGACCCGGATGGGCTCGTTAGTCCAGACGGACCGCTGCGAGACTTCCGTACATTGACAACTCTTCTAGACGAGACGGTAACTGAGGGAAGGGATGGGTTCTAGATAGTAGCTGCAGATAAGGAATGGCCATCCGGAAGATCAATATTTGGCGCCCTCACCATGCTGTCTCCGGGTTATGTTGGATTTGCTTTCCATTCGGCTACTAATAAACCGGTCAGAGAACTGGAATAGATTAAGACGCCAAGCACGTCTTCTCAGAAATAGTATTCGCCAGATATCGGGTAGATACTACAATAAAAGATTAAAAAACACTCTGACTGGTATTTTTACCGCTTTTTGCATCTCATCTTGATATTCATATGTCCATGAAACCAATCCGTGATATTGATATATCTTGAGTACCTAGTCATTATTTCACAGCTCGGACAGATATACAATACCTATACTACCCTCGCAATACGTACCCCGCATTAGTGTCTGGGCGGACGAGTCTAGACTTGACACTGTGCTTACTTGGCTGTGTAAACCGGGTAAGAATTCGGGGGGGTTCTTATCAGCATCGAATGATTGCCTCGCAGGCGTCTGCCCGGGTTCCTGGGACGAAGATCTATCAGACGGACATCGTAGTCGTCATATTCCGTAGTTGTTTCAGTTTCCCGACACCAATAGACTTCGGCATAGGTATCCAATGCGGCTCAAGTGGCGCAAACGGTGGTTGAAGTCCGTCTTTGTTCGGTGAGCGTGTCTTTAGTTAAGCAGTTATATCTACTGGCTAGGTAGTCCCGGCATGTCAGCAGCCACCGGCGTAGTTTCTGTAAAAATTCGAACCCATACGCCGCCATTAGCACGTGTATGGACTCGCTGGATCCGACTTCTAGCCTGTGTCCGATGGGCTCTAGTGTCGGTAGTGCTGTCTAGCTTCCAGGGATTACGCCTTAGCTGAGATACCGTCACCGCGAGGATAAACTCATTTCCCTTATCTATACGTCTACAGAGAGGGAGAGAGATAGTAAGATGTTGCGACGGTAGGTAGCTGATGGCGATCTTCGATGCTGTCTCGGAGTTACATTGAGGCTTGTGGTATTGGCGCCACGGCGAGCGGAAGTTTGGTTCACTCGTATCCCTGACCCTTGTGCAGTAGATAGATAGCCTTCAACTACCTTGATTACGGCTACTTACATATCTAGGCAGGACAAGAGAAATTCTCCACAACGTACCGAGTATAATACATACCGCCTACCCTCATCTCGGTACTGGTGGGGTTGGTTGCGGGTTGTTATCAGTCTACTACAGTATCTAGACTACTATTTGATAGTCTATTCATATAGCGCCGGCGAGCGGAACTGCATGTCTAGGTTCTTTCGTTAAGGTTATAGCCTGTCTGGGGTTCTCGACTCAATTCTGCTACCATTGGCGTCTGTGAATATCTATTTCTTTACGCGAGCAGCAACTATATCTACTTCACTCCCCATCCCTCTCCCGGCGATTTGGTACAGACGAGTACAAGCGGACGAACCATGTCTGCCGAGGCCGAGACCCCGAAGTCGTCCCACTCGGAACCCAAGGCGGTTCGGACGGACGGGGACGATGTCGACGTGAGCGAGAATGAGGGTGAGAATTTTGGGGTCGATGAGAAGAAGCTTGTGCGCAAGCTCGATCTGCACCTCATTCCTCTTGTCATGTTACTTTGTGAGTTCGGGCTGATTTTTGTTCACTCAACTGCACCGTGCGCTTCACTGTGCTTAGTCGCTAATATGAAAAATCATAGATACGTTCAGTTTCTTGGATAGGTTCGTGCTGCGACGAGACGTGCGCGCAGGGGGGATGCGCGTATATACGCCGGTTGCTAATTGGGTGGCAGAGTGAATATTGGAAATGCGCGACTCTACGGTCTGGAGGAAGACGTCGGTCTGACTCCTAATCAGTTCCAGATTGCGGTTTCCATTCTCTTCGTCACTTGTAGGTCGCCCTAATGTTTCCCGGAATATCAATGATATTCTTTACTTGAATGATGTAATGACGCTGACATCCATGCACTAGACCTTCTGTTTGAAGTTCCGTCCAATCTGGTTCTGAAGCCCTTTGGACCACAGCGCTATATGGCCTTCATCGTGTTTACCTGGGGTGTCATCGCGCTAAGCACGGGCTTCGTGCAAAATTTCGGGAGCCTAGTGGCCTTGCGCCTATTGTTGGGTGTGTTCGAAGCCGGGTTGTTCCCGGGCCTCAACGTTTATCTCACCTTTTTCTACACGAAGCGCGAGCTCGCGTTGCGCGTCGGCTATCTCTTCGTCAGCGCCGCTATTGCCGGTGCGCTCGGTGGCCTCCTCGCCTACGGCATTGGGCACCTGGATGGTGTGCGTGGTATGAGTGGCTGGCGATGGATTATGATTCTAGAGGGCCTCCCTACTATTTTGTTGGGCTTTGTGGTCCTCTTTTTTTTACCGAATGACCCCGAACATGCGTATTTCTTGACACCCGAGGAGAAGAAGCTCATGGAGGTAAGACACCAGCGCCAGTATGGGTTTACGCAGCAGTTCAGCAAGAAGGACATGATCAAGGCGCCCAAGGACTGGAAGGTGTGGGTGTTCTGTGTTGCGCAGTTTGGAGCCGACACGATGCTCTATGGTAAGCAGTTAGTGTGGCCATGGTCTCGTGGTACGTGTAGCTGACGAGGAGAGCAGGCTACTCTACGTTTTTACCGACCATCATCAAGGGCCTGGGCTCCTGGTCTACGGCTGAGATCCAGTTGCTGACCATCCCGTGCTACGCGCTCGGGGCTTTCAGCTACATGGCCATCGCCTATCTCTCGGACCGCAAGCATATGCGAGGCGTTTTCTGCGTCACGTTTGGCGCTATTAGCGTCATCGGCTACGGCCTCTTGCTCTCCAACACGTCGGCTGGCGTACACTACTTTGCGTAAGACGAAGCATTGCCCTGCCACTGTGTAGCCCAGATCATCCGGGGACATAGATAGCTGACGTATTCTAGATGTTTCTTGATCGCAACGGGACTTTACGTGATAGTAGGGTTGCCGCTGGCTTGGGTGAGTCTTGAACATGGTTTATTTCGTAACTTATAGTCGGACTGTCTTGTTCGTTTCGTCACATACCTGGCTTAGTAGCTAGCTAACTCACCTGGCCATACGCACAGCTACCCAACAACAGCCCACGATACGGCAAGCGCGCGACGGCCAACGGTATGCAACTCACAATTGGCAATGCCAGCGGCATCATGGCCTCTTTCATCTAGTAGGTTGACCTCGTGCAGATGTATGTTTAAGCATAGCACTGACAAACTGGCGCCAGTCCAAGTACCGAACAGCCGAGATATATCAGGGGCAACGCGGTATCACTAACGCTGGTGGGCGTGGCGGCGATTGCGCACGGCTTTCTGTGGTTCTGGTACGCCCGGGAGAATAGGAGGCGTGACGAGGGGCTCATCAAGCCTGAGCACGCCAACTTGACTGAAGACGAGCTGGCCGAGCTGGGAGATGAGAGCCCGAGGTTTCGATACACCATTTAGGGTATGTATAAGTTAATATAATGTGTGTTAGTATATACCTTCAGTATTGTAATCTGTATGGATGGTTTATGAGGGGTATTTTATAAGTCCTACTCAAGTAAATACCGGTGATTCATGTATCAAGAGTACGAAGAGAGAAGATTATCCCATCTAGATGGTGTGCTCCTCATTGTAAAAAAGACTCATATAAATATGAATGCGAGAGATAAAAACGAGAACCGTGAGATTTAACTTTCAAAGGGACTAGCTGATGATATATTTCATCAAGAGCATTACCATCTTGTTACGTATTGCGTCTGGTATTCAGCGAAGCCCGAGAGAGAGAAGAATGAGACTTCGTAGTAGTAGTAGTGGGGCAGGCGTAAGTATACCTACAGGGCTTGTAGGTACCTAGATAGCCAGTTGCCCTATATTTGTAGTGCTCAGTGTTCACAAAGTATCTATTTCAAGCCTTAAGTCCCCTAGCTTTACTTGAATACCTTAGGTAGTGTACCTAGGTACGGAGTACATAAGCCAACTTAAAGGTACCTACCCTATGGCATGAACCCCCACAGTCGCGCTTCACGTCTACCTGGTCCGCCTAGAGCTCTCAAGCGCGTCTTTTCGTGGTACTGTTTTAATTGATTTTTTGGCGTCGTGACATCACTGTCCTGCCTCTATCTCTGCCTGTCTCTTCTCTCCAATTTCCTTCCCCATACATCAAATCAATCAATCACTCTGCGATCAATCTGTACCACCCAGATTCAATTCGCCATATAAACCACCCCGCCGCACGCGCCTCTTCACCCCTCCTTTCTCCAATAGATTGTTTGTACCGTCGATATAAATCACTATGGGTATTAAAAATCTCTTCTCCGTTATTAAGGAGGAGGCTCCGGCCGCCATTAAAGAGAGCGACATCAAAGCCCATTTCGGTCGCAAAGTTGCTATTGTGCGTGACACCCGAAATCCAATCTATTCTATTATATACCGAAGCGCTAACATTGTAGTAACTTAGGATGCGTATGTTCACGATCTCTCGTCCCAGAGGATAGCCCTTCTCCGTCATACAAAATAACAAAACTAACGTCGCGCTTCGTCAGCTCCATGAGCATATATAGTTTTCTCATCGCCGTTCGATCCGATGGCCAGCAGCTGATGAACGAGTCGGGCGACACCACCTCCCATCTCATGGGCATGTTCTACCGCACCCTGCGCATGGTCGACAACGGCATCAAGCCCCTCTACGTCTTCGATGGCGCACCCCCGAAGCTCAAGTCGGGCGAGTTGGCCAAGCGGTTCCAGCGCAAAGCCGAAGCCAACGCCGATCTCGAGGAGGCCAAGGAGACCGGTACTGCCGAGGACGTCGAGAAGTTCTCGCGACGCACCGTCCGCGTCACCCGAGAGCACAACGCCGAGTGCCAGCAGCTGCTCAAGCTGATGGGCATTCCCTACATCATCGCCCCCACCGAGGCCGAGGCCCAGTGCGCCGCCCTCGCCCGCGCCGGCAAGGTCTACGCCGCTGCTAGCGAGGATATGGATACTCTCTGCTTCGACAGTCCCATCCTCCTACGACACCTAACCTTCAGTGAGCAGCGAAAGGAGCCCATCCAGGAAATCATGGTCGACAAGG
Source organism: Nemania sp. FL0031 (assembly GCA_022432375.1). Classification (NCBI taxonomy): domain Eukaryota; kingdom Fungi; phylum Ascomycota; class Sordariomycetes; order Xylariales; family Xylariaceae; genus Nemania; species Nemania sp. FL0031. The sequence continues at coordinate 115,506 of JAJKKK010000086.1, forward strand.
TTCTCGAAGGCATGCAGATGGAGCGCAAACAAGTGCGTCATCACCATCCCTCTACTAATCTATGCATCTATGTATGTATGTATGCAAAGACGAACACCCCTTGACTAACGAGTGAGAGTAGTTTGTGGATCTTTGCATTCTACTCGGATGCGATTATCTCGACCCCATTCCCAAAGTCGGCCCCTCCACCGCCCTCAAGCTGATCCGCGAGCACGGCACCCTCGAGAAAGTTGTCGAGTTCATGCAGAACGATCCCAAGCAGAAATACACGGTGCCAGACGACTGGCCCTTCGCCGACGCCCGCACCCTCTTCTTCGAGCCTGATGTGCGCAAGGCTGACGACCCGCTATGCGACTTCAAGTGGGAGAAGCCCGACACCGACGCCCTTGTCAAGTATCTGTGCACTGACAAGGGCTTCAACGAGGATCGTGTCCGCGCCGGCGCTGCGAGGCTCGAGAAGGGCAGCAAGAGCTCGCAGCAGGCTAGGTTAGAGGGCTTCTTCAAGCCCGTACCTAAGTCGGACCAGGAGAAGGCGGCGCTAAAGCGGAAACACGACGAGCAGAACGAGGCCAAGAAGAAGAAGATCAAAGAGGAGAAGAAGGAGAAGGCCAAGGCCAAGGGCAGGCCGAGGGGAGCCGTATAGAGTGGTGCGCGGCTAACCACTACCGCCTAAGCACTGCACTGTTTTTGTCATTTTCAGGCGTTTTCGGTAGGCGGACAGTTGGATGGCGTTTAGGTTTATTGTTGTCATATTTGATACCAGACGCATGACTACCGCACTTGCGTAGATTTGCATACGCTATATTGCTCTTCTATGAAATAGGGAAACATTTACGTTTAACAAAGGCAAATCAGTCAACAAGTCCTCATTCACAGGCTTCAGGGAATAGCATTTTCCAGTTCAACATGGCACTGCCCTACTCAAGTGACTGTGCATTCCTCGTGGTACCGGTGTATGCTTTGTTTCCTACATGAGTCTTGCGTGTGGCAATTTGCAGAGGCACTCATGCTTACGCTTGCTTTCAGATAATAAAATTGGTTGAATAGCATGCACGATCAGCAGCCTAGCCGAGTGTGATGAGGGTTTATTGACATCCCAGCCACAATTCGCGAGGACGGTAGCCTTAACCACGGACAAAGTAAACATGCAGGCTTGATATTACGTAGGCAAGCGGTAGAGAGTATAGCACCGACATATTCGGGACTTGAGTCGATGCCTTCAGTATTGTTTTGAGTTCTGGCTGTGCTGCATCTCCCCCGGCCTTCACTCTATCGTAGGCATACACTGTAAACACACGAGATGCTTCGGCCTAGTGAGCCTAGCGGTTGAGATTTCGGTGTGTAAAGTGAGAGATAATGAAAGTATAGGTAATTATTATTGTCATCTTCACCAAGCAGAGAGCTAGCGAGTTCTCCTATCTGCCCATCTTGTGTCAATAGCCTCGATTTCACCGCCGTTTCATGGCCCATCGGCTTCTAGGTCTTATTAGCACGCCGGATCAAGCACCCCATCCATAACTGATGGAGCATATACCTATTAGCGCAATGAGTGGTGCTGCTAAAGCGACGCAGAGGATGAAATGCACAGCCAACTGTATCCGCTACTGGACGCGAGCCCCGAGATCCATGTTCAAGTTCATGCAGTTATCGTTCGTTCTATCATATATCACATATCATATGTAGCGGAACATATTATTCCTCACCCCTCGCTTCATAGCCACCGGCTTGCCGTCCTCATACTCGACGCCAGCCTCGCCGCCCTCACCCGCGAGACCCGACATTTTCTTGCGCAGCTCCTCGTCGAGTTGCGCTACTGTCTTCTCTTTGCTCTTGCTGTCGACGTTGTTGACTTTGTCGTTGGCGGTGCTGTTAATGTTGTGGCTGTTATGGTTACTGCTGTTGGCATTTTGGTTATGCTTAGCGTCTTGGTTGTTGCTCATGAATCGTCGCGACGGCAGAGCGCTAATTGTGAAGGAGGGGTGGAGGAGGCGGGAGATGGGCGGTTGTGCTATTGCTGTTGTTATTCGTTGCATTTTAGTGTTATGTAGGGAGGATGGGATGCAGGATGAAATACAGGATTTGAGGATATTGTTAGGCTCAATCTTCGATCTAACCTTCGTTAAAGACGGACTAAGTATAGGCTTACATAAGTATATCGTATGCCTAGGATCCCTGTAGGGGGCAACAGAAGACTCAAGAGCGCCTAGTTATCTACTATAGACTGTTACCCTTTGTAGTAACTGTAAATAGTCAATACTTGGCATTTTTCTAGCTCGCCATTCGGTGTATAGTGGATTAACCAAGTAGAATAATAATACCATTCGAATAAGGTATTCGTCAGTTTGAAGTTCGAAATGAATTTAGTGTCTCAGTGTATTTTCTTGTTTTGTTTTTCTCTTTCCTTTCCCCGCATTATTCCGCAAACCAACAGGCGCAGCATTGCATACCTAGGTCTCACATGGGTCTCACACGGGATTATTACTCTTTTCTGCGCCTTGCAGCATGGTCTCATCTTCCCGTTCGCATCGACTTGAGCCTCAACAATAGTCCCTCCTCACTCTCAGTCTGTCCAACCCACTAACCTATCGAGTGCCCCCGTGACGCAAGATATTGTCAAAGATGCTACGCTCATATTACAAAGTACTTCCGCATGACTCAGAATGCGCACGCAGCAGGCAGCATGCGATTTTCAAACGTCTTGATATGAACGCTAGGCGGTGTGGTACTAAATTCTCATCGTCCTAACTTTGGCCCCCACGACGATACCTAGGGATTTCGAGTGACACATCTTCAGATGGTACGACAAACACAGCACTCGTATCTAGGCGGTCTGCCAATATCTTCTACCACCAAGTAGTAGATCCGAGTCGATGTTTTTGCTATCAAACCGCAAACAAACACGACAAACTTCTAAGCTTAAGTCGTATTCTATGTCTTGGTACCTATGAGCCCTACCCGTTGGTAGCATTGCCTATGCAAAAGCCAGCAAATCCGATGTTTACACAGAGTCAACGACAAGCCTACCTATCTACCGCTGCTGGAAAGCAACCGCTCGTATCAAATGAGAGAAACAGCGAAGGAACAAATACGGGCAACCAAGACAAGCAGGTTCAATGAACTCTATAGCACCATGGTCTCTGCTCGGTATTAGTAGAGCAGTGAGGTAAAGGACCGATAGGTGCTCGTACAAGTCCGAACTACGTGTCAATTGAATGTGATATCGGCAACAGAGCATTCAGTATCCCCGACCATGCATGCTGTGTGTTTGTATGACGGTATTAGGCGTCCACCGTGCTTCGCCAAGCCCTTCTCTAGGGATCTAGTGGTGACCGAACAGTCATAAGCGATATGTCGTGGCCAAAGTTCATATACGCGTGTGCTCTGTGTATGGTATGGATGATGCATATATGCTGCCCGCGCTGACCGCTGAGCCTCATCCTGCCTTTTTCGACGCGGATCATGACTTAGAGGGGGTGCGCGAACGACGCCTCCCGCCCGGCTGGTATTGACTGCATAATCTCACCACTCTCCAGGCTACCTCCACACACACGACGCTAGCTGAGGCGGACTAGGGGTTCCACGCTGTTGGCTACCAACACAACTTCGCCCGCATACATAGGCATATATAGAGGCGTCGTTTGGAATGATCTGATCCCCCCTCGTCTTGTCGTTCCTGAAAGCTTCCCCCTGCTACTCCTCGATCCCATGCAACACACAGCACATCCATCTACCTATAGAATTTGATCCTGAGCGACACATATTGGAGAAAAGCAATACAGTAGAAAGCCGATCGAATACATCATTTTCAACCACATAGAGCCATCCTTGATCTTATTTGATCTATAACTATTTCAGAGAAAAAAAAACATACACATCCAAATCTCACTATGCCGTCCTACTACTACGGTGACCGTTACAGCAACAAAGACGGCTATGAGCTCGCCCGCCAAGCCGGCAAAGAGTTACGTCACAGCCACCGCTCGACAAACTATATAGTCAACGAGGGGAACATGGTCATCGACAAGCGAACCCTCAGGGACCACGACCTATCGAACACCATCATCTACAACGCCCCGGGCTCAACACTATGGGTCGAGCACCGACGCGACCACCACGACCACCACGACCACCACGACCACCACGACCACCACGACGATTACTACCGGTCGCACTCCATCGTTTACAAGTGCCGCAGCTGCTACCGCTACGCTAGCCGCTATTATGGCGGCTACTGCTCCGACTGCTCTGCTCTGCGCTACGAATCGCCCCGTCGCCGCGAGATCATCACGGTCAGCGACCGCCAGACGCTGGAGTACCCCGAGAGGAAGGCCCTGGGGTGGCGATAGGAGGCCAGCAAGGGGTGTGGAAGAGATACTAACGGTATGAGTCATGACGCTCACGAGGTCTTAGGCAGGCAGATTGGGCTAGGTATTGCATGCTTTGCCAGGGGTATGATAGGGGTAGGCGCGCGGAGTTATGGGAACACTGGGAGTATGTTGTCACGAGGTGGAATACAGGACTTTAGATCTTGATGTTCAGGTTTCGTTTGTTTATTTGTTTGTTTATTCTTTATTACGTTGGTTCCCAATAGGCAATGTGGCGCACTACAAATTACTCTTGGAGATTGATGGGAAGAAGATAACATGGGCTGTACTAGTTATATTTGAAACGTTGCTTGATTGAATAGCACTCCAGTATCATCCACCATTCCGACTTTATTTACATGGGTTCTGCAGTCTAAGCCTCAAAATGATGGATCATGTAATCATAGATGACTAACCTGTATCAACTATGGGATAGTAAACCCAGCCGAGGCTTGGACTTAGCTACCTAAGACGGAATATAAACCGAGTCCTATATTACGCATCTGTCACATGCTTACACATTTAACCACTCACGTTTACCGCTACCACCCTGTTGACGTAATGCGTATCTTCCTTACTTTTCGCCGGTAATATTCTAAAGACCAGGCTTTGCAGTCGAAGAATGTTTCGGTCACTTCTACTCGTAGACACTCTACTAATGTCGGTAAGCAACAACTTAGTGACCATAGTACCTCAGTCGCTAGAGTTCCCGGGTAGATATCGTATCGTGGAACGCAGCCTTCTCTTAAAAGAAAGAATATTTAATTAATATTCATTATTGAAGATTGCGAGAGTTTATCCGAAAACACGAAGACGGCTTTCCTTACTTCATTTCGAGGTTCATGTTAAGATATATGGAGGCAAAGACTCACGACCGGGGTAGATAAAGCAGGGGTAAAACCATAAACGATAGCGTTGACTTGATTTGTATATGCTTTGAGCGTTATGCGCCTTGAGTAATTGAAGGAAACAAATGTCTCGGCGTTACTCACCTACGAGATTGTGTCATAATTGTTAATCCCTTTGGTGATCGGCAGTTACTTCCATTTTTACGTATTTTAAGAGCTGACGTGTCAATGGTTATTTACAAACTATTAATAGTAGAACCGAAATTCTCCTAAAAGTGTACAATTACGGGAATATATTTTGCGCACTCCTCATTAAAACGATCTATGATGAACGATTTTAAAAAGCAATGTCGGGAGCGATAAATGTACGATATGCAATATCCCTTGGAAAAGCCATTGCTGGTTATACTAGTCTCGGTATTATATATAAGTAAGCCTCACTTAAAGCTAGGTTAAGGCCTTTATAGCTAGATCAGGTTGTTACTGTTTTAATTTTATCCTCCACTTTCATTCGAGCCAACACCCCGTTGAATCGTAAAATCACTCGTTTTCTTCCCTTCTAACGTCCCTCTCGCCGATGTATGAACCCGCTAGCGTCCTGGGTACCATCAAATACTTTATTGGCTGGGTCTGGGAAAGTGCCGTAAGTGCTAGCTAGCTATATCATATCTAGGCAAAGTTTTCGACCTCCATAGATGGAAGCCGTCTGAATAGCTCTCTTTGTTTCTGCTACTTAGTAAAAAAGACTTCTCGGCATTTAATATATAGAGAACAATAATATATTCTCCGGGTAAAGAACTCGGCAAGACATCGGATATGGCAAGGTCATTCTACCTTGTCTCGTTGATCTGCTAGATGGTTGTTGGCCCTAGGTTATTTCTTGACTTTATGATTTAGTTCTTGTGTTAACTTCATATATACAAATAGCTTAAGAAGGTTTTATATTGCCATAAACTAGCACTCTAAAGAAGTCATCACTGATCAGTAATGTTTAAATGTCGTGAGGGCATACTGCGTGAACTTCATCCAGCTTCGCTAACAGGTATCTAGGTGCGGCATGCTAGCTCACGGTCTAATTACAAAGTGGCTTTAGTCATGATATTGTAGCCTGGAGGGCGTATTCCTAAAGGCCTAAGGCATTCACCGGACAGTGTAATCAAGCCGTCAAATCAGCTGCTTCTGGGAGACAATCATCGAGTTTTAACAGAAGTAACTTGATATATTTAAGTGAAACAGTACACACACACAGTACCACGACATAAGACACCCCAGTAAGGCAATGTACTGAAATTACCACGCCCAATGAAATATATCACACCTGATGCTATCTCTGAGCATCCCCTTGCACCACTTACATGAGCCTATAGGCACGGAGACTCTGGAGAGTCACAATGATACCAGATAGTAATATAGCGACAACGAGTACCACTATTTTCCAGACGAAGCATCTGCACATCTTGGGGACATGATTATCGGTAGTTAGCACGCGGGTATCCAGGCTCGCCAGTTTCCTTTGTAGCCCAGCCTGATACTCAATGTCAACATCTTCACCGGGGAGATGACGATGATGAAATGAGATCGGCCCAGACTGATCAACTTGGCTATTGGAGGGTGTCGCATCTGGGTCGATTGCGAAGACTTCCGTCCGTAGGAATGCTTCGACGCCATCTTCCCACCTCGTCCTGTCCGCCCAAAAGTCGATCAGTTTCTTGGACGCGGCAATGGCATTCCGAGCCCCAATAATGGAATTGAAAGATTCTAAATTCGTGGGGCTGGGTAGGGGTCCATCCTCGAGACCATCATAGTGGGAGTGCAGGTCGCTATCCTGTCCATTGTAACAGTGGAAGTTGATTATGGCACCCCAGTCACCCCACATGCCTTCCTTGAACCGCATGAACTGGTCCTCGTCGCGGCCATCATACGAGCTGGGGTTTTTTAGTCGTCGTTGAGTATGGCCGACCGCGTACGAATCCGTGATGATGTGTAGACAGATTCCCAGCGCCCGCCGCTGGATATTGTAGTGAGGGTAGCTATCCGTGGTGGATAGAATGAGATCACGTAGCGAACTCTCGTCTGTAGGGTCACTATTTGGGTGGAACCACTCCCCTAGCCTTTGTTTGAGCTTATCTGTCTCGGAAATCCCCTGATTACCGCAGGCAAGTTTGTACATAACCTCAAACCACCGAAGTATTTTTCCTTGAGTATCGACCGGCATTTCGCCGAGCTCTGCGCCCATGGAATGGAGAAACTGAAGATCAAGGAAGTGGGAGCGTTGGGTCATGCAGGAAGGGGGTCCAAGTGTGAAGTAGTAAAGCCACTCGGCGCCTGTACTAAATTGATGGTTCCCTTCACTGTTATCACACTTGGGTCAATAATTTTCACTTATATTAAGAATTATCCAAGATTTTGGGTCCCCTCGAGGGAGCAAGAGCGGAGATGCCCATTAAGGCAGTTTATAGCTCTGAAGAACGCCAAAAAGGGGGTAAAGGAGTAAGTCAACTCACTCGTCGTCGTCAAACAGATAGCACGAAGGGTCGTCATTCCACACGGCGCCGCGGAAAAACTCCCATTGCTCATCATTCAAGTTGTCATATGTAGTGCCTGCAGGCAAGGGACTTTTGGATAGAATGAAGGCAGCAATGATGATTGTCTCATGCACGGGTTTCTTGGTAGCCAAAGGGCCGGGAGCGTCAAATCCAATGTCGTACTGAGTTTTGAAAGAGTTCCCTGCTCTCTGACATCCTATGTTGATAGCTCTTCTGGATGTGCAACAGATGGGGGACGTGCAACTTAGGCTCCTAATAGCCTTCGGCCTAGTTGTTACAGACCCTTTTGCATTGTGAGAATCCATCGCGGCTTACGGTTGAGGAGGAAGCGAGAGAAAGTATGTGTGCTGGAACTATTCTAGTTTCCTCCTTAGGTTCGAGTATTCATTTGGGAGATTATGTATTCAAACTGTGACCAATTTAGCACTGTTGAGATCGGGGTTTGCAACCATCTAAGCGTTGAGAAAAGCAAAGGAGTAATAGGTAGCGAGGGCGGGCGCGAATTTCCCGCTTGGCGCTACGCCAATTTCTTCTGAGGCCAGCTGAACTAGATGCATTCAGCCATGTTGCTGTCCCTACACCTGAGGCATGTGGCCAAGCGGTTGGGGCTAGGCGGTTCGAGAGTCTCGATGCATGTCTTCGGCAACGAGCACAATTAAAAACAATTACCATCTTTGAATTCAAGCTGGGTCACAAGGCCATAAGATGACTGTGCTTACATCATAATGTTATAAAGAACCTGCGTATGATTGGCTTAGGGCTACGAGCTCCGCGCTAATATTACGACCAGATCGGGGAGTGTCTATAGCGATGTACGGAAGTTTGGACAAGCTGCATTGCTATTGTAGGATGACAGCTAAAAGTCAAACCATAATAAACAAGCATTCAACTAGCATCGAATTATTTCACTGCCTTAAGTTAAAACGCTAACTTTTAAATGAATAGAAAATATTGGGGTAAATATGTTATCATGGTATTTAACCATCAGCTTGTATCTTATATGCAAAGCATATGTTTATAATTCGCCAATGGATCGTGAATGAAACTAGAGTTGCCAGCTTTGTATCAGGGTTTGCCATTAAATAAGATATTGCTAAATTTGGCCAGTCGCCGTCTACAAGCACATATATTGTCTTACAATATGTAAGAGCTTATGGCTTTCGTCATCAAGAAAGGAGGCTGCATCAAAGTCTCTCTTGGCATTTTAGCTATAGGCTATTGCGTTAGGTGTATTGTAGCATACTGTTGCATGCATACGCGATAGTCGGCGATCGTTGCCTTTGATCTACGATTTCATCTTTATCACAGTCCAGCTGGCCTCAAGAACGCCAACGCCTAGAAAGAGTGTGCTGAGTAAAAGATGATTGGGCAGTATTTACCGAGCCGTCTGGATTATCAAACTACGAGACAACATCAGGACTGCACATGATGAAAAAAGGGTAACCCGATTTAAAATGAAATTGACTACTAGTATGTCCCGTTTCTTAGTAAGCTATAAAAATTACAGCCATGGCATTCGTCTACGTCAGATCCATATAGCCCTATATTCAATAGGAGTAACCAAATTTAGGCTCAAGTCTCAGCACTTAGTCATTCGCCTTGGCTTGTTCTTCATCTTGGGGTTCAAATTTTATTTCAACCAAAGTCGCCGGGGCGCCACACGCCTACATTCTCTCGGACCCCCCGACTACACTAGGGTTGAACACAAACTATTTTTTTACGGAGCTTAGCTATCAAGAGGACAAGGTACGTGAGAAAGCGAACTTACGTATAGATCAGCATCACTATCGTTATCCCATTCGATGAAGGCATCGTAACATTGTACCGTGCCGGAGCAGACATTCGTGCCAGGACTCTGATTATGGAGGGTGACATCTGACTTGATCGGGCCAGTGGTCCATTGGCTATTGGTTGAGCCCGAGTAGGCAGTGTCAGATGTATACGACAATGCCCACCAACTTTCTTGGAAGTAGCAAAGACCATCTGAGTCGACAGCAACTTTACCCAGAGGTTGACAAGTGAGGCCTTGGCTCGTCACCATCATGCGTGCGGCAGAACCAATGAGCCGCATGCATTTATCGCTTGAGGATCCAGGACGCCAGTTGACAGTGTAAGGATTTGCTGGGGCTGTGTTGTGCCAGACACATCCGTGGATCAAGGAAGCTATCGAGAGGTTAGTAATGTCGTTGACATCAATATGAAGCGACTTTATGAACTAACCTCCTTTCTCCGCTGCCGTTATGCCGCTGAGAGCTGCAAATGCAAGAACGAGACAGTTTGTTTTAGTGTGCATATTTAAATGAGAAGCGTCATAGATTGGTTACTAGATGTGATAAATAAATATTGGAACCGCAAGATATAGCGTGAGGGAGTCTAGGATGACCGGCTACATCCCTCTATTTAAACCGTTGATGGCAATTACACGTGGTACGCCCTAGCCTTCCTATGGTTATGGTGGATTGCTATAAGCCGAAGTGGGCCACATGTGCATAGAACCCCCTCTTGACTATCGCAAAGTTAAAGAGAAAACACACGGAGAAAGTGTTTAGTAAAGGAGGCATAAGCGTAAGAACATACCCTAGCTCGGTACAATCTAGCTTATGCTAAACTAAGTTAATAGATATGGGCGTAGGTGTAGTAGCTCACCTCATGCAGCGGCAGACAGTTTGTGTACCTATTCATATCACTAGCTAATATCATGGCTAGGTGACAGGCTATGGAAAAAATACAGATCCTTAGGAGAGATAAGAGATACGTAAGACCACTTAGAAAACATACCACTCATTGCTTAGTCTAGCTTTCCTGTTTCTATGACCTGGGAAATTTCCTCTAGATTACAATTAAATGTAGGCAATTATGAGGAAATAGCCGGTTTCACGTTCTTGTCACTTTAGCTTGGGATTAAGAAAACGACAGAGTAGGAATACCCTTGCTGCAGACAATAACGAACTTTTTTTTTTTTTTTTGAAACGGACATTCATTTATGTCACGGTCTCAAAATTGTCTACTATCAAGTACGGCTTTTTTCATCATATAACAATATCAACAAGTTCTGTGTCGAGGAACAATAAAGCGTGGTTGGCCTTTGTGTTGTATATCTTGGCTTAACAATGGTTTTGTTATGCCGTCGTGGGTAGGTATAAAAGAATGGCCTTAATAACGGCCACCGGGGGAGGTAGCGCAGCCGACTATTAATTAAAAAAATATTTACTTCGAGATAATATCAAAATTCGCTTCGATAAACCATGTCTTCCGCAGAGCCAACAGGATCGATCCAAGTTACGGATGATTTTAGGCCTAGCATAGGCGTAGAGCTCGAGTTCCTTGTTTGCGTGGCAGTAGGTGATCAACCTTTAAACGTACCCAAGAGATTTGAGAATTCTAACGGGGGACCAGTCTTGTTGCCGTCTGTTATGGGATCCATATTTGACGCCGGCCCACTTGCAGTGCAAAACAAAATTCGGAAAACCATTGAAAAAGCGGTTTCCCAGCACCGCGGGTCTCGTGTCCTCGAACCCGGGGATTCCGTGAGGCTGCCGAACGGTCAGATCAACCAAGAAGTCGTACACTTACAAGCGTACCGTGACGCATGGACCATCGGCAATGATGCTTCGGTTTATCTGGGACATGACGACCAGTATTTACGGAATGAAGCGCATATATCAGAATACAGTTGGCAATCAGTCGAAATTGCCTCTCCGGCCTTGTGGGCAACTGACGAGTCGTGGAAGGAGATCCAAGCGGTGGTCGAAGCCTTGAAGGACGAGTACTGGATTCTTACTCCGAATACCGCAGGGATGCATTACCATTACGGCAATGGGAAGGCCTATATTCCATTTAACAAGCTAAGGCGTATAGCTGCGCTCCTTCTCGCAGTGGACCCTATCATCGTCCAACTTCACCCAGAGCTTAGGCGAGAGAATAACTACGCTCGAAGTAATAGGCTTTACTCTCGTGTTGCGCACGGCCGGCGGGCAGCAGTAAGCTCGCGGGATATACGCGCTGAGTATGTGGAAGAGGATACAGAAACTCCTATTGCTCGACCTCGACCAATACCTGTGTCCCGCCCTGTGCGTAAGAAAACCGCCGGTTTTATCGCGCCATTCAAACGAGGGGAGCTCACAGGCTATAAATTTTCACCTCAGCGCTTTTTCGATACAGGGTACGATGAAGATAGAGCTTATGCTAGACGATTTCGGGATGGCAACTACTCGACTCTACGCCCTCAAGAAATACCCCTTGAAGTCCGTGAAATCCTGCACTCTATAAACGCTCCGACTGTTGCCGACCTAATGCGATACGGTCCTTTTACGGATAGGCCGGCATACAGCTTCCATGCTTACACGCAAGAACGGTATAAACGGCCGGTTCGACAAGGCAACCGAGTCGCCAATACGCACCAAAACAAACGTACTATAGAGTTCAGACAGATGGCGTCTACAATGGAGGCTGACGAGGTAGTCGCTCATGGAAAAGTGATCGTACGCCTCTGCCAGTACGCAGTCGAGGCAGATCTTGACCAACTTTGGAAACTAGTGCTCGACTGTACCGTCGCAGAGGATCGCGGGGACTGGTTTGATGTCTTTGATCTTCTCGCTGAATTGGGGTTGCATTCCGAGGCACGAGCTCTCCAACACCCTGTGGCTCGATTCCGAGGTGAAAAAATCCCCGACGAGCCTGATGGAGATGATGAAGAAGAAAGAGAAGGAGACGACGGTGAGTCCGATATATCAATACCGACAATTCCTGCTACTTTTTGGAATATATGGGGGGGATAAATTGATTATATTCGTACGACTAATTCCACGCCCACCCTATTTTTTATCCAGTTTCATAGTCATTATTCATACCGTTCAATAAATGGGCAAAGCCAAAATTTCCGTGTGAATTACAATCTTGTAGCTGTTTAAGTAATAAATTACATGTTCTTAAATCACATAATTCAATGTATATAGCCTAGGTAGACCTCTTCGACATGTGATTAAACTACGGAGTGCTGGTAGTTTTTTTCCTTGCAAAAGCTATAAAGGGGCGTGGGAAGCAAATACCGCGAGACTAAACCACGAGCACATAATAAAACTTACTCTTGAACCCTCATTTAGAGTGTTTGACTAGGCCATTGGACAGCTCATGGTGATGTTGATGTAGCGAATGATCTAAATCACGAAGAGCTCTTATCCTTTACTTAATATATGTATTCCCCCATAAACTAATGCCATCTTGCATTTAAGTTCGTCGGGCACTACTACTTATTATTAGTAGTAATAGAGCAGCGCCGTGTGATGATTCGCCTCAGATTGGTAACATGAGATGTCGCCCAGGCTGGAACTGGGTTGTGAATTCTAAATTTGCCCCGCGCGATTTTCGTTATTGTTTACTTTTTGAAGATGTTTTCCGCCGGGTATGGAGGACGTTAGTGACTGACTTCGTTGATTTCTTTTTAATGAGAGGCCACATACGAGTAGCATGTAGTATAGGTTGCAGTAAGAAAGTTTCCTGGCATGCGCTGAAAGCGATTGGGTATGGTATGTGGAATCATACGTTATCAAATTCAATATATTCACATGCACGTACCTACATAGTGTTGCTATCTTCTATTATGGGGGGTAGTGCATGCAGATGCGTAGGGTCGATCATAGCATGTATCGGGTCTGGTGTTGATGCACTCACATCAATGTATTTACGTTTGGGAATCATCGTACAGCACAAGTTCACTGATGCGAGAAAGGCGCCCCAGGTTAATTAAGTTTAAACTACCTGATTCAGTTGATTTATTACCATTATTTAACCTAGGCAGTTTATGCTACCGTCAAACAAGATAAGTTGTGATAATGAGTATCGCATTGGTTATGTATTTAGTCTACGTAGATATCTGGAGTGCCTTTTTAGGGCGCCTGTTGAAAATTAGGTACCCCAAATATTGCGCTTATTTATTGGGGTATAGTCCGCTCTGTGGCCTCTCCGCTGCGCTTTGGTTCATTCAGCGCGCTCTCCTCGCGCTAGCTTACAATACAGGCTTGCCCCTGTCCTTCGGCGGCGGCTCCATCCTACTAGTCATGGTCATCGTGAATATGTGTGTAGGAAAAATATACATGTGTGGTCAACTCGTCAGTGCGTCTAGTATATCTTTACTGACGCGGGGAATGTTTGACTCGTGGGTTTCATGGTAAGCTTTCCGTTCGTCGCTGAGTCGACTTGCAGGCGCGTGGCACCTTCTGCGTGCGCGCTAACCACGGCGCCGTCCTCCTGACTGCAGAGAAAGTCGTGGTTGATGAGTACTTCGTGGTTGCTGGTCATGACGTACGAGACGTTCCAGCCGGGGATGCGAGTCGAGCACCATTGCAGGCCATTGTCGGCGGCGCCCTTGTTAATGGAACCGCTGCATCCGCTGTGGTAGTCGTTGTACGTGGTGTTGAGGTAGAAGGCGAAAGACTCGCCACCCGTGTATCTGCTGATGCCGCCCGTGAAGTCGGAGATTATGAAATTCGGCTTGTTTGTTGCCGTGGCGCACGGCATTATGGACAATCCGGCATCTGCGAATCGCGTGAACGACATCACGATGGCCGTGACGGCGGGTAATATGACGGTGAAGATCATGGTGACTGGAGTTGTGGCGGTTTGCGACGTCGGGAGTGACGGAGATGGGGAAATGAGCTGTTGGAGACGTCGTGGTTTGAAGGTTTCAAGCTGAAGTCAAGATTACTGTACGAAGGTTTGTCCAAGATAGGCAGCTGTAGTGGAGTTTGTTGCTATTTATGTATATTTTCTAAGTGCAATTCGAATGCGAACAAGGGGATCGTTCTCTAGCGCAATAACAATGTTTTGAAACGTATGAAATACTTTCTTTCTTGCCTAGACACTACCTAAGCCATCTGTTAAAGGCGGCTTTGACTGTGTTTATATACACATTGACTGTAGCTAGCTATTCTCTGTAGCCTAGAAGTTTGTCTAGCCTAACAAGCCAGTACTGTCGTTTACAAATCGTGGTGTTGTCCAATCATAGCATTCACTTAGAATTCCAAATACATGTCGCAATCGGCTGAGTCGGGTCTAGGCAGCTCTTCATTCTCCCTGCGACGGAAACCTCGAGATATGACGAAGTCGTAACACACACATACCTACTACAGAGAGGCACTGTAAGCAGTGTACTACATGGATATTCGTCCCGGCACATGATATGTACGCCGCCCCGGGTACTGGATAGACTCCGTTGGGATGTATGGAGCAGGGTGGTTTTAGCCTGTTGTGGGGGGTACTATACAGCTCGGCTTCTGGGCGTGTTTGTGTCCGAACTAGGCAAAGCTGGACCAAATGGGCATACCATGAGGTGTTGAATATGTCCTGAACGGGTCAACACGAATGCAGACCGCCAATTGTCCGCCGCCTCTTGTTCATTGGGATATCACGAAGAGGGAACCACGAGAGACACGACATGCGCGCGCATGTCTGTAACCATAGGACGATCGAGCCAAGCGTCCTGGTCCCACAGTTGACGAAATGATAAAATCAACCATGGGATGAGCGATGACCAGACAAATCCAGCACTGCAGCCTACGAAATTTCGGAACAAGACATCATCTGTGATCTTGGCTGCAGTATACGGAATCATTATCTACACTGCCTCTATCGCCTCTACTACGTCAATGGCATGGAGTGGTGACTAGATAGTTGCCATCCACCAAGTAGTGAGCGGCTCCTACGATGACGCGAATTAACTGGACACAATTCACTTATTATGGGCATCCTGTCACATTCGTGAAGAGAATACTTCAAGACTCTTATGTGGGAGAGCTGTAATGGAATAGGTGTCGTTGTGAATGATCAGGCTGATGTTGGTGATGACACGACCAAGCTACAGAGTTCCGTTCAACAACCGCTGCCAAGGGCGATAACCAGAAGTACACCTACAACATGCGATGGTGAGCATTACACAGTGTCGAGACTACCATATGCGAGCGTCTATTACACAGAAGATACGTAGTGACCAAGCGCGGTGTGCCGAACTAAGCGCCTAGATGTTAGAGCTTGAGGTTGAGGGCATCACACCGATGTCGAAGTCAATTAAAGTACAGACATCTGGTCGGGGCTTGGCGGCCGGGTCGATAACTTGGTATGCCTATGATGTCTCGCGATAGAATCTTAAATACTAAACGTGGCCGAAGAAATAGGCTTGGGTGGGTGGTAGGCATCTGAATATTTGAGGATGCTTGTTGACGTGTTGACATACCTCCTCACGGGAATTACAGATAGCTAATCTTGTTTGCCCATAGTTCGTCGTGATTTATCAATCGATCAACCAACCAACAGCGTACATATCTTGGCGGCAGCACCAGCAGCATAGCCTTCGTCCCAAGTTCTGCGTACCCGTACCGCATCGACAGTCAACTAGGTAGGTTAGCTGCCTACTTCTAAGTATCCTCCAATATATTTTCCCCGTCTTTCAACATGCAGCGGGAGCTATTAGGCTTTCCCGTTTTCCCGCTGGTTAGAGCGGGAACATCCCCGGTACGGAATAAACTACCTCAGAATACACTACCTATATGTAACCCGATCAATTCCAAATCATTCAAGCCCTCTAGCTACCATAGCTTTCTCTCTCTCTGTTCTTCCTTCTCGCTTTTTATCTAGTCTTTTGTCGATTCGGCTCTGCACACTCCGGCGGGTTTGCCCTGTTGCGACGGGTGGAAGGCAGAGCCGAGACGCCCCTAGCTACAGCCACCCTGGAGTACGCACCTAAGATTCCTGTGTCTAGGTAACCCTTCAATCTGGTCCTACCTAAGTCACGAATATATCTGCCGTATCACAGTATCATGATACTAGCACCGACGAGCCTTGGTGGCACGGTTCGCCCATTACGGACGTAGCGGTGAGACCTGATTAAGATGGTAAGCTCCCATGAAATCCGACGTTACCATACTCCGCGTTGTGGTCTTGAATACGAATTAGACCGCCGGATGACGGTACTAGCCTCCCCACGTGGTATATCACCGCCGATATTCCTGTCGATTCATTCCTAGGTATGCTTTTGGTGGGCTAGCCCTACCGACAGCGGGCGATACGACGACTCAACGGTTAAGATCACACTGAGCGTCGGAATATAACACCAAGAAACCGGGGGGCCAACGTTCCGGCTGTATTATCCCGTAGTGACAAGATGTTTCACTCTCCGTACCTGGGATGGGTACACGCATGCTCTTCCTGGTAATATCCACTAGAGCTGTGCGTAGGCTAGGGGGGATCTTTGATCGCCGACTTTGCCTGAGTCGCCGGTTATGTTACGATGTTATTGGCCTTGGCCCATATGCCCAACATAAGAATGAGCTCACAGGCTCACCAATCGTCGGCTTGGCAGGCTTTGCATAATCAAGAGCGAATATGATCAGGTTTGGGAATGGCAGTAATGGACTTAGGTTCGTACCGGCGAATCCCGACCTCCATTATCGATTTCTCGCTGCATGCCTTGCACACGCTACGTAGGCAGATACGACGATACTAGCTCTGTGCGCCTAGAGCTTGACTTCACTACTACTATAGCTGATTTGCTCATGGTTCGTTTCATAGAGCGTAATCTCATGAACTATGTTCGCGGATCGATCGATCAATAGTCACACTTCAGCGGTTTCGCCTCTTCTGGCTCTCGAAATTCAGATCACAGATTAATCTTAATCCGGCGCCCTATTCCGCAAATCTCTTCCGCCTCCTCCGATTAGGGATTGTCTACTCATCCAATTGCTAAACCTACTGTTTCTGTAAGACTTATGTACTCTTCTATTCACGCAATATTCGTGCTACACATTTTACTGCTTCCCTCAAGTTGGGCGGTGGCGGTCGTGCTTCTTCATGCTATACTCCCTAAATAATCGTAGATACATCTCTGAAGCTATTCACACTGAACACGTCATAATATATAGCCGCATTACGTTATAGACATAGGATATTCATTTGCTTTTACGGTAGCTAGCTAACCCTCTGTCTCACATAGTTTAAATAGATGAACTTATTAACTTGTGACTGTATATAAATCTTCTCAGACATAGCGACTATCATAGCTATATGGCTTACGCAAGTGAATAGCCAATGCCGCGCCCTGCGCTAGGCATGAATCTATATATCCGCCTCACGTCGGAAGCATCGTCTTTATAGACACCATATCTTCCGTACACTAGGAGCCATCTGCATGTACCGTAGGTTCACCCAAAAAGAAGTTCCGCTGGACCGATATAAATACCTCGTCTGAAGAGAAAATCTAATAAGCGCCTTGAATACTGTCATGAATCCTACTGATCTGATAAACCCTCATATAGGGCTCGGCAAGACTCGACATCGTTTAGTAGGTATTCCGCCCAGGTGGCTACGAAGAGACCAGCGACGTGCACCCCCTGTGATGATAAACCAAACAAGATATTTCTCTTTTCTTTCATTACACCTCCCACCAATAACCTCCCACCGTCCCCTGGATGGAACTAAAAGACCATTAATCAAAACAGCCCAGCGCTCACATAAGGAAAAGATAAGGCTGATCAAAGCACTCATCCCACGCCGTCTTCCCCGACTCCCAAAACGCCATCAACACGCGCCGCGCCAGCAGGGGCATGGAATTGCCGACGTCGCACACGGCCTCGGCCAGCGAGTCGGCGACGAAGGCGCGCTCGAAAGCACTCCCGCGCACCACGGCGCTGCCTGCGCATGCACCCGCCACCACCAGCGCCCAGAAGAAGCAGTTCTTGAAGTGCGCGTGGCGGTACGCGAACTTGAGGTCCACGAGCAGCCGGTCGTAGTGCAGGCGGACGGCGCGTGAGAGGGCTTTGTTACTACCACTACTGCTAGGAGAGGAAAAGGAGGGGAATAGGGAGGCGCTTTGGAGGGAGAGGATGCAGAAGAGCACGGTGGCGGATTGGTAGATCCGGCCTACGAGAAGCCAGTTCGCTCGTGTTTCGTCGGTGCCGTTTAACGCGGCGTAGGCCTCGGGGGAGAAGCTGAGGATTCGGTTTAAGAGGGTTTGCGGGTCCGGAATGGGGGGTAGGGAGGAAGAGGAGGGAGATGACGGCACTAATGAAGAAGATGAAGAGGAGGATGGGGGCGAAGATGATGAAGCCGGGGAGGATGAAGAAGAGTCGGCGCTGACTATGCCTCGTGCCGCGAGACCTCGTAGGTGGTTGATGAAGATGACGGTGGTGAAGAGTTGCGTCGGACAGATGGATCCTATGTATACGGGTGGTACGCCATTCCCCCACGCCATCTCTAGAAACTCGAGATTCTTGGGGTGCGATAAGTCGTTTACCTGGTCGTGGCGCGGACTGGTCGTGTTGGCGAAGACCTCACCTCTTAACATCAAAAGGGGTTAGCAGGTGATTTTGTATCGAAGCTTATGATTGTGTCGTTTATATTCTCCTTTCTACTAGCCATGGAGGAGGCTGGCTTGGGTGTGCAGCCTAAGAAGTATGTTGTATGTTTTGGATGTTAGGTAGACTTACATGATCCAAGTCAAAATTCCGCTCCGCATGTGCTCGCAGTCGTTCCAGATCTTCTCCACGCCACCGCGGAGCTGGGCCATCTTCATCAGGCCTTTGTAATGAAAACGCCAGCGAGGAGATGGTTGTAGTTGTTGCTGTAGTGGTATCCGAATTAGCATACTATATTATTCCCCACCTCTTGACTTCGAACTGGCTTTGATAAAATGAAATGGGGACGAAGAGGGTTGGTTTTACTCCTACTTACATCCGCCATCATAACCATCAACACGCTCGTCATAGTTCCATCGCTCGTCCTCGTCTTCTCCTCATTCAGATCCTCATTCAGCTTGCGCACGCCCTGGTACGTCCAGAACGCGACGGCCGACCGCGCTGTCGCACGCACATCCTCCCCCGTGTCCCGCGGCAGGTTGTGGATCTGGTAGCCCAGCGCGAACAGGATGAAGAGCGCCTTGATCGGCGCTGGTAGTACTGACGCGACGCTCGCGAGCGGTAGCTTGAATCTCGCCTCACCGAGGAGGCTCTTTAAGGGCGAGCACCGCTCGTAGATCTCTACGTTGTCTGGTTGGGGCGATCGAGAACGTTAGTTGGTGAGTATGTAATGGCAAGCTAAACGGTTGGTGAGGTGAGGTGAGGTGTAGGTGAGAGACTTGGGGCACACTTGCAGTCATACGATGCCCGCAGGCCGATGAAGTTGTCGCAGTTAATGTCGTAGCGCATGAGTGCTTTGAGGGCCCGGGGTTCCATCAAGGCAGAGAAACATTTAGTCATCAACGCCGTCTCGTACGCTGCGTCGCTGTTGTCGTCGTCGCCATCGTTATTACTATCGCTAGCATCGTCCGTCGTCTTCGTCTTCGTCGTCTTCCTAGCACGAGCACCCTGAGCGCCCCCAATAGCTTTCGGCTGCCGTCGATTGCGATTGCGGGCTGTCACCCGTCCTGGCTGGACCCAGCGCAGCGGCTGCTGCTCGCCGTAGCCGGGACAGACGATGCCGTTGCTGCGGCACCGGTTGCACACGGGGCGCGCCGAATCGCACACCAGTCGGCGCCGGAGACATTCCCAGCAATGTTTCCGCGGCGTTGTCTCGGTCGCGGACGCCGTCTCTTCTGTCTGTCGGGTCATGCCAGCACCAGCTAAATGTAATTAACGTAGGTATGGGCACCGGTCAACCGCGTTGGTCTTTTTATGCAAGTGGGAAACACGATACTGTAGGGAGATACCCTGGCTCCTCACTTATACACACTTAATCTGCCTAGGACTTCGCTATTTGGGTTGCCTAACCCGGCCATTCAGTCCTAGCAATACGTCCAATTGATTCGTACAAAGCAGTGATTCACACCAACAATGTTTAGTCAGTTTGAGTAATTATTCAATTTAGTCCTAAAAGAAGTAAACACTGTAGGTTCTCCATGAGATGAACCGACCTTTTAACTATGCCGTCCATGGTACTACGCCGGGGCTGTGATCACGCCAAGCCTAGGAGAGACCCGAAAAACTGGGTATATAGGTAACACGCTCGCGGTAAGAGGCGCTCTTAGAGGCTGCCGAGCTGCCGCCGGGTGTGTGGCGGAGAGGGAAACGTGCATTACCATTTACGCATGTCAGATCTTGGTGCCCCTTATTGCCATTGGTGGCCCTATAACTCCCTGTCCTAGAGGCTAGAGAGCTATTCGTTGCTGACCGATGCCTAGACCGAGACAGATCAGCGTTACCCATCGCCAAGTAGGCCAAAGACTTAGTCAGAATGTATGGCATGCCGATGTATCTAGGTCAAAGACGAGAAAATGCAGCCCAATTCGACATCGCCATGCACGACATACACTTCATGCACAGGGAGCATAGATATTTCGATCATCGTCGATTATGATACTACGTACTTAGCTAGTTACAAAAAAGTTGTGAAACTGCCCCTGTAAAAGCCATTGGTGCGCTCCTATGACATCTACGGCAGCGCAGCGTCAACACGTGCTCTACCCTACCAAACTCCGGGGGTATTATCGCAGTAGAGAGCCCTGGTCTGTTTCGTGTGTTTCAACCGTGATCTCGTAAACCATTACCCATGTCTCGTCGACAAAATAAAAGCACACACACAAAAAAACGGGGACAGACAGAAAACCAAGGGACAAAACCCAGAAACCATCTTCTTGCGCTTACACACGCCCGCATCTCCCCCTTAATAAGGCGAATCAACAACGTCGTCTTTACCCAACTTGTAACGACCGCTCTGTCGCGTACCCACGCGGCCTGAGCTACGTCTCGGCGTGCCCAGTCCAAAGTCACCCGCAATGCTCTCCCGCGTCGGTCGGCTAAGCTTATTCTTGCCTATCATGTTCACTTCGTTGGGAAGAGCAACAATGACGTTCTGATCGGACCCGAACTTGAAGTCATCGGCTTTGACGTTCTCCGTGTACCGTTTGATGATGTAGGGAGCCTTGGCACCGCGTAACACCTTCTTCAAGTTCCAGTCGATAATATAAGGACCCGTGGCCGTGATGATGGACGACTCCTCGGTCGTCTGACTCGTGTTGAACCGAGCCGGCGTGAATGAAACGCCCTGGCCGGTCTCGTAGTGGAACTGTGCCACGTGCTCGGGCGTGAGTGTTAGGCGACGAGGTTGAGGTTTGGAGTCGGCTGCGAAGGACTTCTCGAAGCCCAATTTGCCCTCGTTCTTGCCCGACTTCTGCATCGCATCGATGAGTAGTAGGTATGTGCGGCATGTGGCCAGGACCCAGCGACCATCGGCAGACACGTCGAGACCGATGATGGGTTCACCGAGCGCCGGGATATGCGTTTTGGCGTTGATGCCGAGGCGGTCGAACAGACGAATGTCTCCCTTATTGGACGCCACCGCAATATAGCCCTTCTCCGTAGTGGATAGGGCAGAGAAGTCGTTCTTAGACGCATACTGCTTGAGTTGGGAGTCGACAAGCTTGGCACCCGACAGACGAGGATCGACACGGAACAAGGCGTTCTTGGAGACACCGAGGAATGTAGGTTCGTGAGTCATTTGCGCAAACTTGTTTTCGGGGGCGAACTCGAGAACGGGGATGTCTTCGTGCACGTTCCACTCATCCACGACCTTGCCATACTCGAGATCCATACGGTATAGTTTGTGAGGATCGTTGTCTTTCTGTAGGATCATGTTACGATCCTCGTTGTGCAGCATAACCTTCTTGGGGCTGAACAGCTCGCCCTTGGGCGTCTCGACCTTGGAGATGTTGGTGGAGAATTCCAGGTGGTTGTTCGGGTGATGTTTGAAGACGCCAATCTTGGAACCGCGGACAACGAAAGACCGGTCATGCTTGTAGCCAACAGCCAAGCCCGAGTTGATATCGTCATCCTGGGGCTGCGTCTCAACGTCCTCCTCTTCTTCTTCACTGTCGTAGTGTTCGCTCCTAGGTCTGTCGTCGTCGGTCTCGTCGCGCTCTTCCTCCTCTTCCTCTTCCTCTTCCTCTGCGATGGGTGCATCGTCCATCTTCAAGTCCTCGAAGGCGTCCAGGACATACTGGCGCTCTCGGTCCTTGACCTTGGACCATTTCTGCTCGTTCAGTTGCTCCCACAGGGCCTGCATGAGCCCTTCCTGGAAGCGTGCGAGGGTGTCCTGATCCCGGAATCTCAGTAACCAAGAGTAGGCAGATCCATCTTCGGTGAACTGGTTGAAGATGAAGGACAGGAACTCAAAGTTGAAGACGGGGTTCATGTCGGCGACGACGGGAATTCCAAGCCACTCGTTCTCTTTGCTGGCAACGTGCAGCCAGTAGTTCCATCCTCCTATGTCCGAGACCTGTGCGGCGACGGAAGCGTCACGTTGAACGAAGGATCCCGAGGGGAAATCGAAGAAATGCAACTCGGCTAGTTCATGGGAGAGAATTTCTACGGGCTCGGGCTGTGGTGGTGCGCTCGGGGGGGCCTTGGGGTGAGATGGGCGGAGGGATGTGGTGGGTTCTTCCTGTTGTAGCTGCTGTTCTAGTTCTTCGGATTCTCGAGCGGCCGGGGCGTGATCGGCGACGCTGGCGATGTTGGTATCGTTCTTGAGCTGGAACATGGCGTCGGCGGACTCGATGGATCGCGCGAGGATGGGGCTGTGGAGGGGACTGTGGATAGGGCTGGCCTGGGGGATGGGCTGCTCGTCGTCGTCGAAGTCGAACTGGCGAAGGTCGGCGTCGGAGGCGGTAGTGTGGGCTTTTCGGTACTTGCGTTCGTACTGGCACTGCTTGGCGATGCGCTCGAACGCGTCTAGCTGGGCTGACTGTGTCGACGGGTCGCAGACAAACTCGTACAGATCGCCAACGTCGCCGCTCAGGTCCTTCCACGCGAGTACGCTCTCAGCACGGTTGCGCCTCTCGATGCGGAAGTGTATGGCCTCGTCGAGCAGGAAGGTCTTCTCGTCTCGCTCGGCAGCTAAGGCGTCAATCTCGGCGTCCTCCCCTTCTTCCTCAGCTAGCAGTTCAGCCTCGCCTTCTTCGTAGACTCGCTGGACGACAAGCTGGTATTGGAAGTCTTGACCGGTTCGACGGATGCGGATAGCGGCGTCCTTGAATATAAGCTCGGAGTAGCCCTTGGGAGAGAGAGGTCGGACAAGGTAGAGTTGGCCCTGGGGCAGTTCGATCATAGACTCCTGGCTATTACTGCCAAACAGTAGCTTGCCGACTGCAGGGACAAAGACGGTTGATGTTAGCAGAGTACGAGTAATAAATGCGAATATGAGTTGTCAAGTAGTAGGGTTCAAGGGGTACATATAGCTAGATAGATAGATGGGTGGGTACCTAGAGTGCTGTGACAAGTAGGGAATAGATGGTAGTAGATGGAGGGGCAGAGGCAGTACTGGATAGATCATACCAGTTACATGAGAAGTATACAATACAACGAGAGAAGAGAGACGAGCAGAGTAGAAGAGATGCGTGAGTAACATTCCACCAAACTAAGACTCCAGAAGACACCCAAAGACGAAAAGAGGGGATCAAACTTTATTTCGATTACTTACCATTCTTGAGGACGAACATGGTGGGCGTTCGTTTGTCAAGCCGAAACGTTGGCAACGGCGATGAGTTGACTTGGGCCGACTCAGCTAATTTGACGGAGGGGGTTTCGTGCTTTGCGTGGAATGTTGTGTTCGTAGGTGCGTAAACTGGTCGCAACGCAATCAAGGCGACTGCGATATCTTTGGGTTGTGATATCAAATCAAGATGACTTGTTGAAGATGTTGCACGGACATGCGGTACGTAGGTATTGTGTAAGTTGGTAGGTGGTAGATGATATTGGGTGGTGTTTTTTTCTACACAGATAAGTCCGTCCGTTAAGTTTAGGTACCTAGCCTGCTGCGAGTTGTAGATACGCATGGTCATCTTTACCGGGCCAACAGGATAACATGCGTCATTGCTCCTTTGATTGGCTAGTTTATAGCCTTGGAGGGGTAGGTGGATCCCTCCAAAACAGTCCCCCATGCCCGATTAGCCTTATGCATGTCTCACCCTTCTGTGGCGATGCACCGCCACTTTGGTTCTACAAGGTACTTAGGTACATACTAGATGAATCCATGTATTACGTGGCGGCTTTTTATACAGTAAATATATCATTCAATACTGTATTTACGTACAGTAACGAACAGTATGCTGTATGTGCCTGGGTGTGCACAGCATCTTGGTACTCCCAGGTACGCGATCATTTATCTTAAGCATCACTCATGTCTTTCAATAGGTCAAATATCCAAACCTCTTTCTTCACTATATTCTCCACCACCTAGGTAGATACTTTATTTTGATGGTATCTATGTATCCAGTCTTTCGGACTTTCCCACTTGGTTCCCTCTATGTCTTTAATTAGGTGTGCGGACCCCTATTCCCACGTTTTCGTTAGATCCCCGATTTCTGGTTTCTGCGCCGGCGTCTTGTTTGTCTTACCGTTACAAATCCGACTAGAGTCCAAATAAACGCGGCGTGATATATATAGACATTTTAGCGCAACCATAGGTATGGTTTTGGGACCTGACTTCTACTCCTCTACAGACCTTCGTGCAACACCCTTTACTCAGTTACACGTAAAAAGCTCGCGCTTATAAAAACTAACAGTAAGATCCTATCGACCGTTAACCATGGTAATAGTACATATTGTTAGGTGATGTTGCGTTGTTCAAAACCGGGTGATACACGATGATTGATAGCAAATAAGGTAGATACAGCGTAAAAAATTAAACAAGCTCCCACAAGAAGTGAAATACTGAATTGACACATATACACATAAACACGCAGGCACGCAGACAAATAGGTTCATCAACATCAACCCGCAATCTTCAAAACGCGTACTGGACTACCTGCTCGACAAGCGCACCAGCAGCACCAACTCCAAGCACGGTCCAGAGCCACGGATTCCTCCAGACGTCAGTCGCGGGCCAGAACGCGTTGTGCGTCTCCCTTCGGCGCTGAAAGTCGGCGAACTTCTCCGGCTGCGACTCCGAGTACCGCCGGGCCTGGTGACGTTCGGTAACCCGGTCGCCGCCCACGCGTCGCAGGAACACGTAGTTCGCCAGCCCGCCGAGCACCTCGATCGGCGCTAGCATGTCCGACCCGTAGAGGAGTAGCGGGAATGAGAGGTGCACGAGCGCGTCGCCGAGGTAGCTATGTATGATATCAATTATGGCGTGGTAAGGTTTTGGGGTGAAGAGGAGAGGGTGGGTGGTGAGTAGTGAGTGATGAGTAGTGAGTGATGAGTGACGAGGGAATGGATGGGAGTAAAAGAGGGACGAATCGAACAACTTACTTGGGATGTCGAACCAAACTCCACACGCCCTCCTTACACACCTCCTTCGCATCACGCGTTGACGCCTTGAACTTCTCGAGCTGCACGTCCGCCAGCACCTCCAGCGCAAAACCAGCACAGAACAACCCCACAGCCAACGCTTGCACAATCGGATGGTACCCAGTCAGAACCGCGCCCTGGTGATGAAACGGCGCCGTGACAGGGAGGGAGATGACAGTCTGAACAAGGGCCTCAGGCAGAAACAGCGTGAACAGCGCCTTATCCCAATACCGCTCCCCCTCTTCTAGCTTCTCAGCCTCATACCGTGGGTCATCTCCCCCCTTCCCGCGGCGTCGACGTCGGATACTCCGGCTCGCGACCCGGTAAAACAACCTCCCACCCCACAGCGTGACCCCGGTCAACAGCAACCTCTCCGGCCTCGACAGCGTGCCAAACGCCTGCCGCACCGTCAGCCCCCGCCGGTACACCTTCCTGCCCACCGCGCTCCACCACCCGTTGAGCACCGGCGCCACCGGCCACAGCCAGTCCTTGGCCTCGACGCTGTCCGTCGCCCGGCCCACGCCGTACGCCACCAGCGCGAGCGGGACGTGCAGCTGCAGGCTCGGCAGGAGCGTGTCCCTGAAGATCCCCACGTCGAGGAGACCGCGCGAGAGAGGCGTGTGGTAGGACACCGTCGACGGCGTGGGGGAGGCGTGGGCGAGAGAGGATGGAGGTGACGCGCTGGGGCGGCTGGGGTTGGTGTGGGCGTCTAGGTCCACCATTGTTACTACTTCTGCGTGGTCGGGCCCTGAGAGACTGGTCATTGTGAGTGAGGGGACTGGAGTCGAGGGATAGCACCTGGCTGGAAGTGGTATGTGGTTTGTGGTTTCTGTGTGACGGAAAGACAAAAGCTATTTCCGTGTGCGGGGAGCCGGGGACGGGCGCATGACATCATGTATAGATATATCATGTGTTTATATCAAAGAGGGTAGATGGTTGGTTCGGTCCCTTTACCCCGCGCTGCTGGGTGTATACCTATTTGATTACTTGTTTGAATTGCCGACTTGCCGCTGGGAAAATAGGAACATCATGATGATGATTCTTGAACTACTATAGGGCTGTACTAGAAAGGGTCAAGCAGTTTGGTAGCCCTAGATGAAGTCGCGTGCATCGGAAAGATTTGTTGATATATGCCTGGAAATTTTGATGAAAGCTTTGGTGCGACAGATATCTCGGTCGCTATGCTGCTCGAGAAGCCTGGAAGAGTTATGCTCAGAAGAATAGTAGACGAAGGGCCTATCTTGAGCCGATATACCTTCGAGCGATCGAATGAACGACAGGAGATTGAATAGGCGTTAAATATGAATTTCACTTAGTAGAGGTAGGGATCGTAGGTCATCTTCCAGTCATAATGTTAAAGAAATACAGGGTTGCCGTCTTCGATGATAATTAATGCACATTAGCCACGCCGGACGATCCCATCACAGAATTAAGAGGTTACAATCATCTTTAAATATATCACGCGTAATAGACGGAATGGAATAGGAAGCTTGCCGCGTCTAGCCCATGCCAAAGTCCGAAGGGAATCGATGAACTATATTGAATAGCTTGAGGTTAGCAGGCTTAGTTTGATGTTGATAATGTTATGTGATAACGTTAATACATGTACAAGGCTTTAGTGTCAATAAAAATAATCTATCTATCGATCTTCAACTATTGATAAAATGAAATTAGCCTGCGAAGGTCGTCTATCTTCCCCAGAGTCTCTTCTACGCCATATATAATACAAAATGAGAATAGTCTGTACATCTTATTGATACACACAAAGGGAAAGACTGCTGGTCCTGCAGCAATGCATGGGCGGTCATGTACAAAGAATCAATCCTCTGCGTAGTTTCATCGTCGGAATCCCTCCCATCTCGCTCATTTCTTGTCGTCGTTGTCATCGCCTTCCTCCTCTTTCTGCTTGAGTGTCACTTCGAGCTTGCCACTCCGGTCCGGAGCCCTAGAGATCTCGTAAGTCCCACCTAGTACGAGGTCCTTGGCCACCAATTCTCTGGTACGGCCTAGACTCTCGATATCTGCGATTCGTTGTAATGTGTCCTCGAGGAATTGGCGGAAACCGTCCTTTCCGCAGATGTCCTTGAATGCTCGGTGCATCGGCACGGAGCTTGCGCGGACCTGGGCTGTGCTCGTAATGGTGAAGAGGTTGAGCCGATCCAATTCGCGGATGAAGTCGGCCCTCGTCATGATCTGCTGGGCTTCATGCATCGGGAAGCTTGGGAGCACGTGTCCGGTCTCTGGGTCGTATGTCTTGTCCATATCCGCCTCCTTATCTACAAGGGCCTGTGCGAGCACCATAGCCGCCGACTACGCGAGAGAGTTAGCAGGGTTTCCCTCTCTTTCGCACACACCGTCCATCTCGTTTCATTTCATTTTCGAGTACATCGGACACAACTTACAGCCCATTTCTGTTGATCCATGACATCATCGTCCATCTCGGACCCTAGAATCCAACACTGATTCAGGAACCAAGTCTTCTCGATCTCCATGATGCTATCGCACGTGCCCAGCATATCGCGAGACTTGGCCACTCGATTCAGGAAGGAGAGGCGCCCGCCAACACGGTCGTAAATTTCTTCTAGCACCTTCTTGTCGAGCACCTCCTTGAAGTAACGGTATCGATATCGTTGGAGTGCCGACAGGGCTTGCTGCTTCGGCAAGTCCCCTACGGAAATCATCTCCATTCTCGTAGCCAGCTGCTTAAACCGCTCTAAGATCCAGTAGTCGTCCGAGTTAAAGATCATAGTGACTAAGTTTGAAGCCGCCCATTGCTCTGCCCTCTGCTGGAGGAGCTCGAGGAGGTCACGCCCATCATGGTCGTCCCGAATTAACTGGGTTTGGTTGATGATGAGAATGAGAGGCTTATTCTTTCGCTTGCGGTGTCGCAGGGCCACCTTCTCCAGCTTGTTCAGGGCCCTCTCGATGTCCAAGAGGGCGGTAGTATCGCGAGGACCGCGTTCACTAAAGTAGCCACCAATGTAGTCCTCGTGAAATTCATAGTCCAGAGCTTTGCCGAGTCGAATCCGAAATAACTCTAGGTCGGAATGCGCTTCGAACATGGCACAACCCTCGCCGTCGATCTTCCGCATAGCTTCAAGCAGCATGCTGCTCTTACCACAACCCTTGTCGCCCATGATGAGATAATAGTGCCCCTTTTCGGAGCCGTCGATGATGGCGTCTATCTTGCTCTGCTCCTCGCGCTGCACCCAGTGCTGGGGCATCGGCGGCGACGGGATCTCCTTGCCAACGGCGGCCATCTCCAGGACGGGGTCGCCTGGCTCAAAGGCATTTTCGATCTTCTTGAGCTGCATTTGCTTATAGGCCTTATGGTAGACATAGCCGGCGGTGGCGAACCCCACACCCAGTACCACAACCGAGGCCAGAGTGGTTAGAGCGGACTCCAGGGCCTTCGCAAACAGCGATTGTGGAGCATCCTCGACTCTTGGGGGCCGTTCCGGTTCCGGCTCAGGCTCAGTGATGGGGATGGGTGCCGAATCCCGATCAGCCCGCGTGCTTGCGCGGGTAGACGAGGAGAAGCCCTGGTTTCTGCCCTGGTGAAGTGGGCGAGGGGGTGGGGGCCAAACACGGCGCGTCGTCTGGGGCAGAATCTGGGGTACGATGCTGATGCTGATGCTGATTCTGGTTCTGGTTCTGGCATGACAATTGGATAGTACCCTCGAGCGAGCCCCGTGTCTGGCAAACATTGTTTGTTACCTTAAGTAGGTATTTATTGTCTTCAATCCAATACATGCACATGCGACCCTTCACATGGCCACTGCAATGTTACTGATTGATAGGGAGGAAAAGGGAAATGAACAACAGAGATCGGCGATCTACGTACTCCGTACCCACAATCGAAAGCCACAGCAAGTCCATGCTTGGTCCTGAGTACTAGTCTCGCTACATGTACGCTGTAGGTACTGCCTGAGAAGTACTTCCAGAGATACATGTTGTGGTTCTGTGGCTGGTTCCTGGAACGGGACTGGTAATGGACCCTGAAGCTAAGCCTATCGTGGGTAAGAGGGGGTCCAGGACCATGGGCAGGACAGACAGACCACGAGCTAACCTCGTATGCTGTACACAAGTACCTACCTCCAAGGTACCTAGACTAGGTACCAACACTTGATAGGCTGCATACTTACAAGAAGTACAAATAGGCACAATGACTTGAATGCAAAAATACAGCTGATATAGTGTTTTGAAATGCTAAGAAATTATTGTTGTGGATTTAAAATCTGTAGTGCTGAATGATCAAATGACGCGCTTCCTGCTCAAAAATAGATGCCTACCTATGTAGGTAGGTAGATACACTATACAAGTAAGCTTGGTACTTGAAATGGGGAGGTGATGCATGGCAGGTTTTGTGGAACCCTAGAGAAAGAGAAGGCAGAGGGAAGGTACGAAACTCTTAAGTTAACTTCCATGTTGGCTATCACCCCAAGCTGCATCATGGGCCTAGTTGACGCCCAGTCTACCTACATAGGTAAGTAGTTATTAAACAGCATATTAATATTGAAAGGCATGATAGAAAGAACACAGCTGTATTCAACATCTTAGTTTCAATATTAACCCCGAGAAATTAAACAACTGGCTAATTAACCTGTGAAAACTTTGTTATTGCTATTACCATATTATTGATAACATTGATACTATGACCATGTTGACAAACATGTCTGTATTGAGTGCAGACTTGGAGTGAATGGGCAATAGTGCGATAATAGGTAATAAGTGGGGGGACTCTACCATTAAGATGTTCCTGTGCTGTTGTCTCCTAGCAAGAAATCAAGAAATATCATCTGCCACCTACGACCTTGTTACTGATTGTTCTTAATTCCGCCATTGCTGCCCTTGTCTTCTTTCTCGACAATTTCACATCTCAAACTTATCTTGACCATCCTGAGTAAAGAGTGCATCTTCGTGGTTTAATCGCCATCACTTTGACGTCCTTTTCCAACAACTTCCGAGCAAGCTCACATCCAAATCAGGTTCAGTTGCAAATCCTAAATCGCACAACGGAGTAGAACACAGGTGCAGAGATTTCCTCACCTTTACACACCTCTAGCTAGGTCAAAAGCCGCCTCGGTCGTTGTCACCCACTTCCTTTCCCCCCATTTAGACCGCCAGCATTCCCCGATATTGATCCATCTGAACTACTATACACTCGTTACTACCTAACTTACCATCTTATCCTCGGTCGGTCCAAGTAGCTCCCCATGGCGGAACCCAGTGACAAGGAGAATGATACGTCCAAAAAATATCACCACCATCCACTTTTCCCTCATCTCCCACTCAAAGAAGCAGTTCGAAAAGGACTTGCTATCCCCGCTAAGGTATATTGTGATGATGAGGAATTAGCAAGAGACAACATACAGCTGAAAAGATTGCGACCTACAAAAACAACGGATGATCTTAGACAAGAGTTCTCTAAACAGGCATACAAGCGACATGATATTAGAACCAGCGTAAGTTATTTTGCGATGGACTTGATTCTTAGATTGCCACTGATGCGAAACTGTATAGGCTTCGCCCCCAACTGCCGGGAAGGATGCGAGTGAATTGAACAATAAGTCACCGCATGGAATTACTCGATACTCGGGCAAGCCTCCAAAGCCCTTGAGAAAGGTTTTCTCTCTTGGGGCCATGAGAGGTGTGAACAGCACGAAATCCATGGGCTCTCTTGATGCCGAAGTCGATGAAAATGTCAAGAAGGAGATTCGCGAGAGGGTCCAGGAGACTGCACAAGAATTGAGAGTAAGTACAAAGGCCGTCACAAGGGTTCAGTCAGGTTGTTCTCGGGTGTGTCTTTTCATGGGCAAGGGGATGAGTGCGGTTGATTTTCTTTCATAGATGTATTAACGTGCCTTTACTCAGGATCGCCTCGGGATTCACGGACCTGTTCCCATACCCGCTCCTTTGAATATTCCACAGAAGAAGATCCCGAAGCCTACACTGGCACGCATAGACGAGAACAAGCGCAACAGTATCGGCAATCGGAACATAACCACAGAACAGATTGCGTCCCCTAGCACTGCTCAGCCGTACCACTCTCGTTTGCCACGATACAAGCCGCAGGTCAAGCCGCATCCCACACCAACATCCCAGGCCAAAACCCAGGAAGAAGATTTTGTAGCAGTACCTGCGCGCTCCTCATCTGCCCTTGCCCTAGCCTCTGCCTTCTCTCCACACCCTCCCATCCCCACAACCAACAGGGCCGGAATCCAAAACAAGACGCTCAAGACTACGAGCAGTACTCCCTTGCTTGGTTCCTTCGATCAAGACCTTCCAGAGCTACCCCGCCATCTTCGGCCAGGGAACCAGTACAGCCCAAGACTTTGCCCAAGCGCGACCCCGCACATCTCCTTCGCTGCCTCTGAGAATTTACAGAACCACGAAACCGGCGAGACTATCGCGACACCTCTCAAGCCCGGGAGAAAGTCCAGGATCCCCCAAAAGACAGGCAGAAACCAAAGTACATCTCCGCCCAGCCCCTCCAGTTCCATATGCTCCTTCACTGGCGAGAATAGGCAACTGGAGGCTGACATTCTTGCCCTCCTAGACAACATGGCCAGCGCCAGAAACTCATTACTCCTTCCTCCACCCGGCCCTCCGCCTGACTACCCTCCTCCACCGCCACCCCCGTTCAGACGCAGTCAGCTTCTCTCTGCCCCTGCTTCTGCCGCCGCTGTTGCTACGCCTGCCGGATCCCCGGGCTCCGCGACCGTTACCTAGGGGGCCGGTCGCGTGCTCGGGACCTCGCCGTATGACCCGGACGTGGTGATTCGGGACTTCTCTCTCCCTGCGTCGAACTATGCGAACATGCTTCCCAACCCATACGCGGATGGGGCTCCTAAGGCGAATGCTCACGATGACGCTCGAGCTGCCACTAGCGCCGAGGATGACTCGGATATGGCGAATGGAGGCTGGCTAGTCATGCAGGAGCGCGCCATGCGGCGCCGTATGGCACCCTACGTCGCGGCCGCCGCCGCGAACGAACAACGCGTCCGCAACGAGGATGCCCTATCACGTGCTATGGCGGAGGTTCTGCGCATGGCTGATGAGGCTGAAGCTGAAGAAGCTGAGGCTGCTGCTGCTGCTGCTGCCGCTGCCGCTGCCGCTACTGATACTGATACTGCTGCTATCACAGCTGAGGCTCCCGATGGGAACACGGATCCAGCACCTGCCACTACGCCCGCCGCGCCTGCTATTACGAGCCAAAGAGGCGCCGTTGGTAGTGCTCCTGCTGCCTCTGTTGGTGTTCCTAGTGGACGTCGTACCAAGCCCTCTTCCAAGCCCTCTTTTCTGCAGCGCTGTGGGAAGGCGCTTGCGAAGAAACGTAGCTTCTGGAAGAAGAAGGACGGAGACAAGTAGAAGGGGGTTGGGAATTGTTGTCTTGTGTGGTATGGCATTATATTGTGTTGTGTTGTGATTGGGGTTGACCTCGGTGGAACTACTGGATGAGACAGGACTGGGATGGTCCGAATCAATTCGTGACACGCATGGGAGGTTGAGAAGCTTCGGGGAGTCCTGAGCTCTTTCTGTCGCGCTTTTGTCTTCCTCCCACTTTCTAATAGTGGTTGATTACGCTTTTTCTTGACGAATTCTTGTCGGCATGTCTAATTCTATACCCTCAACAGAGGTCCTCAATGTGTATTACGATTCCCAAATCGGGAACGAATAAAACTGGCCACGTTTTTAGCACTTCACATCCCACCCTGCAAACGATAACCCAGCCCGCCTATTGACTACGCAAGCTAGGGGCTAGCCATACAGATACCAGCAGTAACACAGGTCATGCTGTTGGCCATGTATGAGCTTCTAACTGGTCTGACTAATTAATATAACGAATCATATGACGAGCAGGGATATACAAAAGTAGGTAGGCATAACGGAAGAAACAAGGATGCCTCAAAATACACCCGGCTGCCTAGTCTCCATATACAGTCATTTACTTACTGCTATCTGGTCACTAATTGTGCGCAGAACAGGCTCTCACAACGCTAGAAACCAATCGGTGCTCCTATCACTGTCACACGGCAGAAGCCATAAGACGGGGATCCCCACTTCGGTGAGGGCAACACGACGCGCATAG
The DNA here is from genome assembly GCA_022432375.1 of Nemania sp. FL0031. Lineage (NCBI taxonomy): Eukaryota > Fungi > Ascomycota > Sordariomycetes > Xylariales > Xylariaceae > Nemania > Nemania sp. FL0031. Next base: position 149,622 of record JAJKKK010000086.1, read on the forward strand.
CGAATACATGTCTCTATCTCTATCCCTTGGTTCATCATAGGCTTAGGCGGGCTCCATGTAACACATTTGTCGCTGCATAGGAGCTAGCTTTCATACCCCGACGCCCTCGAAATACACGATGTGAATCGGAAAAGGGCACGTAAGGAATATACCTAAGTATATAAGGTGAGAATCGGTAAAATGTGCGCTATTTGCATCGGTTGTTAGTATCATTATCTGCTCACGACTGGAATGTTTGGATAACGGATGTCAGACGAGAAAAAAAACGACTAAATGTCTATCGATATTGACTATTCGAGTCATCCAGGTATACGAATGAATCAACAAACGAAAGATCGAGTCCAATTCTATCCCTAATAGAAACTTTCCGAGCAGATATAGCCATTAGCGGGTGGCGTCACTACCACCGAATAGGCTCAGTAAGGTAGGGGGTTGAGTAGTGACCCTGGGAGCTACGAAAACGCATCTGGTGATCACGCCACTTCACAGGTCTGACCGTAATTAAAGATCTTCTTCCCTCGAATTTATCTTTATCGACGCTGGTCAAGCAGGAATACGACTGGGTACCGAGCTTTTCATTCAAATTGGCAGGCACGGACACTATAATTAACTTGTTAAAAGTATCGTATATTTCAGTTGGAATAACAAAAAGAGTGACTAGGTAGTTTATTCTCTGCCTCCGAATCTTGCTTGACCTCCTCCCCATGCTACTTCATTTCGGACCTCCTTCCGCATCTCGTAGGACTAAAATGACCTTATAAGGTTGCTGATGCGCTTGTAGGGGGTCTGACAGACAATGAGACCTTATTGGGCCCTATTCTGTGGGCGTTAGCCATTCTTGCCTCTTTTGCTAACACTATTAGCTCGAACAATCGTAGTGCTATATCTTCAGAGTTGACGGGGTAGGACCGAATAAGCACATGGGTCGGGTCGAGGGAACGGGGATCTGGTTGGTTATCCTCGTCACCCTGACTATATTTCTCAGCTTGTAAAAATGATCGCTGTGAAGAGCTTGCCATGGTTGAATTGTTATTGGCATCCCCTTCCGGTTCCGGCGACGATGCTGCGAAATCCTGGTGCTGTTGTGAATCTAGGGAAATTAAGTTCTCATGATGCTGGGAAGGTGGCAATTGCAATGAGCCTCCCGTTTCGAACCTACTATCCCTCCTTTTCTTCCCTGCCAATGGCGACACAGGAGAATATTTCCCTGGGGATGCCGGAGATGTCAAGTTGATGTAGGCTTGATTTGGAGGAGTAGCTACAAGCTGCTGTTCCAGCGCATCAAGCTCTGTAACCATTGGGGGAAGTTGAGCCTCAACTTGATCTAACATTTCGGTCTGGCTCGAAACTGGAGAGGAGAGTTCCTGTAAGGGGAGTCGATAAGGGGTGTCATGAGTAGGAGGTGAGGAGGGGAATTGTTGCTCTTGCGAGGAGGTGAGTTGTTGCTCTTGCGAGGAGTATTGCTGCTGGCCCCGTGAGGGGCTGGTTACAGTGATCAGATCAATGTCCGTATCTCCCACAGAGAACCTCACCCAGTCGTTGGTCTTCCGGTCGCGCATTGGTGATGAAAAGATTCCGCCGTCCGTATGGTCGGACGGGAGTTTGCTTGGACTGGTGATAGGGCATGAACTACGTGTCTTGATGGGGCTGTCCCGGGGGAGAGGGTTTTGCCGCACCAGCTGAAATATAACCAGCTCAAAGTTTGTTAACAAGAAACCGAATCGAATGTCCAAATCGATGCAATACTGAACTGGCTGTGCTAGATATGATTCTAGGCAAGCTATTGTCCCGGGAAGTATCCTAGTATCCCCCTCGTAAGGTTGTACAGCCTTCAACTTGGCATCGCCAGCAACAATAATCTTGTTCTTCAATATGTCCGGGTCGCTCAAGGTGTGCACATCTTCCGGGTTACCGTCTACGGCGAGCAGGTCTGGGATTATACGCCGATATGTTTCGCCGTCCATATTGTTTTCTGTGCCATAACTAGAGAATGTTGTTGCTGCGCCAATGAGTGATGTATTTATAGTTTGTGGGAGGCAACGAAGCGCAATGTTGACGCGCTGGATTACGGTCAAATGATACAGGTTCAACACCAGTACCTCACTACTGGCCAATCGATTCCAGGGACCTATGTGTGGTTTCCAGCCATGTGAGACCTGAGTTAAGGTTTGGAGGAGGAATGGTTGTAGATACTCGGAATTCTCTTCAAAGCTCGTCCATAATCGTAGGCCTCGGCGTTCCACCCGTAGATGTTCGAACCTTTTGTCAATTTGATCATCTGAGGAAGTCGGCAGAATGAAGCAGAGCTCGCCATTCGGCACATGCAAAATCTCTGCAACGTTCATAGTGTCGGTCCGCTACGAATAAAGATTCACCTACAGAACTGAAGAAGTACGATGGTCGCCTACGTGGATAGCGTCTTTAAGTACTTGGAAATATTAAGTCTGTATCTTATGTCATTGATAGATGAGGGAGGGGTGGCGCGGAATTCAGTCAGCCCGATCAGCCCTGATGTGATCGAGTCCTCCCCTTGCTGATGGCTTTTCCTCTGTAAAGTTACACGACCTACGTGAACGACCAATTGAGTAGAGGCTTGCTAGGCAGCACTCGGGGCTTCGATCCGCGGGACATTTCTGTGCACGCCGAGTCTAGGCCGAGGAATTTAAGCGAGAAGAGAGATAAAGGGGGCTCGAAACCACTCACACGCCTTGGTGCGGCACAGAACTCTCTAAGTTCCATGATTTTACGTGATTATTTATTATGAATGTTATAGAGTACATGAAGTAGTTGACGTGATACTAAGCCTTATACACTGTTCGTACTATGATATTAGTTACGGTATGGTGGCTTGTAAAGCAGCCCAACGCACTAAAGCCACAATCCCTCATCTCTGCGGTATTTGAGCCGCAGGGGTCCTTTTTCTCTTTTTCTTTTCTTTTCTTTACCCTTCCACTTCGTACGTAGATTTCAGTATACAATATTGCTATTAGTTCGACAACTTTGTTTTCTATGAATTGTACCTGCCGCTACTGAGGATATTGGATGTTATCTAGCTGTGTATTTGGCTATCCTCTGACGTGCACACGGTACGGATACTGTTTGTCAGATGCTTGAGAAACACTTACTTAATAGCTATATAGTATTGGAAGTAGATAAGTAGAGTAGGTACATAGGTAATGATTGGGTGAGGATGGTGACACCAGGTTACGCCGTGACGTTTTCCGAGATCCACACGCACAGTGCCTATATGTTATGTCTCACGTGTATGAACACCGTAGAAACAGGAAGCTGAACGAATAACAACAAAAACAGTCATGAACAATAAACAATTCAATCGTCCCCAAGTCAAGAGGCGAGAAAGAACTATCTCGCGCTGCCCCTTCTAGCAGCACACATTCCTCAACCATCTTCTACTATTAGTACGACCGAAGATTGCCATACGATGTCTAGCGCTAAACGCCATCTTGAAATTGCTCGCAAGGATGCTTTGCCATTTATGACGCGGCCGATGCGACCCGCGCTCAGCAATAAACCCACCAATATCCGGAAAGACAACGGCTCCCTTCGTAAAAGGATCGTTCATGGCATGGTCAGCAAGCACGGCTTGCCAAAGAAGCCGCAGCAAACCCACGTGCATCCCTCGAAGAGTGAGATAGTACTTGTCGAGGATTTTCTCCCGATATGCCGTGAGCACTACGCTCGTGCAGTGTCATGGTTCAACCAGATTCGGACTCTCCCGCTGATAGGTTGCGTCCCCCAACTCCGATCGCCGAATCCCATCAATGATAGCGAGTGGCCCTACCAGGGGATTGTGCTAAAATATCCGGCCAGACGCTTTTGGCCTCTCTCGCGTCATATGCCTTCTAGCAACGGCCTATCAGTACCTCCCTTAACGCGACATGACTTGCGGACTCTGCGTCAAATCCTTACACACGACATCCGTGTACTCTACGATGCACATATACCTTACAAACCTGGGATTTTGATTCCGCGCCTTTTGATTAATAGAGTAGGCAGTCGCACCCCTCAGGGAGCAGCCTTCAAGCCGTGGATTAACGACTTCGACTACGACATAGACATAGACCAAAAAGAGGACTTCCCATGGGCAGATGTCAAAGAGAGTGTGATAAAATCAGTCAAGGCTCAATTCGCCGTGCTTGAGGTAATTCCTCTCGAATTCTCTTCTACTCTAGAATGCTATAGATATGCGTAACCGTTTATATAGGTGCTAATATCTTTTGCACTATCCTCTAGGCCGCTGTCGAGGTCTCAATTCATCCACGGAGGGAACTACGAGCCAATCTAGAACCAAACGCCGTCATCAAGGTTCTGGAACCACTCGGAGTCGGAATTGTCCACCACAACCTCATCATCCGCGGTGTTTCTGTCTACTCCGTCGAACTTGGCCATTATTTTATCAACAAAATCGTGGAACAACTCTGTGGCCTTCCCTCGCGAAAGTCCTTACAAGGCGGCGAACACATCTTTACTGTGGAATGGTGTAAAGCTGTTCCTCATGTGCTTCGACTAGTTGAGTCAGCCGCAGCCGCTGAGAGTATCGAACAAGGCCACCTTCTTATGATTCGAGCCCTATTACTAGCTGCACACGCTATATTGCTTGTCCGCTCACATGCAAAGGTCATCACGTCTTTGAATTCAGAAAACCTTGTTGTGCTGGAAGAAGAGGAGACAGTCGATATGTATTGGGGTGTTGAGCAATTCCAATTGGTTACAAATGCTCGTCGGAAATTAGCGGACGCTATAGACGCATTGGATGCCGTAAACGCCAGGGCTGGGGACAGAGTGAGAGAGTTTGTAAAGCGACCTGGTGCCAATGAGATAAAGATTACTGAGTTGCAGGCGCCTCTGGGGGAAAATCTGCCGTAACCGCGTTCCCTCGCGCTCAATCGGTACGAAAAAGAGGACATAAACCTGAGGGCAAAACAACAAATTAAAGAAACGAAAGGGACTCGAGAGTCCTGAAGAGACCTTTCTATCTATACATCGACCAAAACCAAGCTAATGGCGTGGCTCAGCTCCAGCTCCCCAAGTATCAATTAAAGGGACTCTTCGAGAAGCTATTCCCACCACACAGCCTCGATATTATTCCATCATTCCGTCGCCTCCCTTCAACGTCTCCACGCGGTATATTGCAATAACAGCAGGCATAAAGATGAAGTCACTTGCTGGTGAGCTGTCGAAAGAGATCAAACGTCTACAACGAATCACTTCCTGACCTGCTGCCGAAATGCGGAGGAGGATTTCTTATACTGCGAAGAGCTTGAAGTGGCTTGTGTGGAACTCGACGGGGTGTTCGAAACTATGGCAGTATCTCTTGAGTAGGTCCACAAGTATATATGCAATGTCGAAGCAGGGCATTCGCTGATGTGAGACCTAGGATCCTCGTCACGGCACTCTTCTCGAGGGTTGAAATGAGAAGTGGTACTAGAAGCTTTTCTAGCAAGCCTATAGCTTCAAATAGACCGTTGGTTGTCTTACCTCGCGCGATGATGTAGACGGCCAATTCACCACTAGTCTTTGTATCTCACTTACGAATAGCTAATACCGTGATCCAATTCAAGATAAACTCATTTCGCTTTACTCTAGTGTATAACTCTAGGGATTTAGTGACTACTAATGCCCGAAGAGGAGATGCCTGAAGGATTCGCCCTTTTCTCTCGAAAGCCGCTCAAAAGATGCTTAATAGATGTGTATCTGGTTCCTGATGCTACCGTAGAGGTTAAAGATGCGCATGAAAAAACAACAGGCCTTGGTTTGTTTTCACTTCTCTTCCATGCCACAGGTTTTCCCTAGTTGATTGCTTTAAGACCCATCTTTAGACTGTGGCCACTTGAGTTGAATATTGTGATACAAAGCTGCCTGTTTCATGGTGGGCCTTTGTTTTGGGTAGGCATGTGATCATTGGTTGGAGAACGGTCAATCTAGCTACACTGCCTATGAGCGAAGCTGTTTTCGAGTCTTATAGTAGGCATTGAAACGAGACACGAGACGCGACATGAGATGTGAATAAAGGAGATGTATCGGTTTGTGTTCTTTAGCGTCTCTGTAATATCTCCATCCTGACACTATTACGGTATGGATATCCTCTCCACTTTCTCCGCAATTGAGAAGGGTCCCCGCCTCCCCCGAATTTTTACTAGTTCCAGTATAGGAAATTTTCCACTTTCAGATGAAAAAGTAACTGGGGGAAATGCCTGATTGAAGAGCTAGCTAAATAATGCCACTGGCTTTTAGATCTGCTTCGACTCCTGATCTTCATGTGCGAGACCGCGGCGAATAAGAGCTTCAGCTAAAGGACACCATGCGTGAAACTCGAATGTCCCTGTCCTTGTTATTAGACATCTATGGTCATGGCACCGAGCGCAATATTAAGGTTGACTTTACGAGGCGCTGACCGGATTGTACCATCACTCGATAGATGCAGCTGATCGGGCTAAACATGCACGAAAGCGCAAGGTGCTCTTGGCGTCATACGCGCTGTCCAACCTGGGGACCCGGGTCCAAGGTCGCTGATAGGACCTCCATCGTGCTACTACGGCCGGGCCATGAGCGCTGAGATCCCGAGAAACTGATATTCGGTTATATCGCTGAGGTAATCTACCTCATTCTTGACGATGTTGCCAAAATTGGACCTAGTGAGTGTTTTGGTTTCCTCGGCTAGGGTGACCATACGCTGTTCGGAGAAACAACTGTGCTTACTAGCATGCCGCGTCTGGGGTATAAGCGATCGTCGCCTGGGCTGATAAATAGTGCAGCTCCAACCAGCGATGGATAGGCAAATTATCGCCCGAGTTCTGTCATTATTGTTAACTCAACGGAAGCTGAGAGCCATCATGCTCCGTTTGTCGATTCCAGCCGCTAATGCCGAACTGACGATCGATCTGATGTTCTAGAGACTGAAGCGGAGCCGTGGCCGCCTATCGACTAATGTGATACCTAGTAGGCGAGAAGCTATTCGACTTGGTCTAATAGTGCCTCCTGGAAGCAAAGGGAGCAAAGGGAGCAAAGGAGAGCCGCCCTTATGTACTGGCTGCTCCGCTATTCGGGATGCAAGGCTAACCTCTGGATAGAGCTAGGCGCGCTTGAAGATGACACGATAGGGGAACCCTACGACGAGGTTAAACACCTACCGTGCATGCGTGATTGTCTTGATGAGGTACTGCGGATTACGGTGCTTACTTCTAGACTTCTGCGCAGGACACTGCTGGAGGTCGCATTTACATTCCTGGAGATCTATTCACTGGGAGATTGCGGCGGCAGATTAGTTGGATGCACATATTGGGGGAAGCGTGACCTTTTAGCTGAAGGCCTGACGACGCGCTTCGTACGCAAAGCCGGCCGCCTCGAACTAGGAGTTCGGCTAACTGCCAACTCACGCTTAGTACTGTTCTCCTTTTCTTTGAGGGTGCCGATGGGGGCCAATTTCAGTGCGCTAAAGCTGGTCCTAAGGGCTGAATGGAAGGCTTACAGACGTGTCAAACCCGCGGCGAAAGGACCCCTACATTTATAGGGGTCCCCCTGCCAGGGGTCCGGGCGCGGCGCTAACCTCTAGGAGAATAGAATATCCCATTTCACCTCCAGCCCTACGATGGTTCCCGTCTTTAGCTGTGTTGCCCATCGCGATCAGTTCGTGTTCCCTGATCCGACAGAAGTTGATCCCGACCACTGGCGAAGGGGAGAAGTGACACCTACACGAGATTTGAATTCTAGACTCGGACTACGAAAGGATGATTACGCACTACGGATTCATAACTAGTAGCCAAAATCTCTAGAACTACCTAGGAAATCACTAAAGGAAAGGTCTTGGTTCTAATGAGTGGATATCATCTAGCCCATGAAACAACTTTAGGACGCTATATTCTTAGCTTGTACGCAACGAATCAATGCTGTGATATATTTCCCACTATTGTTCCTCATTTTCCCAAGAGAATCTCACTTACAAGATGGCAACAGTCGGTTAGTAATATTAATACGCTGTAGCCGAATGTGGTTCCATTCACCCCCAACCATGCCCGCAGTGTAAAATACTCTATCCCTCGTATAGCATTAATATCCCGCAATCCGTAGCAGCTGTTTCCCCAGTATGTATTACATCATCTTCCCGTTCAAGTGCGACATTGAATAGACTCATCTCGCTACATTCAAACCACAATCTCACGCAGCTCATCAGCACTGCTCGTTTCCCAGGGATGTAGCTCCTCAAGTTGGCGAATTAGAACTTCGTGCTGGGGGCTCCTGGGTTTAATTGTGGCCTTGAACTCTTCTGGACGACTAATAAGATTAGGTGAAAACTCCACAGTCGGCTCAACTTCACGGCCGTTTTTATCTAAACCTTTGCTGATTTCAAAAACACTCAAGGATTGCGCGATAGTGAGCCATACAGATGAAGTAGCAAGGTATCGGCCAGGGCATATACGGCGCCCGTAACCAAAAATGTGTTTCGTTGGATCCGGTGCAGGATATGGACCAATGTAACGAGATGGATCAAACGCCGAGGGATTAGGGTAGGTGGATGGATCGTGTGTAAACCACCTGTTGAGATGATTAATCAAGGTGGCTTCGTACAGTTTTGTAATATTTCGGTACATTACTCACCAAACGTTAGGCATTACTATCGCTCCTTTTGGGATGTAATGCCCGTTGACAACGTCATCTGAAGTTGTAACGTGGGGGACGCCCATAGGGAGTACCGAGTGCCAGCGCCAGGCCTCTGTTACTACGGCGTTAACGTATGGGAGGCTTGCTTTATCGTAGGGTTTGCAAAAGCCCAGCCCATAGGCGCCCGCTAAGAGCCCATGGGCCTTTGGCGGGCACCTAAGTAAAGCCTATAGGCCCTGTTAGGTAGGCGCCTAGTTAGGTGCCTAACTAAAATAAAAAATAAATTAAATTAAGCAGTAATATTTATATATTTATATTAATTTAATTTAATAATATATTATTAGCTATATTTATAAAAATAATATAGCTAAAATAAATATAATAAAATTATAAATTATAATAAATTTTTTGTTTTAATTAATATATTAATTAATTAAAAAAAATATTAAAAAAAAGTTTTTAAATAAATATATAAATATATATATATAAAATATTGCTATAATTTTTAGTATTTTTTATAGTATTTAAAAATATATTTTTTTTAATTTTACTATTTTTTAAAAAAAAAATATATTATTTTATAGCTTATTACTAAAAAAAAAAAACAGTAAATTATATAATTAGCAAAAAAATTTGCTTTATAACTAAAAAATTTTTTATTGTTTTTTTTTTAATTTTTTTTATTTTATTATAATTTTTGCTAATTATATTTTTTTAAAAATAATTTGCTTTATTTATTTTTTAAACGCTTATAAAATAATTTTTTATAGTTTGTTTAATTTTAATGTTTATTTTATTATATATTATAATTAATTAAAATTTTAATTTGTTTTAAAATTATTTTTAAAACTATTAATTATAAAATTGTATTGCTTTTTTAAAGCTTTTATATATATTAATTTTATAATAATTTAAAAAAAATAGCTAAAAAGCATATTATAAATAAAACTAATAGTTTATTAATTTTAAAATATTAAAAAGCAAAATTAAAATTATTTAATAATTTATATATATAAAAAGCTTAAATATATATATTAAGCTTAATATTAAAAAAACAAATATATAAAAAAGTTATTATAGCTTTAAAAAAACAAATTAAACAAAAACAAAATATTTAAATATAAAAAAACTTAAATATAACGCTAAAAAAAAAAACAAATATATATAGTTTAATTATAATAAAAGTAAATAATTATTAATATATTTTTTATTTAGTTATATTAATTTATATATTAATTTTATAGCTATATTATTTAAAAATATTTTAAATAAATTATAACTAATAATAATTATATTTTTTTTTAATTATTTAAAATAGCAATATAACTAGTAATATAATTAAATTTAAATAATAAAAATAATAATAAATATATTTATAAGCTAAATAAAATTAAAATAATTAAATTTATTAAAAATAATATTAAATATATATACTATTTAGTTAAAAATTTAAAAAAAAATTATGCTAAGTTTTAAAGCTTATTAAAATATATATTAAAATATATAGCAAAGTTTAATATAAAGTTAGTTATTTATAATAATATAATATTATTAAAATAATAAAAAAAAAAAATAAAAAATAAATATTATAAAATATAATATTTAATATTTATTAATTAGTATAAAATTAGTATATTTAATAATATATAACTTTTTTAACTAAAATAGTTATAGTTAAATATAAATATTTTATAATATTAATATTAATAATATATAATAAATAATATTATAAATATATTTTATTAATATATTAAATAGTTATTTATTAATTTAATAATTTAGTATTAATTATTAAAAGCTTATTAAAAAGCAGCATTAAAATATATAAATATAATTAATATAAAAATTAATATATAATATTAATTAAATAAAAATTAATATATAATATATATATATTTTAAAAATAAATTTAAATTTTAATATTAAAAAAACTATTTTAAAAAATTAAACTTGCTTATATATAATTAGCTTTTTTTGCTAAAGCTATAAATATAAAAATTAAATTAGCAATTAAAATAAATAGTTTATTAAAAAAAAAAACTAAAGTAATAAAATTATAAATTTTATATATATTTTTAAATATAAAAAAAAAAAATTTTTTTACTATATTTATTTTAATTTAGTTTAATATTATTAGCAATTAAAAATTTTATTTTTTAAAAATAGCTTAGTTATATTTTACTATAGTATAAAAAAAGCAATATATTATTTTTTTTTATAATAAGTTTATATATATTAATTTTATTTTAATTATTAGTTATAATAAATAATATAAATGTTAATATAGTTATTATTAAAATAAGCAGTTTTTAATATTTTATTAAAATTATAAGCTTAATATTTTAGCTATATATATTTTAAAAATTTTTAGTATAGCTAAAATAATATAAAAAATTATAAAATTTAATTATATTATTAAAAATGTTAATATAAATAATTAAAAATATTAAATAAATTTAAATATTAATTAAATATAAAATATTAATAATAATTATTATTTTAATAATTTAAACTATTATAATTATAAATTAATTTTTTTTTATATTAAGCTTTTTTTAATTTTAACTTTTTATTTATAAATATTATATTAATTTGTTAATTTTATTAACGTATTAATTAATATAATTTAATATAAAACTTAATATATTATTTTAATAGCTTTTATTTTATATTTTAATTAATATTATAATTTATTAATTTATATTTTAATTTATATAGTTATTTATTTAAAAATATTAAAGCTAAAAAAATTATATTGCTTGCTATTTTAATATTATATAAATATTTTTTTGTTATAGCTAGCTTATTATAATATAAAACTAACTTTTTTGTTTAGTTTTTTTTTATTTTTTTAAATTATTTATAGCTATAGCTATTATGTTTAGTTTTTATATTATAAAAAATAATATTATTAGTTTTAAAATAATAATTTTAATTTTATTTTTTATAATATTTTTATTATAATAGCTAATTTTTTATTTTTTTTAAGCTAGTTTTAATAGTAAACTATAGCTAAATAGTTAGCAAGCTATATATATAAAAAACAAATTAAAAAGCTAAAAAGTTTTATATATAGCGTTTAAATAGCTTTTTAATTGTTTTTTAAATTTTTTATTGCTATATAAAACTTTTGTTTTATTATTTAAATTAATATATAAATAAGCAAAAATAATAAAAATAATATAAAAAAAATTTAGCAATATTTAATTATAGTTAAATAAATATATTAATTAAGCTTAATTTTAAATTTGTTTTAAAATAATAACTTTTATTTAAATATAAAAAATATTTTAAGCTAATATTATAAAACTTAGCTATTTTTATTTAGTTATATTTTAAAATGCTATAATATTTTATATATTATTTTAGTTTATATTTATATTAGTAAAATATTAATTAATAGTATAAATATTTATATTATTTTAAATATAAGTTAATAATATATTTATAAGCTAAACTATAAGCTAATTTTAATAATAGTATTTTTTATTTTATAATTAGCTTTAATTAAATAAATATTAAAAAAATATATAAATTATTTTTTTAAAGCTTAATTATATTATAATTATAAGCTTATTTATACTAATTAATATATTAATTAATTATATTTTTATAATTAAAATATAATAATTATATTTTTTTTAGTATATTTAATATATTTTTTTAAAATAAGCAATAATGTTAATTTTATATTGTTTGTTAGTTTTTTTATAGTTAAAATATTTTTGCTAACTTTTAAAAAAACTATTAAATATAATTAAAAAACTAATTAATAAAAAATAAAAAAATATAATAAACTATAAAAAATTAAAGTTTATATTAAAAGTTTTTATAATATATTTTTTAAATTTTATAATGCTAGTATTAAAACTAGCAATAATAAATTTAAGCTTATAATAGTTTAAAAATAAATTTTTTAGCTATAATTTATTTTTAATTTGTTTTTTATAGCAAGCAAAATATTTTAAAATTAATTAATAGCTATTAAAAATATAGCTTATTTAGTTTTTACTAAAAAATTTAAATTTATTAATAAGCTATAAAAAAATAAATATAATTTTAATAATATAGTTTATATAAAATTAAATATTGTTAACAAAAGTAAAAATATATATTAAATTGCAATTTTTTTAAACAAAAGTTTTAATAGCGTTTTATAAAATATATACTTAAAATAATATAATAAAAGTTAAATTTTAATATATTTTAATATTTTAAACTATATATAAAAAAGCATAAAATATAATTATACTAAATTATATTAAATATAGCTATATATTTTTAAATCGGTTTTATTGTTTTATGCTTATATTAATATAAATAGCTAACTATTAAACCTATAAATAATTAATATAAATTAGTATACTAATTAAAATATATATTATATTTTATAAATTATATATATAATTAAATTTAAATTATATTGTTTTTTGTTTTTTTTTAATAGCTATTAGTTTATTTTTATTTTTGCTATATTTTTAGCAGCTTTTTTAATATTTAAGCTAAAAAAAAACATATTAATAACTAATTATATAGTATAAAAAAAGCAAAAAAAATAGCTAATAATTATATAATATTTATTAGTTTTTAAAGTAAACTTTATATATTATAAATAAAAGTTTAGCTTATTGTTAGCTATAAATATTTAAATAGCTATATAAAAAGTTAACTTTTTTAATGCTTTATAAATATAAAATATATTAAATATAATATTTTTGTTTATTATATTTTATATATTTATTAAAATATATTAAAGTTTTTAATTTTTATTAATAAAATAAACAATAATACTTTAATAATAAATATATAAATTAAAATAAATTTATATATTTATTATTATTTTAATTTTAAAATTAAAAATATATTTAAATAGCTATTTTTAAATAAAAAAATTAGCATATTATATATAAAACTTTTTAAAAGTTACTAAAAAAAACATATAAATATTTAAAATAATATAAACAAAATAAGCAAAAAAATTAAAATTAATAATAATATTAAATAAAAAATTAATATTAATTTAAATATAAATAAATAATTTATTTATATATAAAATATTTATTATAAGTTAAAAAAATTAATATATAATTAATATAAAAATAAAAAGTTTATATATTTTTTAATGCTTTTGCTATTTTAGTTTGTTTTTTTATAAATAATTTATATTTATTACTATTTATATATTATGCTATTATACTAGTTTTAAATATTTTTAAAAATATTAAATATATTAATAATACTATATAAGTTTTATAAATAACTTTTAGTATTTTTATAGCAATTTTTATTTTTTAATTTTAATATTATTAAATATTAATATATTATTTTAATAAATTTTATATTTTTTAAATATAATTAATAATAGCTTTAGTTTTTTTATAAGCTTAAAACTATATAATAGTTTTAAGTTATTATTAAAATATATTGTTTATTTTACTATTATATATATAGCAAGCTAGTTTGCTTTTTTAAAATAAATATACTGCTTATAATAATATTAGCTATAAAAATATTAGTAATAATAAAAATAAACTAGTTTTTTAAGTTAAAAATAGCGTTTAAAAATTTGCTAAGCTTTAGCTATTATATAAAGCTAATTATTAGTATAAACTAGTTTAGCTAAATTTTAATTATATAAATAATAAATTATAAAAAAAATATAATAATAATAACTAAAATAAAGCTATAGTTTTTTTTACTGCTAAAAATTTATTATAATTATATTAAAGGTTAGTTAATAATTAAAATAATAAAAATAACAATAGCTATTAATTATTATTATTGCTAAAATATTTTTTAAGTTTTATTTAAATAAATTATTTATTTATTATTATTTTATTATATAATAGCTAATAATATAAAAAAAAAAAAATAAAGTTAAATATATACTAATTTTTATTATACTTTTAAATTTTAATAGCAAAATAAATTATAGTTTTGCTAAAAATTTTATATTTTATATAAATAATATATTTATTATATAAAATTTAAAAATTTATTTTTATTTTTTATATTATTTTATAATGCTTTTTTTATTATTTTTATTATTAAATTTTATTTTTTTTTTATTATTGCTTTTTTTATTATTTAATTTTAATATTTTTAATATTATTATTTAATTAAACTATATACTGCAAAAAATTTTAAAAACTTTATAATATAATATTAAATAAACTTATAATTATTATTTAAAATTTTTGTTTATTATTTTAGCTATAAAAATTATAATGTTTAAAAATAAAAATTTATTTTTATAATTATTATTTTTACTTTTAGTTTAAAATAAGCGGCTATTTTTAGCTGCAAATAATATTATTATAATAAAAATAATAAAAAAAACAAACTAATTATTAGTAAATTTTTAGCTATTTAAAATATTTATTATATATTTTAAAATATATATTTAAAAACTTAAAAGTATATTTTTTAATTAATATATTAATTAATATATAATTAATATAGTAAAATATATATATTGTATAAAATTTATTAATACTAAAAATATATTAACTTATTAATTTTATAACAAATATTTTAATAGCTTATTTAAAAATATATATTTTGCTATAATTTTATTTTATAAATATATAAAAATACTATTATTACTTTATAAAAAACAGCTAAAATATATTTTATAAAAATTTTTATTTATATATATTTTTTAACTTATTAAACTATTAAGCTAATTTTATATTAAGTATAAATTATTATGCTATTTATATTAAATAAATTATTATAATATAATTAAATTTTTAATTGTTATAAAACTTTAGTTATAAAGCTAACTATATATTAGTTTAATAAAATAAAATAAAAATTATTATTTTTTTTTATATATTTTTATAAATATAATTAATATATTAATTTTTATATATATATAAAATTATTTATTTATTTTATTTAATTTTTTTTATAATTATATTTATTTATTATTATTTTTTTATAATTTATTTATTTTATATTATTTTATTTTTAAAAAATTTTAATATTTTTATATGTTTTATTATAAAAAATATATTATATTATATTTTATATTTAATATTTAATATTTATATTTTATTTTAATTTAATTATTTTTTATTATATAATTATATTATATATAATTAATTTTATTATATTATTTATATATTATTTTAAAATAAAAATATTTATTTTATTTAATTATATTTAATTATATATTATTATTTATATTAAATTTTAATATTTTTTATATTTATATTTTTTTATAATTTTTTTTATATTTTATATATTTTTTTTATTTTTTTATTTATTTATATAGTTATTTTTAAAAAAATTAATTAATTATATTATTATTTTAATTTTTTTTTTTAGTTTATTATTTTTTTTTTTTTATTATTTTTAAAAATTTAAAATATAATTTTTTTTTTTAAATAAACTAAAACTATATTTTATTATATACTATTTTAAGCTATTTGTTTATATTATTTATTTTTAAAATATTTTGTTAATTTTTAGCTATTTTATAGCTGTTTTTTTAATAATATAACTTTTGTTTTTAATTTATATTATATTTATTATAACTTTAATAAATAAAAATTTTTTTTTTAAATTATATTTTAATTAATATATTAATTGTTTAATATTTATAAATTATTAATTTTACTATATTAATAGCTTAAGTTTAAATTTTTACTATTAAAGTATTAATTTTAACTTTTACTACTAAAACGTTAACTTTAACTTTTATTATAAATTTAACTAATAATAAATTTATTAAAATTAAAAAAAAAAAGCTAAATTTAATAAAATTTATTTATAATAGCTTTAGTTAGTTTTATATTTTTAGCTATAATAGTTTATAAACGTTTTACGTTAATAAAAAAAACAAAAAAGCTAAAAAAAAAATTAAAATTAATATTAGTTTTTTTATTTTTAAAGCTTATAATAATAATATTATTTAAAATTTTTATAGCATTAATTATTAGTTTTATTTTATTTTAATTAGTATATAATTAGTATAGTTTAATAATTAATTAAGCTTTATTATTAAATTTATATACTATTAATAGCTAGCTTTATATTAAAACTATTTTATTTTTTAAATATTATTTATTTATATTATTAAAAAAATTATAGTTTATAATTATAAATAATTAAAATTTTATATTTAAAATATTATTATTATTATTTTTATTAAAGCTATAAAAGTTATACTTATTATTTTATTTTTTAGTATAATTATATTAATTTTTGTTTTAATTGTTTATTAATATTATTTTAGTTATAAATTAAAATATTATTTATATTAGTTATATTATTTTAATAGCTAAAAATATTAATTTTATTATTTATATTTTATAAATTATTTAATTTTTTAATATTAATATAATTATTTTTATTTATAATATAAATATTAATAAATTTACTAATATTAGCTATTTAACTATTTAAAAAACTATTTATTAAAAAAAAAATATTAATACTAAAAAAAAATATTAAAATTATTTTATTTGCTTTTATGCTAAAAAAAATAAAAAGCATGCTAAAAAAAAGCTTAAAGCTATTTATACAAATAAAAGTAGCAAAACTATTAATAATAATAGTAATAAAAGCAGTAATAAAAACAGCAATAAAAATAGCAATAAAAATAGCAGCAAATAAACATTTAAATTTTAAATTTTTATTTTATTTTTTTTTTTTTTTTAGCATTTAATATTATTTGCTTTTTAAATTAATTAATATATTAATTAATATAACTAAAACTTTTTATTTTTATACTAATATAATATTTTATTAATTTTATTATATTTTTTTTTTTTTATTTATTATTTATTACGTAAATTAGTATATAAATTAGTACAATTAAGTTTATTTGTTATTTTTAAATTTTAAATAAATATTTATATGTAATATTAAGTTTTAGGTTTTTTTAAAGCCCAACTTAACTTTTTTTGGGCGCTTATAGGCCTTTTTTACTTTACTAGGGCTATTGGGCTCTTGGCATTGGGTTGGGTTTTAAAAGCCTACTCTATCGCTAAACATAGGGAGTCAACTGGTTCCAATAATCCGATCAATTTCTTCTTGGGCCTGACGCTGGACGGCGGGGTATATTGTCATAGCTAGGAAAAACAATGCTAATGTGTTTACGGTCTAGTTTAGAAGTCAACTTAAGTGAAATTTTCGGCGTTTGGATTTTAGCATACCGTATCTGACCCGGCGCCATACATAGTAAACTGTCGAAATTGACGTCAATACCCGAATGCGGATAGGAATGCGGAAAAGGTATGAAGTGCACCCTAAAGATGACCTAAACGACACCATATCCTACTTACAGCGTTCCACTTAAGAGCGTGGTAATCATCTGGGGTAAAATTGCCCCCTTTATCATCATGAAAGTCTTTCACGAAGGACTTTTCTGCGGTGCCGTGAATTATTCGCTGCTCAGCAAATTTCAGTGGCCTTTCACATGTCTCTTTTAGAGTAGCTCTCCACTCCCGAACAGACCTTTTCCACCCGGCTCCGGGCAGCCACTCTGGGATATATTTTACTGCGTTTAGTTAGCTTCCCCTTATGTACTGGGCAGACCTCCTTCCTTTATATTAATATGGCCAACTTACAAGCAGGTAGAAATTCTACCATGTGAGACCCAGGTGTTGCGCCAGCAGCAATCTGCAGCGTGGTTGTGTCTACAAGCTGAACTAATGGATCTGGCCTATGGGGCTCTACTGTGTACCCGTATACAATTCGGAGAATGATAGCCCCGGCCTCACTGCTATCGTTAGTTTCTCTGTTAAATCGGGACATAGAATAGCTGGGAACTGGGATTTCATACGTCCTTATGTGATCGACCAACGATTCTGGCTCTTTTAAAATGCGAAATAGAAATCGATGAACTTCTTTCTCTTGCAGGCGCGAATAAGGCAAAGCAGCCTTCTCGGTGCCAATCATCATATGTATGTATTTCCGATATAGGCGGTGCATTTTACCATATGGCATCAAAGGCATAACATTGCTCCAACCGACGCTGAGATAGTTTAGCCTCTGTACACTGTGAACTGAGCGGAAATATGATTTTCTTACATGTCACCCAAAACGAACTTGGGCCGCGATGAGTAGATCGAAGACCTTTTATCTAAGAGTTCCAAGGCCAGCTCCGGCGAATGCAATACCACAATTGTCCTCCCTAGTGCTGTTATCGAGCTAATGGGCCCTGAAATATACGAAGTGAGTTAGTATAATCGTGGGGCTCACCACCTTGACACGTAACAGACCGTAGATATCCTTGTGCTTCAGCCAGTGCTGCCATTGTCGTTCGCCATGAGTAGGAAGATCTCGGACATTCCCCACGAGAGGTACTAGAACAGTTCGAGTTAGTAGTTCTAGCAGTCGCGGAGGCGTGTGTGGATGAATTTCAAAACTTTAAAGGTCCAATTACCGTCAGATTGGGAATTGCTTACAGCCTTTCGGTCCTGGTGGTAGATTCCCTGGTCTCTTTTTGAAAATGAAGAACGTAATGTTCACGCCAATAATCATCACCGTAGTGATAAGGATACCTTTCCATAACATGTCAATAGTAGTCATGATGATCACACGATTTAAGGTGCTTTGGAATTTTTATTTTACACGAGCGAAGGGACTTGATGGTGCGTTTTTATAGCGCTGGACGTATCTAGGTTATGATGTAACATTTGACCATCGCTTCATGGTTTGCCGTTAATCACTTGACGCCAGCTTTTTCATCTTTAATTTCTTTTTTCGAGGATACAGTAGTAAACCCATGCAGTTCTTGATAAACACTGCCTACCCCTGTTTGCTAGGAGAATCGCCAAGAATACACATCACTTGACAGCTAGATCTTAAACCTTATAATACTAGTCCTACCCATGTTGTTATAAACTTACATTACCCACATAGACCCCAACGCCAGCAAATTGCTGCACGATAAAAGAACCCGTACCTATTGTGTCTATGACAAGGGCTATAGTAGCACTCGTCTATGCAATGTGGTCCGTATTAGGCAGCTCCAACAGAAAATTGAGGAACGTACTATCACGACAGATATACAGTGGTATATCCGACAAAATACCTATGTAGGTATAGCGTAGAATTCGGGGCTTCCAATCAAACTACATCGGCAAGGTATATGTAGATAAGTAATGATGATGGGGATATTGAATAGGTCGCTTAATAAGGACTGATATTTTCCGCGGTTGTCGCGACTAACTACTTGATTCGTTGAAATCCATATCTCTGGCCCCAAGCTGAACCCCCCTGTAATTCGTCATATGAATATTGTAGCTGAAGTGGCCCTGTGTTGGATACCTTCGCAAGGAAGTCATCCCTGCCTTTCCTGATCTGATATAGTCGACTACCAGATCCCGTGCACTGGAATATTCTAGCTATCTATCTGCACTTTCGATCTCCAGTGGGTCTCGATCTTAGAAGCAGTATTTGATCAAATCGTTTGGGGTATATCTAGATAGTCCGAATGATCATCAAGTTTTAAACAGGCTTTCGCATTGTTACACTCGTTTCCCAATCTTGAGGATCGCTTATCATTTCCGCTCTAAATGACTTAACCGCAACACTAAATAAAACATTAACAAACTCTAAAGTCCTAATTAATCGTATGAAATATTTAACATAGCTTTACTTCTATGTATTGTGCGGGGTATTAGTACTCAATTAATGTTTATTCATTAAAATAAAAAAGGTAACCAAGGGACTCAAGCAACATAGTTTTGCTCGTGCCAGTTTATCCATCTGCGTAGCGTAAGCTTAAATAGCAAGTATCCTAAATATAGGATAATAGGTCGGCTTCGTCAAGGCGGATTTTAAGGCGTTGGCGACGGGTATGTTCAACGCCTATAGGCGCACTTCTGGGGCCTAACCTGGGGTCCCAGGCGCTGCATATTCCGGGCGGGTTGTAGTTTAGGGGTATAAACCTCTAGCCAAGATATTGAAACGGCTCGTGAACCGCCCCTAGAGACTTAGAAAAGGGCCAGGCACTTCTATGGTAGAAGAGGCGTAGCCTCACCCTTGGGGAAAAGATAAGTTCGACTAAAGAATGCGTATATTTTGTATGTGGACAAAAGTAAGAAAATCTTAAATTAGGTTGTGCGTGTACTTTGCTAGGCCTAAAGGTCGCAGCCTACACCTATTGTGGCGTAGGTGGCTAATGACACACACTGTCATAGTACCTTTTGAGCCAATTTAAACTTTTAACATTTACCCTTGAGTTGTTTTTTATTATAGCTAAAATAAACCAAGATAACTTAGCTATTTTAACAGTAGTTCACCTCAGGTGAACATTAAGCCCCCGCTTCCTTAAAAGCAGCAATTACATGTCATTAGTTTTAATACGTTAAAATATACACGGACACATGATTAAACCATAATAGTAATTACTGTTAGAATTACTACTATAGACTTATATGCTCCCGACATCTCAGTCATTATATAATATTAATATGGCTTTAATTTTAAGCGTATCTATCGTGACTTAGTAGAAAATGAAATCGTCGCTCCTACGAATATATTAAGCGGTTGAGGGATAGCCTGTCCGAGGTAGGGCGCAAATTTTAACAACTAGGTATGTAGTTTACACTAGATATCGTGGGTCCAACTAAATTAAACGCTATATCGCTCGGATTCCGTCTTTTCGTGGCCCTCTCACTCGGAAACCGGCCATCCCCAAACTAGTCTCATCTCTTCCTGTCTTGAAAACAGTTAGCCAACTACGCAACGCTCAGGGAATACCCCATAAACTGGGAATATCATACGCGGACCAAGTCGGCCAGAATAATTCTTCGCCTGTCTTTACTAAGATATCATAGAGTATATCCTGTTCATGCTTTTCCGTGAAGCGATCACCCGAGATTACTATAGATACACTAGCAGCACTAGGAAAAAGAGTCAGTATTATTCATCGAGAGAATATAGTCTGTGGGGACTCACACATGGGCCGGTGCGGAATGCGGGTTGGCCTAATACTCGTCAATAAAGAATAACGTGAGACAGGTAAACGCGTTAATTTTACCTTGGCAATCCCGCATATTGTGCGCACCAGCCGTTTCATTTCTTCGTCGATCTTCTTTAGATGCATCTTCCGGGCCGGCCCCAGTTTAGGGGTCTTCGGGTTGTGAGCCTCAAGGACAAGCCGGGCCAAGTAGTAGTGCTGCGACCCTGTCACACCTGCATCGGAGAGGAACCTCGGTTCCGGCAGAAATTGATTCTCATCCTCTTCTGACGACATCGAGTAGAATTGCCACGGTCTTGCAGCATACCAAGCGTCTAGCGAGCGGTTAAGCCCTTCCCAGGTGAGAATTTGCTGCTCCTTCTCGCCGAAGCAATACTGGACGCATAAAGCCGCTTGGAAGACCACCCTGTTAGCGTAATCGCAGTCGCATTCCGGAAGCCCACCGATGGAGACGATATCCTCTATCAACAAGTCCGGGTGCACAGATCGGCTATGAGTCAGCGCCATGAAGATCTCCTGGCGAAGCGCGACCCAGAACACCGCCGCCCAGAGCTTGCTGAGTTTGCGGCTACGGTCGCGCGCCGCTAGCAAGGCCCTTGTACCAATGAGATGAGACTGCGGATCGGCAGGGGAGAAAGGGCCGTCTACCTCCTCCACGAAACGGAGGATTACGATAGCAGCTAGAAGATTCTCGTCTTCCGCTACTGCGTTACTAAAAAGCAAAGGAATGATAGTCGTAAGAGACGCTTGGTAATATTTATCCGCTACCACCGGATCAATCAACCCCATGCGGCTTGAGTGTTTGGCGGATGCGGCCAAAATGGCATTCAAGAGTGGTGAACAGGTCGTGGCGTGTTGCGGGATCACGGTTGCGAAATGACGTTCGTGGTCACATAAGTCAAAGAGGGGTGCAAGATTCCTAACCCAATAGTAAAACAACTGGGCTTCTTGCCTATCCTTGAGAGGCCATGTGCGTATTGTGGCATAAGGCTCGGCATGCCACTGAGCCTCATCCTGCGTCTGTACCGATTTATCTGGGCTATTCGGACTGACACTGCCGTAATCTAGTAAGTGGCCAGCGCTAAGCAAAGCCTGGAATCCAATATTGCCATCATATTTGGGTGAGGATGAATGAATTGCTACGTCACCGTCTCCATAGCTCTCGTCGATGCTAGGGGGCGTCTGTATAGGAATTAAGTCAGTGGCTTTGGAGCTGGCTAATGGATCCTGCCTGTTTGGAAAGCAGAAGTTGAGCATCCACTCTACTTGGCCGAGGTCGCCATTTTCAAAGTCGGTCGGCTTATGGAGGTTTGGCGCTGTGAGCGAAGCAGTATGCGAATGGCCATCGGGCCCCTCGGAGGGTGATGCGGTACGAGCAGGAGCAGTCCCATCACACTCCCCTTCGATGTCACTACTAGTGCCCTGGCTATTGGTTTCGTAGATGTTGATGACTTCTCTGGTTTCATCGACAAAATTAAAGGACTTAGTTATCCTCAACCAAGTCTGATTTGGTGAGAACTGCAAGTCCCTTTTGCTCGAGCCGCTGGCGCGCTTCGTTCGCAGGCTAGAATATGTCAGCTTGGAGAGTTCTCTAGAGTCGTTTGGACAGAGGGTCTAGAAGTGGGGGAGGAAAACCTTGGGTTGAGCGTATGCCTAAAACGTATACGTGACTTGCGCTTGCATTGGATTCCTTTACTTGTACATCTAAAGCATGCGGGCTCTTGATTGTCACCTTTTCTATCGTATTAGTGATTACCCAATTAGTTCTATGCTATTGGCCCGAGGGTGGCTATGCTGACATTTGTGACGACTATAGTCCAAACCGATAATTAGTCGTTGAAACTTCACACGGGGTAATTTTCATTCTTACCTCGCTTCACAGGCCTAAAAGTGTATCTTCATTAGCAGCCATATTCTATCCCCAGGGTGCATACAATGTCCAGAATTATTATTGTCCGGTAAGCGCGACTCACAGAGCAGGGAAGCGTCCGTAATGTCGTTACATTGCTGGTGTACGATTCTGCCCTCGGCCTGTTCATGTTTGATAAAAAGAGTGGCTCGGTAAGGGGCTAATTGTAGCCGTTTGCAGTCCGCAGTACTACCAACTCCGTAGCTCCATAAATTCATAAACTCATAGCAGGCCTCAGCAGCCTACAGAAATCCTAGTTCGGCCTCTTTGCTAGCTGCTCGATAATGCCACGCTGGGGGAAGTGAATTACGTAACTAGGAATAATGTTGCTTGTGCTCCAAGCGTCCGGATCTGTCTGACCAGGGGAATGTGGGAAGAATAGAAATGGTGATGCAACTGGGGATAGAGCCATCAGGTTGTGGAAGAAGACTTTTTACTCATTTAGATAAGAAAGGCAAGTCAGCTATTGTGGAGGTGGATGTTGTGTCCCGAATCCCCGCACACGCACCCCAGAGCATGGTACGTAGGTTACATGGGTTCTCCGAGCCAAGCATGTTATCGCGGGGATCTTGAAGATACTAGTCCGGGGAAGATCCCGCCTAGATGATGTATTGTCACGTGAGATTGCAAATTGAAATGCGTTGGGTGGTGAGGAGTTTCGAAGTGGATAAGTAGCCTAACCTAGCAAAGCGGAGCGACTTTCCCCAGACTGGACTTGCCCTACCTAGCTGCGAGCTAGAAACCTGGGGAAGCGATACAACACTACCAGGATCAAGGGTGGTGCTATGAGCCCCGGCTGTCCTATTAGTGATACCGATGAAGTCTTTAGCTGGTGTTGTCAACTTGAGTCTCGGCGTTAACTCGAATGAAGGCGAATAGACAGGGTAGTGGGAATAGTAGGGGGCGCAATAAATATTTATAAGATTGTTGTCGCCAGTGGCGTTAACAATGAGATGTGAATCTGCTTTGCCATGTGCTCAGGAAATAGTGACAGTGATACATCCCCCGGGCTTTAACGGCAGATACAATCATTCGTAATACCTTCATATTGCTCGTTTATTCAACGTCGTGTATTCTATGCGTCGATCTCATAGACAGCTCTCCAAAGAAGAACCATGTCGTCTGAACCCTCCCTACAGGATGCAAAGACGGATGTGCAACATCTCGAGTCGACGAGCATCCAACAGCCGCCTCCCGACTTCCTCGAGCAGCTCGATTCCATTGAGCAAACACAGACTGGACTATACACATGGCTGGTTACGGTGACAGCTGCTCTTGGAGGCCTGTTGTTCGGATACGACACCGGCATCATTGCTGCCGTATTACTGTATATCGGATCCGACCTCGGCCACACCTTGCGGTCGAACGAGAAGGAGCTCATTACGTCTATCACGTCAGGAGGCGCATTCTTTGGTGCTGTCTTTGCTGGCCTCACTGCGGACCGATACGGACGCAAGGGCGCTATCTATGTGGGCTGCGCATTTTTTGCCGTTGGCGCCATTGTCCAGGCTTCGGCATTTTCCCTCGCCCAGATGACGGTTGGACGACTCATTGTCGGCTTTGGTGTTGGTTCGGCGGCTGCTATCGTTCCACTCTACATTGCCGAGGTGTCGCCTTCCAAGTACCGTGGCCGAATGATCGGTCTCGATAATATGTCCATCACCGGTGGTCAACTGATATCATACGGCATTGGTGCTGGTTTTGCCTACGTTCCTGGTGGCTGGCGATATATGGTCGGCGGTGGTGCTATCCCAGCTATTGTTCTCGCGATACTGCTGCTATTCTGTCCCGAGTCACCCCGGCAGCTAATTTACCATAATAGGCCTGAAGAAGCCGCGAGGGTCATCCGAAAGATCTACCCCAAAGGCACGGACCAGCAAGTTGCAGACAAAGTCAAGCATATTACATATCATGTTGACCTCGCTAAGGCCATTAACGAAGGTAATTCTCGCTGGTGGATCATCAAGCAGCTTTATGTGGTCCCGGCCAATTTTCGCGCGTTGGTCGCCGCCTGCGGTCTCATGGCTATTTCACAACTAGCCGGTTTTAATTCGCTTGTCTACTATAGCCCTTTGGTATTCTCATTGGTATGCCGCAATTCCTGCACCCTATGTCTTGAATGAGATAGCATGTCTAACAGATAGCAGGTTGGCTTCACCAATCCGGTGGCTGTAGGGACTATTGTGGCCGGTGTCAACTTCGTATTCACATTTGTCAACCTCATACTGGTCGACCGAGTTGGGCGGCGACGTATACTACTATGTACGGTGCAGTTTATGGGACTTTCTCTCATCGTCGCCGCAGTTGCATTTATCTATATCCCTATTCGACATGATCTGACTCTCGAGCCGGGTACTATGGTCGGATGGCCAGCTAAGCTGGTATTGGCAACAGTGGTCATCTACGTCGCATTCTACTCTTCCGGAATCGGTAACACCGCGTGGCTATCAAGCGAACTTTTCCCTATGGAAGTCCGTTCAATGGGTACTATGATGCTGACTATGACATGTTGGGGGTCTAACATCATCGTTGCATCGACTTTCCTGACACAGCTAGAGAACACGACGCCATCCGGAACATATGGTTTTTACGCTGCAATTTGTCTGCTTGGCTATGTCGCAATATACTTCTGCTACCCGGAAGTGGCGGGTATGACCTTGGAAGATATTAGGGAAGTTTTTAGCCATGGCTTTGGTGTTAAAGAGGCGAGGGGCATTCAGAAACGCATGAAGGCGGAGAGAAAGGCCGCTACCGGCCGCGTCATTGCACCCGCCTGAAAACTTATTTTATACTGTAACTGGAATTTGGTAACGGATGAATGGTATTAGCCTCCGAAGTAGGGTTAGGACTGAAGTTAGGTGGTAAGGCGGCTACGAAAGAGTATTTTGGGACTAGCAAGGTACGGACTGGTGCAAGTATAGGCTTAGGGTGTCGATGAGGAGGCTCGGAATTTGTCGTTACTTATGCAGCGGAGACTTGATTATTGAATATAAGCTATATGGTGATTATAGACAGTAGTGTCGGTTTACTCTTACACCTAACGTTAGGAGTTTTGTTATATGTAAAAGTAGTGAACTAGATACGGGAATTGCTGTGTAAGATTAAAAACATAACCTTGAACCGTATATGTATATCCAAAACCTATGGTTAGGTGGTATTGCAGTTATGCGCTCGTGGGATTCGGAATAGGAACGCCAAGTGCTACGTGCATTTATATGTGGAGATAGGGGCGGGTTCTAGCTTAGTGCCACGGCCAAGTAGGCGAAAATTGCCCTTTTAAGACGCTCGCGATGTACACGCGAAAATTTCCCTTTTCGATAGGTTATAGACACGCATGGTTCAAGATGAGTCGATCTCCCTAGCTAGTCGAAAGCAGAAATCCAATTCACATTTCACCTAAGCCTATTGTGCCAATACAAGCTACTTTCGGCCAAACGATACCAGCCTGACATACCGAAGTGCCCCGAGGCTTCAATTCATATGATTCTTTGGCGAGATGTGCGGCATTACGTCTACGAGGAAGGGAGTGGGAAAGAAGTAATGAGCTAACAAACGGATCATTGTATATTCATACATAACCTCGAGTAAAAGGATATAATTACTTAAACCTCTCCTCTTCTGGGTTGAATACCCACCACTACGTCTTTTGAAACCTCTACGTCGTGGAGAGATATCGTTTCATTTCGGTACTACGATCCTAATTGTTATCCAAGTGCCGTATTTAACCATGGCTCAGCGCAAGCTCAAGATTGCGTGTGCTGGTCTAGGTCGCATGGGCGCTCGGCATGCCCTGAATTTCGCCAACCGTACTCCTCGTGCCGACCTAGTTGCTGCTTTTACTCCGGATCCTAAGGAAAAGGAATGGGCTGCGACAGCGCTACCGGACACCAAGGTTTACCTGGACTACGACGAGATGCTCAAGCATCCAGGCCTTGAGGCCGTCGTAGTGGCTACTGTCACGACGGCACATGCAGAAGAAGCCATCAAGGCGATCGAGGCAGACAAGCACGTCCTGTGCGAGAAGCCACTGAGCACGAAGATAGAGATTGTGAGCGCTTCCATTCAACTTATCACTTACCTCCCTGTTCAATACGCCCAAAGAACAAGAAAAGTGTAAGGATTGGGTGTTTAAAAATGGTCTAGGCTAACCATAGTTCGGTCTCTCACGCAATAGTCACAGTCTGTCGTTGATGCCGCGCAGAAGAAGCCACATCTCAAAGTCCTCTGCGGCTTCTCTAGGCGATTTGACGCTTCATACAGGGACGCATTTAGGCGCGTGGAACAGGGCGCTATAGGGCGTGTTTCCGTGATTCGCAGCCAGACATGTGACAAGCTCGACCCGTCGGGCTTCTTCGTGGCTTATGCCGAATTCAGTGGCGGTATTTTCGTTGACTGCAACATCCATGATATCGATCTGGCGTTATGGTACTTTGGTGAAGAGGTTGTAGTGAAGAGCGTGGTGGCGCTGGGTATCACCGCCCTGCAGCCGGAGTTACGCCGCTACGGCGATGTCGACAACGGTGTCGGCGTCGTTGAGTTCTGGGATGGCAGAATTGCCTACTTCTATAGTAGTCGTATGATGGCTGCCGGCCAGCACGACATGACCGAGATCATCGGTACCGACGGAAAGCTGGCTGTCAACGCTAACCCTCAGGGCTCGCTGGTTGAGATGTACGAGTCGCAGGGTGTGCGACGAGAAATCCCCTCAGATTACTACGGACGCTTCGAACACGCTTTTGTCACGGAGGCCAACGAGTTTACCGCTGCCTGTCTTGATGATATGCCACTACCATTCAAATTGTCGGGTGCGGTACAGGCGGTGCGCATAGGGTGCGCTCTCCAGGAGAGCTTGAATTCCGGACAGAAGATCTTCTTTGACGAAGCCGGGCAGCGTGTTGAGGCGCCCAAGGCTTAGCGACATTCCACCTATATTGTTTTGAGGCTTTACTATGACGTTCAACCAAGCCAGGGTAATATTTAGAGGGAAAATAAAAGGAAGTCGTTAATTCTAGCAAAATACATTTATAAACTTGACTATAGATGGGGAGTTAAAGGTAATGCTCTGCGTATAACCTTAAGTATCAGCGACCGTGTTGTTTATAGGCACTATTTTTGACAGCATTGTAGCATCTCTAGAAACCCTCACGTAGCAGAACTAGGGCGTGTTTCACAAGACCATGGAATAGCATCGTGCTGCAGATTTTAAGCCCCTCTTTGATCAGACATTGATGCGCATAGATGGAGTCTTCAGGGGCTTGATTTGTTGAAGCTTGAAAGGTCATTACAAGAGATTTCAATGTTGCAAGGCGGTCTGGTACAGAATCCGCCTCTAAATTTAGGACAATGAACGGCCTATGCGCCTGTAGATTCTGAACCTAGCCCCGATGCTGACTTTTTCATGACCTATGCGCGTCCCGTGTCGGAGATGTATGATAATTCAAATTCCAAGAGCACATAATTCCATTTCAGTGTGTGGCACGATAGGCACGAGAAACGGCAGCTTAGAACAACGTATTATTAGTTTGTGTATGGCCTTGCATAACATGTTACACAAACCATGGGAAATCGTCCGTTCAGCCAGTTTTGGATCCGTTCCAGATCAAAAAAAAAAAAAATCAAGAAAATGTAGGAAGTCCGATGGAATGATATAAGTTTGAGCATGCATCAAGATGGATTTATTTTCGGTTAGAATTGTTCTCAATCTGCTAGACCTGTGACTCCGAGAACCGGTAACATATGTGAGTTGGGTATGTAACTTGAGGTGGCGAACAGAGAACCAAGAAAGTGGTTGAAGAGGGGATCCAGGAAACCCACTAGAGCAAGTGCAGGAAACAGGTCGTCCCACACGAGCCTACGACTTGAGAGCTTCGTTGCAGCAAGACGCAATGTAATCGTCGCAATCGTCAATGGGATCGTAATAAGGGTTGGCGATAATGTTGGCGAATGTGTATCCCATAATATGGGCGCTATGACTCGAGCTAGTTTCTGGAAAATGCTGGCACGGTGTAGTACTACCAGAAGGATAACTTGGTTGTGATTGGGGATTGATTGAGGGGACGAGACGTGTCGACGGGGAATAAGGGAACGCATGTTACGTATCACATCGCCTAAATTAATTGAGACATATGCAGCCATGCAACGAGGGAGTGCTGCCGGAAAGGTTCAAACAAAGAAACTGTGTGCCGGGAACCGACGCGTAGCTCTGTCCAGGCAGTGGGAAGGGGTTAGGGCTGCACTTGTGACTCAAGGGATTGCGCAAACAATAAGGGTCTATGCTTACTGCGGCCGCAAGAGCTACTACTTAGCTTGAGACAGTCATTTGTGATCGAGGGATTCAGCGATAGATGCATCGCTTGACGCCATTATAGTCAAGAAACCCATCATATACCTAATATGTAGCATCTAATATTGCTTCTCTAGAGCCATATACGTCCCACGAAATCCTTTTCTAAAACAATCCAAATTGTGATCATTTAAGCCTCTCGGCAGCGACTGCAACAATACTCAAGCACTAAAAGCGAATGAGATCCGTACTCTTCTATTTCACTATCACTACAAGTTCTAGACTAGACGGCTCTCCTTTCTACTGTCGGTATATACGCGGTTCCCTTGATTCCCTGACACCAAGCCAAACAAGACGCCACCTCACCCATCCCCCCCTGCCATGTCCTCGGCAGACGCAGTCAGGGATGGCGAGGCCGATGGCAAACTCGACAACATCGATGAGGATGAGTACCCGAGCAGCCTGCGCCTGACGGCCATCGCCGTGGCTCTCGTCCTCAGCATCTTTCTCGCGTCCCTGGACACGGTACGTCGGCCAACTAGGTATACCAATAACGTAAACTAACCGTTCCTGGCCCACTGGCTCTTCTAGACCATTATCACCACCGCCATTCCCTCTATTACCAATGAATTCCACAGCCTGGGGGACGTGGGCTGGTACGGCTCGGCCATGTTCTTTCCCCTCGCGGCCCTACAGTCCGTGTGGGGGAAGGCGTACAAGTATTTCCCCGTCAAGATCGTCTTCCTCGTGGGCATCCTCATCTTCGAAGTGGGCAGTCTGATTTGCGGTAAGCGCGCTACATTGAATACCAGCTCCTGATGTCTTAAGTACGTATGGCCATGCTGACACGTGTGTAAAAGCCCTTGCGCCAAACAGCGACGCGTTCATCGCTGGCCGGGCTGTCACGGGCGCGGGCTGCGCTGGTGTCTTTGCCGGATGCTTCATTATTATCTCTTTCTCTTCGAGGCCGCGGATAAGACCGGTCATGTCGAGCGCCCTCTCTGCAACTTTCGCACTTGCCTCGGTCGTCGGGCCATTGATCGGGGGCGCATTTACACAAAACGTGACCTGGCGCTGGTGGTACGAGCGGTCCTCGTCGTACCCAAGAAACTAGTAGAGGCAGGCTAATTTTGACTAGTTTCTACATCAATCTACCGTTCGGAGCTGTTGCGGCGCTCGCCATCATCTTCGGCTTTCAAGCTCCAAAGGCTGCGACACCGACACCGGCGACGCTAAAGGAGAAACTCCTACAGATGGACCTTCCCGGAGCTGCTCTCATTTCCGCCGCCATCATCTCCTTTACACTTGCTTTGCAATGGGGCGGCGTGGTTAAGCCGTGGGGAGCTTCCGATGTCGTGGGTCTTCTGGTTGCAACAGGGTTGTTTCTCATCTTATTCAGCATCGACCAATGGCTCCAAAAAGATAGGGCGCTCATCATGCCTGCTTTCTTGAGGAATCGCGTCTTGCTCGTCGGCGCGATTTTCGAATTTTTGTAGGCAAGCCATCGTACAGCTCGGGGCGCGACTGCGGACTGACTCCGATTCTAGCATCGCGGGATGTTTCAACCTCGCTCTTTTCTGGCTCCCAATCTACTTCCAAGCAGAGCGGGGGGTCTCAGCTATCTCCTCGGGGGTTCGGCTCATTCCAGTCATTCTTAGCCTGACCATCACCCAGATTGTTGTCGGCGGCCTCATTACCGTCACAGGCATCCACAACCCCTTTTTCATCCTAGGACCTGCCATTGCGGCGGTCGGTTCAGGCTTATTTACATTGCTTGACGAGAAGACCAGCTCGGACCGATGGATTGGGTTTCAAATAGTATTAGGGGTTGGTGTCGGCTTTTGCCTCACCATTCCTATCTTGCTATCTCAAGTCGTAGTGAAGACGAAAGATGTGGCGACGGCCACACCCTTCATCATATGTTCGTTTTCCTTCTGTTTCGCCCTCCGTTCTCACTACCGTGCTAATACTATGTCTAGTTGCGCAATCATTGGGCAGCGCTTTCTTGCTTCCTACTGCACAATCAGTGTTCCAGAATGAGCTGTTGCAGGCGATCCGGCGATTTGTTCCTGATCTTGACCCGTTCGTGGTTTTGTCTGCGGGCGCGAATAGTGAAGCAATTGCCGAGTTTCCCGAGGGGAGCCAGGCAGGTATTTTACAGAGTTACCGCAGTGCACTGCGGTCGTCATTCGTGATTGGTGTTCCCTTTGCGGGTGTAGCGCTGTTGGTCAGTTTCTTTATGCCATGGTTTAGATACCATGATGCATCGAAGAAGCCTGCCGCTGAAACAGCATCAAGTCAAGTTGAGAACCTCAGTGCAATGGAGGCCGGAAAGACTGACAAGAGAGAGAAGACTCTCGAGTGAAGCAATACTTATTCTAAAGTCGTGTTGTATTGGGGATATTCAAGAATTCAGTGGTGCTAAGGAAACTATGTATATATTGCAGATGCTTGATGCCAGGTGCAAATGCCCTAACACTTCAAATAGCGGATCTAAGTGAGGTATACTAGGTCCACACACTCATACCGGTGGCCAAAGCAGTCGAGCGTGTCTCCATTCCTGGAGTATGATTAATAATTTCCATAAGGAAGAGTCTGGGAATAGTAGATGGCCAGCTGACTATGCATGCCTTTGTTTTTCGTTGGGGATGTATGCATGACATGACGCTTCTTAGGGTCCCGTAGCTTCTACCGTCGAATACTTCGAAAGATACCTCCATAGTAGCGCTGAGCGGGAGATGGGCAGGCATGTACTCTCAACTCCCCCAGAATCAAAATTGTCTAAGTGTTATTCGATTCTTCAATTGACCCTATCTACTTATGTTCTGTAGAACGTCGGTTGACGCACACACTGCCGCTCTAGGCTGTAAAACTACCGTATTATATAATTGAGTGGATAGAAACATGTTTGGGAAATTCTAAAAAAATATCTTTACTACTTGGTTCGTCGGGCGAGATACTCATGCCACACCTTACCCAGGTCAGTGGGCATGATAGGGGCGAACATGTTGCCTAGCCAACCCTTCTTTCGATGCGATGTGACGCCGATTTCGTCTAGGAGTCTATCTACGTACGGAACGCTGTCAAAGGCAGCGAAGTGTCCAAGTTCGCCATTTGACAGGTAGCGTCGCTTGTTCCAGGCACACATGTGGGCAATGTCTCTCTCCCTCTCTGCTACTGAAGGAAGAGCAAACGCCTTATCCCAGTAAGCTACTGCCCAGATGGCCTGTGCCTCAGCGGCGAACAGTTTCGCCCCGGCGACAATGTAATTCATAAAGAGGATCGAGTCGTCGTGCACAGGGGCCATAGTGTGATAAAGCCGATAGGGTGTTCGTGTTTCGTACTTGTGGTAGTGCTTTGGCGGATTTCTGAGCATGACAAACCGCTTGAGGACTTGCTCGTCTGCCTCGCGGACGAGCTTCTCCCACTTCACAGTCTCCTCCCGAGGCTCAATATCCTTGGGATATGGCAGTCCTAGCCTAATTAGCGTGTCATTGTCGAACATCTGAAGTCCGTCTTGCCAGCCGGTCCCACACAAGACAGCGTCGCAAGGGAAATGCGTGCCGTCCTCGTCGTCGAGATACAGCTCAGTTCCGCTCAGACTCTTTACATCGGCACGATGGACGTAGACGTGCTCCGCGACGAGGGGCCAGAAATCTGCAAAGTGGCAGCCTCCAGCGGTTCCGTTCTGCCAGATTATGCTTCGAGGTGTCAGAATGACCTGTCCCGGGACAAATGAAACAGCAAATGTCACGCAAAAAACTCACTCATTGTCATACTCCAGCTTTTTAAAGCCTTTGTCACTCTTCCTCTCTCGGTAACCAGCGTACTTGCGGATAGTGTTGTCGAGCGCCGAGAAGAGCTTACTGACAAGCTTGGCACCCAAATTGGTGCTATGGAGCAGCCATGTCCACCATGATCTGTAGGGGATCAAGTAGCATGGTTGCAGTGATGCCATGATCCTGGCCTGCGATGCTTCCACTCCGTTCTTGTACGGCGTAGGCAAGTCGATGGGTGCAAAAGCCGCTGCTCCGAGAGAGCCGTCTCCGGTCTTGCGAATAATCCATGATACCGTTTTGCCAGATTTGACTGCCTCGTAAATCATATCGGCCGCCGACTTGCCCGCGCCGATGACAGCAATATGTTGGATTGCCTCGTCTTGGATAATGCTAGACTGGCCAAAGTCAATGGAGTGGATGATTTTCCCCTGGAAACGCTCCCTGCCATGGAAGTTGGGCATATTGGGGACAGACGAATGGCCATTTGCCATCATGAGTCTCGAAGCAGATATTGCGCGCTGAGATTTGCTGATGGTGTCGATGCACAGGAGTTGCCATTGGCCATCGACCTTTTTGATAGTCTGTACCTCAGTATTGAACTGGATTTTATCTCGTAATGTCTGCCCAGAATGACTCATATTATCGACATAGTCTTCAAGGTACTTGGTGGTATACTTGGCACGGAATAAGTCGTTCATGCAGTCATCGGCCGGTGGCCGCTCCATAGGCATATCAGAGAACTCGGCAATGCCGTGAGTCCATTGCGTCCAAAAGCTGGGATAGTTTCGTCCTGTTAGAAGTCAGACAAATACACGAAGCGAAGATTCAGAGCTCGTACGCTCGCTCCATACTCCACCCACGCAGTAGTCACGCTCTAGGATAGTCAGCCGCGTCTCCGGATGCGCTTGGAGAAGACGCTGCGCTGCAATGATTCCAGTGAGACCTGGATAGTTATCAGTAAGTTGGTCTCCGATCACGCGCGTCGAAATGAAGACACGCACCTGCGCCTACGACGATGACGTCGAAGCTGGCTGTGCCCTGTGCGGGGGGCATGGCCGAGACACGTTTGGGAGTCGGTCCCAAAGGGGGCGGTGAATAGAAAAATGAACAATCTACGTAAACGACTTGTGTCAACACCGACAGTCACTTAAACAACGCTCGAATGTATCGGCTCAGAAGGAAACTCGATGCACTTGGGACCTAAGTGTCAAAGTTGGAGTGGCTTTGTTTGTAGGAAGAAATTTAAATGAGTAAAACAAAATTTGTCGAATAAAAGGGTTACATAATACTACACTAAAATGAAAAGTTACTAAAAATAAACTAACATGTAAACTTTAAAAATAAATATAGTTAACCTTCGTTTTACTTATTCGTACCTTATTTTTTAAAAACGAAGGCATAACAAGCCTCTAGCGTCTGGATCGTTCAGCCGATCCGTTTCACTATGCATACGTACCCTAGGCACTTATTCAGCATGGATAAATCGAGTTCGCAAAGGACATTCGTAATCCCTAGGTATTTATCTAGGCCTTGTTCCTTCTCCGCCAATCGACCAGCACATCATCACACATACGCGACATGGAATAGGTATCTGACATAACCTTTAGCACTGGTACATCCACACCCAACTCCTTCAAAAACCACTCCCGGATACGAATAGCCACGAGGGAATCTATACCCAAACTAGCTACAGGTAGGTTGCTATCCAGTGCCTGAGGATCAATCTCGAGCATATTTCCTACCGCTATCTTGAACCCCTGCTCTAGTATCTCAAGGCACTCGGTAGGGTCCTCAGCGCTGGCCAGCTGCAACCTGACGCTGGCTGTGCTACCACTCTGCTGTGTACCGGACGCCTCTTGCTGCTGTTGCTGTCCGGTGTAGCACGATAGGCGGGGATCGTCGCGCCACTCGCTCTGGAATGTAGGCCTTATACCGGTGATCAATTCCCCAGTCAGTCCCGAGCCGGGACGTCCGCAAACTACGGCCTCGGCCAGCATCTCGTGCAAGTCAGTCTCAGACTGTCTGTCGAATCGGGGGAGAATAGCCTTATAGATTGTCTCGGCATGGTCGGAGTCGCGACGGAAAATATAGCCAAAGCCCGTTAAGATTGCGATGTGGACCACGGAGCCGGCTAGACCGCGCTGCCGTCTCCCCTGTACCAGACTCGCCATGTAGTGGTTCGCAGCGGCGTAAGCGGACTGTCCGATGCTCCCCACTATCGACGTCGTCGACGAGAAGCAGATAAAGAAGTCCAATTGTTCATCGCCGAATATTGAGTCCAAGTTCTTGGACCCGACGACCTTGGGCGCAAGCGTGGCGTAGAAATCTTCCCAGGGCAGATGATGGAATAGACGATCACGGAGAACCATGGCTGCGTTCATCACACCGCCAATAGGCGGCATTGTGGACTTGATCTTGGCGTGAGCTGCGCGAACCGAGTCCATGTTGACTATGTCGACGGCCATGGACCGTACCGTTGCCCCCTTTCGAGACAGATAGTCAAGCACCCCTTGGGGTACGTTCGGGTTTCGACTGGTCAAGACTACGTTTCGCGCGCCGTTCTCTACCATCCATAGACATACGGAGATACCCAAGTCTCCTGTCATGCCGCATAAGAGATACGTCTTGCCGGATGTAAATAGCCCTCGGGATGCAAGAGGGCGGATCAAGGCGCTGACGGTATCGGTAGTAGTCCAATTGACGATAGCTGTAGGGTCAGAGTTATCGCGCTCCAAGGTTGGAGCTTGGTCGATACCCGTGACTTCAATGTCCTCCTCTAGGGATACCTGTAAGATACCAGGTTGGAGTTTAATGGCAAGACTAGCGAGGCCAGTGAGATTCAACCCGATAGTTAGATCTTCGACAGTCATAGTCAAGATCGTTGTCTCAGGTGAAATTGCTCGAATTGATTTAGTCAAAGCCTCATCCTGCGTGCGCGCTAGATTGATGAAGCCCTGCAAGTTGACGGGGCTTATATTTTGTACGTCTTCTTCGCTCGCAAAGGGATGAATAAACTTGACACGTGAGCTTTTTGACACACGGGATGCGGTTTGGAATACAGAAATGCCCTGCTCGTCAGCAACCACGTGAATGGCTTTGCTGATGCTGTCTGGAGCACCATGCACCCATATTGACGCTTTCGAACCGTCAAGTAGGTATCTTGCCAGTGCCTGTGCTATGAAATACTGCAACCATACTGCGTCCTCGGCGGCCGCCCTGTTATCGTCCCGCCAGCGACATAGGACGTGATCCTTGGTAACACTAATAAGGGAGCCATTGATGCTCGAAAGAGCGAGAACTTTGTCTCCCGATGATAGT
The DNA here is from genome assembly GCA_022432375.1 of Nemania sp. FL0031. Classification (NCBI taxonomy): domain Eukaryota; kingdom Fungi; phylum Ascomycota; class Sordariomycetes; order Xylariales; family Xylariaceae; genus Nemania; species Nemania sp. FL0031. The sequence continues at coordinate 186,470 of JAJKKK010000086.1, forward strand.
TCATGGCCTATGCAAGCGTATTGGGATTCCTGTCTGTTGTAGGCAAGAGCACGGAGAGTGGAAGCCGTGACTCGCACGCGAAGCTCGTCATCCTCGCCGCCACTGAAGGGAAGAGCCTGCAGTTCGAGCCCGCTCTGTCTCTCGTCTAACACCGCCGCGAAGTCTCCGGATTGGAGATTTATCGTTTGCGTCACATTCCGGATCCTTGCAGCCGATCGACGATTGACATGATCAAGAGGAAGTACGCGAGGTATGTAGATAGCACCATTCCTGAGCGCTAGCTCGGGTTCTTGGGTCCACAGCATATTGTCTGTTTGCGATGGGTCCACTAAAGCGAGGCGCAGAAGCATCTTTGCGAGCATGGTCGGGTCAAGAGCAGGCGGCTCATCAACGTCGAGGAATTGGAGCCTGAAGGCTACGCGCTCAGCCCGTAGTGTACTCGAAAGACCTAGAGGGATGTTGGCTTCGGGGTCTTTGCCCGATTTTGCGCCTGATGTTACCCACAGAACCGACTCAGCTACCCCCATGAGGTCTTGCAAGCCTCGGAACCTTTCTTCGCTCATGTCGCGGAATGCTGGACTGTCAAGGTCGTTGAGGTAGAGCACAGTTGCGCGTTGGGGTATTTTTATTCCCTCAAGACGAGGGAGCACAGTGACCTGAGGAGAGGTAGCAACTGCTGTTTCAAGGATTGACTTAGTCTTAGATGCGAGCTCGGCACTAGCACCGCTGCCGATGATTAGGAAGTCAATGTTAGGTGGAAGTGCTTCTGAGCCGGCATTGAAAGGCTCGCGAAGTATCCGCACGTTCTCGTTGACTGCCTGAGCTACGATAACGGAACAGAAGGAAGGGGTCGAGCTGATATCAACCCCTGAAAACCCGTTGGCCTTCAACAGCATGTCCCATCGTTCTAAGGCGACGGTGGGCGCCCAAACTCGCCCGTCATCCACGCCTAGGAACCATCCAGGGAGCGTCGACATGACTAGCTGTGTTGGCAAAAAGTCCTTGGTAATCTCCAATAACACCAGGCGGCCTCCTGGGCGGAGAAGCTGTCGACAGTGACGTAGAGTTTCATCGAGGCTTCTCGTCGCGTGTAGGCAGTTAGATGAAACGACTAAGTCGTATGCTTCTTTGGCAAATCCTTGGTCGATTGGGTCATTCTCAATATTCAGCGTTTTGAAATTGAGCTTGTTGATATGGTGTCTGAATACGGTGCGCGCATTATCAAAGAAACCCGTAGATATGTCCGTGTATGTGTAAGACGCGTATTGGGTCCCTACCGCGTCTAGCACGGCTCGCGTGGTACCGCCCGTGCCGGCTCCGACCTCAATGACATTCATGCGCGGATATCGGTGCGCAAGTTGTTTCACCACGGCACCAAGATCCGCATTGCCGTCTTTAGCGCCGAGCCCTTCGACATAAAGACGGTCAAGCATCCCGTCCTGTGTGAGTATTTTGAGAGGAGGAGTTGTGCCGCGGACAATACCGACAAGATTCTTCCCCATGGCGTGGAGGATGTTCATATCGTTATTGTCGGCCGGTTGACTGTTCCGCCATTGCTGCACCATCTCGAGCGTGTCGTTCTTCCACTCTGGTCGAACTTCAGGGTGCTCCCCAGCGTCAATCTGGGGAAGTAAATGCTCCAGAACCCATGTCATCATGTGTCTCCGGTATTTACCCATCAAGATCAACTCCTGCTTGAGGATCTTCTTGCGGAGCTGACGCAGGTAGAAATGAGCCGTGCGTGTAAGTTGTTCATACAGCACCTGCTCCTGATCTGACAGTTTGGTTTCTTTCCCGGGCTCAATTCCATAGTCGGCATCCCTCACCCACGTGGTGCTAGCGTAAAGCCAGGGATCCCGGCGTTGGCCAACGGCAGTTAGATGCACTCCACGGACCTGAACGTTGATCTGTCTATCTGCCGCACTAAAGAGGTCTATATCCCCTATCAAGGTGGTTTTTTCCGTCGAGGTCACAGTGGCATCGGCCTTGAGATCGAACGACTCTCGAGGATCAGAGGGCATCATGCTGATTCTGACACACTCGACTCGTGTCGGTAGATAAATGCATCCCAGGCGGCCGTCCCCAGGGAAGGAGAAGCCAGCTAGCAGTCCTTGGAACGCAGTATCGACGGGTGCAGGATGCATGCACGGGCGGATCGAGGAGCCCTTTGGGGGAGAAGAAACGGCGACTACCGTACGGTGTAGCCGTCGAAGCATTGACTTGGCTTGGAAAAGCTCGGCGTAGTTGAAACCCTCTTCGGCTAGATTTGAGTAAAGCTGTTCCATATCCAGAGCGTCCATAGGAAGCAGTGGTTTGGTTCGGCGAGGCAACGCATCCTTGCTAGGCTCTCCTAGCCAGACTCGTACAGTACCGGTAAAATGGGATGTAAGTTTAGCTGGAGGGGTGTCCAGGGGCTGGGCCGTGTCGACGGGGCCACTGTAGCAGGCAACTTCGGCGGTAATGCAATCGTTAGACTGGCTCGTGATGCGAACTGTGAATACTACCTCTAGCCCTGAAGAGTCTTCTTCGAGGCGCATGGCACGCTCAATGTTGATATCATGTAGCTCGACTAGCCGCATTGGCTGTTGGTCATCGACAAGGCGTATCGCCGCCTCGTAGGCCATGGAAAGGTATCCGGACGCCGGAAATAGGACTTCACCTTGAATTCGGTGACCAACGATCCAGGGCAGCTCACTCAACCTGATGAGTTGCTTCCAGTGCACCTCACGCTTGTCACCCTCGCCGTACGTAACACAATGACCTAGAAGTTCGTGGCGCGCTTGGTCTTGCGCACGAAAAATGCGAGCGGATCTCGACTCTTTCCAGATGACGTTGGAATGATCCCACGAGTAGGCAGGGAGGCCTTTTAGAATGGTGAGCTTCTGTGGTTGAACACTGTTTTCAAAAGCCCGGCGGACTCCATCGAAAGTGATTAGGCGGCTTGGTGAGGGAAATAACTTCCACAACATCCCCAGCGTGTCTGCTAGCGACTCTGCCGCATTTTGCCCGCGCTTAAGAATACCTGAGTATGGGAGGTTCAGGCCCGTCAACAACTTGATGGTTTCTGAAGTGGGCCCTTTGAGCGCCGGGTGCGGGCCAACTTCAAGAGCAATGTCGAAATACTGGTCTTCGTTGAGCGCTCGTGAAACAGCCTGGCTGAAAAGCACCGCCTGCGTCATATTATCGACCCAGTACTGACCCGTGAGGAGGAGGGCGTCGGCCGTCTGATCAAATGACCGACCTCGACCATTCGGCCCCCAGACGCTCGAGTACCACGTGCATTCCTTGCGGCGCTTGTGTACCTTGACGCCACATCGCTTCATGGACTCAAGATAAGGGGTGCCACATTGCTTCATGTGCTGAGAGTGATAAGCCGTGTCAACTTGCAAGATACGGGCAAAGGTGCCGTTATCGCGAAGGCGCGCTTCGGCAGTGTCGATGGCCTCGGCATCTCCTGCAAGGGTGCAGCTGGTCTGCGAGTTGCTGGCGGCCACGGTGATGGCCCCGTTAAAGTCGCCGCAAAACGCTGTGGCTTGGCCGAGGGGCATGCCCACGGCCATCATCTTGCCCCGCTTCCCCCCTGGTCCGCGCGCGAGGTGGGAGTGCATACCCCTGTAGTAGGCGACGCGGATGGCGTCTGTGGCATTAAGGTATCCAGCGGCATAGGCAGCGCCAATCTCGCCGGACGAATGTCCGACGACAGCAGCGAGTTGTATGCCGGCAGCACGCAAAGTATCGACGAGAGCAACCTGGAGAGCAGTACACAGGGGCTGTGAAACGGCGGCCTCACCAACGCGAGATATCTTTGCGGGCGCATTGAGTTGGTCAACTAGTGTCCAGTTGGGACGGTCGTCCATGGGGAGCGAATTGAGACTGTCCTGCATCCTATCGATGGAGTCACGGAACGGCTCCGAAGTTTCGTAAAGATCTTTACCCATTGTCGCCCATTGCGCGCCTTGTCCCGTGAAGACGCCCAGGATCCGAGGCGGTAGGACCTCGGGAATGGTTGCGGTACGAGTGCTGCTCTTGAGAGACTCAATGCCCAGTTCGAGCTTATCGGCCAGCTGCTCGGCGGACGACGCGGAGAAAGCGGCCCTAAAAGAGAAGTCTGTCCTCCGGAACAGAGTATAGGCGAGCCGGCCGAGATCGATGTTAGGGTTTGCGCGCAGATGGGTGGCTAGTGCTGCGGCGCTTGCTGCTAGAGCAGTGCCTGAATTGGCTGATAGAACAAAAGGCCCGGCACTCTGGGATTTCGATGCGGTTTTTGCTTCTGTCGTCATGTAGCCATTCGGCTGAGTATCATTTGAAGCCTTATTTTCTCGCTGTTTGCCGTTTGGTGAGTGCCCATTTGGCTTTACGTAGTCACTGATTGTGTAGCCATCTGTGGCATTGCCGTTTATATTATGACCGTTGGTTGCATGTCCGCTCGTCAGAGTTCCGGGAGGTCTACGATAACCATCCCAGCTTTCGATGATGGCATGTGCATTGGTGCCGCCAAAACCGAAGCTGTTGACACTCACGCGACGTGGTGATTCTTCCGGAAGGGCAGGCCAGGCACTTGTTTCTGTAGGAATGTGCAGGTTCGTGTAGAATGGGCTGATCTTGGGGTTGAGTGTGTTGAAATGGAGGTTCGCGGGAATTCTGCCATGCTGGACAGCCAATGACGCCTTAAGTATGGAGGCAAGCCCCGCAGTGCCCTCTGTGTGTCCGATGACAGTCTTAATACTGCCGACCATAAGCCGGCCGTCCTTCCCATCAGGAAAGAAGACACTGTGGATAGCGCGAGCCTCGATAGCTGGTGCTCATTATCAGCGCAAAGCCACCGACATAATCAATAGCCAAACAATGGGCGGGATACTCACGATCTCCTGCAGGCGTGCCTGTTCCGTGGGCCTCGAAGTACTGTGGGCGATCAGACTCAAGTGTCAGGTCGAGTCCACAGCGCAAGTATGTGTCCCGAATGAGTTGCGCTTGTGACTCGGAGCTAGGCATTGTAATTCCGGGTGTTTTGCCATCCGAGTTGACACCTGTTCCGCGAACGAGACATTCGATATGGTCACCGTCTTTGATCGCCTGACTGAGCGTCTTTAGGAAAATGGCGGCGACTAGAGCACTCGGGGTTAGTTATTGCCATCTTAAGTGTCGGTTGCGAGAATTTTGGAAGTTTCTAGGCACAACTTCCACCAAAAGGGAAAGTCTTTGCTCTTGAAATAGCTTGAACAGGAAGAAAATAACCCCGAGATATACTCACAACCCTCTCCCCGGGTGTAACCATCCGCCGATGCATCCCACATAAAAGAACGACCATTAGGTGAGAGCATATTAAGCTAGCGCATGTAACAGTCAACTTGATAGTACAAGCTTATGAGTTTATTAGTGCAAATTTACCTTTGATTCACTCACGAACGGCTCCGGCCCGATGATGAGGTTCGAGCCGGCTACGACTGCCATCGTGGCCTCTCCATTCCGCAGGGTAGAGACGGCTTGGTGCAGAGCTACCAGACTGGACGAACACGCCGTATCAATTGTCACCGAGGGCCCTCTCCAATCATAGAAGTAGGATAGACGGTTGGCCAGAATGGACGCTGCAGTGCCGGTTGCGTGATACTGTGGTAGGCTCTCAATGCCACGTATAGCAGTGAACTGATAGTCAAAACTCATGCACCCGACGAAAACGGCAGTAGATGACCCCCTCAGTTCGTGCATTGAGTAGCCTGCCGACTCAAGACCTTCGTATACCGTCTCAAGTAAAAGGCGCTGTTGCGGGTCCATGGCCTCGGCCTCCTTAGGGTTGATAGAGAAAAAATCGCGGTCGAAGACACGAGGGTCCTCTTCTAGGAGATACGCGTGTTTAACATTCATGCTCTGCTCATCCGATTCCATTAGCACGCGTGTATCAAAGTCTTAATACCTTGCCATCATTCGAGAACTGGGTGATCGTGGGAAAGACACAGACTTACTCCATGGTGTTGGCTGTTCGCGTGGTGGAATGCCTTAGTGTTGAACCGAGTTGGTGGTATCTCTTGTAAGACATCTTGAGGGTTCTCGAGCAGTTCCCAGAGCTTAGATGGTGATGTGGCGCCACCGGGTAGTCGGCAGCTGCTGCCAACTATTGCTATAGGGTCGTCTTTCATCGCGAATGGTGATGGGTGCCTATGATATGAAGATCTAAGGAATACGAGGTTAATACAGAGGAAACAGGCTCTTACGAAAACCGTGTAATATATCAATAAACCGTTATAGGTGGCTGCAGGTTCTGTTGACTCTCCAATGGTGAAGGCGTAAGGCGTAAGGCTACGGTAAGGATCTAAGAACTCAACGGCATCAAACAGCATTTGTCTCAAGTTGGAAACCAAAGTGGACAATGAGTCGAGCAGCAAGGATTGTTGCCTTCGACTCATGGTATAACTGGTGGGGCAAAAATCGAAAAGTAGGCTATGTCATGCTGACTTTGTCGTCGAGTTCCGAGGCAGCATCCTCAGTGACGGTCTTAGAATAACCTATCCAGCTTGTTTGTATCGGTCCGACCACTAAGCTCGTTAGATGGCCGTGAGCTCTGGCAGATGGGAGATACCGCGTTCAATATGTCGGAGCCGAAAGTGATTGTATCTCGTCGGAAATCATGCGGAGGCTACAAGGTCCGATCCCGAGACAGTGTCAAGGGATATGTCGGTGAAGAGGTGTAGAGGTACCGGCATGCTCCACTTCACTTCTGCGTGTGATATGCGGTGATATGGACTGCACGCCCGCGGTAGCGTCAGCTAATTTAAGAATTACCGGTAGCTGAGGGGCCGTGGTCATTATACCGATTCGTTTGGATATAACACACAAAGCTAGAAGAGATACCCGATTCTGTCGATAGTGACACTACTTGATCGGATACTGACTCCTCTCCCTAATTGTATTTACTAGTTAACGAATTCCATTCATCTTATAGGGATCATGAGGGCTCTCATTGGTGCCGAATCGGGAGGTTACTGCCTGGCTGAAGATGTCGACATCCCCATCCCACCGCGAGGCTCATTATTAGTCCGTGTACACGCAGTAGCCCTTAACCCACGCGATTCGAAGATCGTCGACTTTAACAAGTCCCCTGGGTCTTTGGGCGGCTGCGACTTTGCTGGCACCGTCGCAAAGGTGGGCGAAGGCGTCACGCGGTTCGTGGAAGGAGATCGCGTGTTAGCCGTCACTTTCGGCTCAGATCCCTTCGACAAAACCCGAGGCGCCTTTGCTGAGCTCGCTCTCGCCGAAGAGGACATCAGTTGCCGCATCCCGGACGCCTTCTCTTTTGAACAGGCATGCTCGATTGGCCTCTCGATGGCGACGGCCGGTTTAGCTCTGTTTCAGGCGCCGGGGCTTCAGCTGGATATGCGAGCGGGAACGGAAGAGACCGTACTTGTGTCGGGAGGTGCTACAGCTACAGGTACAATGGCAACACAATTATTAAGGATGTGAGCAGACTCGTCACCCAACACAACTCTATCTTCCCCGGTATTAGATGCATCAAATGGCACCAGTTGGCTGACTACACTATAACCGTAGGGCTGGGTATACGCCTATCGTCACATGCTCACCAGCCAACAACGCCTTGTGTAAGTCATATGGCGCTGTGGCCTGCTTCGACTATCACTCTCCAGTCTGCGGGGCCGACATCCGCGTGCACACAGACAATAATCTAAAATACGTGCTTGACTGTGTCACTGACGCCACGACGATGAAGATGTGTTATGAGGCGATTGGCGCTTCCTCGGGCGGCAACTACGTCGCGCTCGAGACACTCGCTACGGCTGTCAAGTACACCCGCAGGGATGTGCGCGCTGATTGGTTCCTAGCTGATTGCATTATGGGTTATGGAGTGCATATGACAGGAACGTACGGGCGGCCTCCCTCACCTGAATACCGGTTGTTCGGTAAGCAGCTGTTCGCAGTAGCTGAGAACTGGTTGCAGGAGGGTAGTGTCCGGAATCATCCTTTGGATGTACGGGAAGGGGGGTTGGCTGCTATACCGAAACTCACGGATGATATGAAACTGGGAAAAGTGCGTGGTAAAAAAGTCGTAGTGCCTTTACTTGAGTAAAGGATGAGCGTAAATGACAAGGTAGATAATTATTTCAGTAGCTTCATGGACACTCTCAATGTATGGTCTAATTACTCTTATTCAAATTTAAGTCTCTTCGCTCTTGGCTCTATCTTTTTCTTTTTTTTCTCTTTTTCTTTTTGGCATATAAGTCATTAGGTGTACTATGTATTGATATACTCCAAAGCTAATGCTACTGTTGCATCATTTGTCATGTCCTGTGAGGCCTTATTATTTTGCATTGCTAAAATTGATAGCATAATTATTTTTTGGTTGGGAAAGAGAAAAGGCCAAGAAACATAATGTGTTGGTTGACTTGACATACAATCGTGTGAATACATTAGAAAAGCCATTTGGAAAAGAATAAGGAACTACGAAGCTAAAATGCGGTGACATGGACACGAGGTCGGCAGTAAGACTCTGAATAACATGAACTAGAGGATCCGTCTCACCTAGATACGAACCATCCAATTAGGCAATTTGTTAGCGTAGGGATGTTTACACTGTATAGCGGTAGGATTCTTGACCTCCGATCCGAGGCAAGATCGGGTTGGACCGGTTTCCGAGTGGCTTGCCAAGGCTCCGATCTGATACATTGCCGTCTTATCCTCCGGTGCCATCGCCTCAAGGTAGCATATAGCGATTATGTAAGTTATTCACTCAGTTAAGATATTGTATTCTATGTTCCGTTTCAATTATCTGTAGAAATGATGTGACTGTGAAATTTATGTGTTACTTCCTCCGCCATTCCCATCATATTTCGATTTTTACCCCTGTCTCACGGCTCAGCCCAACAAGCTCCCGTAGCGAACACTATGACGGCCACGGCCACTCTGCCTCGTGTCGACGCCGAGTTCAAAACCCTCGATGGCTTGACATTGCGAGGCTGGTTGTTTCCTACAGCGACGCGCGGTCCAGGCATGATAATGTCACCGGGAGTATGTAATTCCTCCCTCATTCGCCTGGTATTAATACCAGTTTCCCTGAAAACGCGCACCTAAAGACTCAGGACCCGTAAGACTCATTTCAGAGAATAGTTCAACATGCCGAAAGACGCCATTCTGCCAGATATCGCAAAGTGGTTCCAGGAGCACGGTATTACCTGCTTCTTATACGACCCCCGCGGCATCGGCGCCAGCGATGGAGAACCGAGAAATGAAGTGAGTGGCTTTCCCCTTTCCTTCTTGTTTCCCTCTGTTTATCGATCCTCATTTACCTGCCTCTGCTGATATTGCGTGAGCGGACAGATTGATGCGCGACAGCAAACCGAACACCTGCATGACGCCTTGACTTGGTTCAAGGAGAACCCCGCCGTTGATGAGGAGAAAATTGCGCTTTGGGGTTTGTGCTTTGGGGGAAATGTCACTCTAGCTGCGGCTGCTTTTGAGTAAGTTCTGGGTCCTATTTCCGTCGCTAGGGATACGAACGATGACGATCGGCAGCAAGCGAATCGCTGCCGCCATCGCAGTGGCACCTCTGATCGACTCAACCGGGAATCCAGAGCGGCGGCAACCTATCCTCGAGCTTGCGATGCACGATCGTGCTTGTCGCCTGACTGATGGTGAGGAGCCTATGTACTTGCCATACGTCAACGAGGATGGTAGCATCCCGAACGGCTTGCAGCTTGCAGCCGAGATGATGCCGGCACTACAGCGCCTAGGTATCCCTGTCGAGAACCGTATCTCGGTGCAGACATATTACCGGAGCTTGTCGTGGAACATTCTCAATGTCGTGCAGTACATCGCGCCAACGCCAGCCATGATGGTCACGCCCGAGCTCGATGTTTCTTGTCCGACTGAGGATCAGCTGGCTTGCTTTGCGATCATGAAAGAACCAAAACAGCTGGATATACTGAAGGGCAAAGGGCACTTGGATTGGGTGTTTGGAGACGTGGAGAGTATTCTGAGTCGTCAACTTGACTTCCTAAAGAAGCACATGAGATTTTAGAGTGTTCATCGTGGAGGCTATACAATTTCTTACATTATACAAAAAATTAGACATATCGCGATAAAAAAGCTTAGATGGCGTTGTTCCAGATATTGGTCTTCCTTGTGTGCGTTGATAGAACTCGCTTGTAACGGTCCCTATATAAGTCACTACAAACGGTTAAGGTCCCACCTTGACAACGTTCTACTTTTGCCGGTAGTGTCGTGGTTTGGACTTGCAGTTCTGTTCCGTGACATCGCTGTTGTTGTTTAGCTGCGCGTGGAATACCGATACTGCACTGCACAATTTAGCTGGCCTGTTCAAGCTGAAGCTCATGCACCGGGTGTCAGCTAGTGAACCATTACTAGCCCGGCCATTTTTTCACTCAGATAAATGGGGTATTTCGTCATGCAGGACGAGCGATTTTCATGAATTACCACGTTGAGGGCTCCTGTATAATGTCTTTTGCTGCATCGCTCATCTAAGGGGGATGCAACTTGTTCCATCTAGCTGTCTCCTACCAATACACTCTCAGGGGAGCAGGCTAATGATCTCGGAAGATTGTATAAACAACTCACCCTCACCAGGCTCTTAACTTTTCGTTCACTATCTAAACTTACCGTCCGTCCAGCCCATAATCGTAGCTTCACCCTCATAGGTTTGATAGTAATGGCTCATGATATCCTCCTTTGTACGTCCCTCCCTTAACTTCAAGATGAGGTCAAAGTCCTTCGGATGCAAGGCCGTCCCCTGAACAAGGCCTGTCTCCAAACTCAAATCTATCTCCTTATTATCTGCTGGCTGTATCTCGAACGCCCAGAGCATCTTGGCCAGGCCGAGTAGAAAGTTCTGGTTTGCAAGATACATGCCGGGACAGATCCTTCTCCCGGCACCGAAGCCGTAGTGCGGCCGCGCACCCGAGGCTTCCATGAGAGCCGGGTCATGCTCTTTGTCCGTGCGCATCCCGAGTGGGTGGCGTAGGAAGCGATCAGGATCGAATTTTTGGGGCTCATCGTAGTCTTCCTCGTTGTGGTGGATTTGCCAGACATTCATTATGACAGTCGTACCCTTGGGAACTCGGTACCCATTATAGACGTCGTCCTGGGTTGTGACATGGGGGACTGCTTGCGGGGCGACGGGACGCCAGCGATGGACCTGTATTAGGAATTCTCTAGTCAGTGGTGAAATCTCTTCTATCTCTCTTCAGAGAAGGGTGCTACCCACCTCATTCCAGAAGGCCTCCATATACTTCATCTGGGGCAGATCGGTTGACATTGGGACTGCCCCCCCAGAAACGGCAAGGACTTCGTCCCTGGCCCTCTTCTGAACTTCGGGGAAACTCGCCAGAGTCATCAACATGGTCGAAAAATGCGCCAAGGGAGCGCTTGTAGCAGTCGCCATGATGTGAAACGCTGCGTTTCCCATGTCCCTCTCTGTGAATATGTCATCCCCCTTCTCTCGCTTTTGCCTCATCATCCTCGCAAGCACGCTTTCCCACGCGATTGGCTTGCCTTCGTCAAGAGCTTCGCGTTGCTCTCTGGCGGCGCTCAGGAAGTGGTTTCCCACGGCGATCACCCCTTCTCGGACGGCTAGCGCCTTCTTCCTCCACTCGGAGAAGCCGAGGAAACTAGGAATATAGCGTAGGAAGGGTAAGAGATCTTTCGCGCTAGGCGCGAGAAGAGCTGCGTAGCCCTCGTTGCATTCTATAAGGTGCTTGATCGAGAATCCGTGGTCGTCCATATGGTCTGGGCGTCTACCGCAGGCGCCAAGAGATGGCACGCTAGTCATCCAGCATACGAGAATGTCTTCCAATTGCTGTCCCCTGGCGCCCGGCGACTCGATCAGTTTGACTAGAAGCCTCGCCGCTTCGGCTTCGTAGACCGGGCGAAGCCTTGTGACGGCGGTGGGGCCGAAGTTATTGTTGAACTCCCTACGCCAGCGCGTATGGTAGGCAGAGCTATTATGGAATAAGGCGGGCCGAAGATCATCCTGGAAAACCCAGGTATTCATATAGATCCACGGTCGATCGGCGTACACGGCACCGCGCTTCTCGAATAGCTCGTGGACGAGGCGGCTACTGTTCAGCACGACGACGTTGGCTGCGCCTCTCTTTATCCCTAACGGTGTTTCCACGCCGTATTTCTTTGCCCAGGAGCCGAAAGTGAGGAACGGAAACGCCTTGTCGATCTCAAGGAGGTTACCGAAGCCGGGGGCAGGCTTGGGTCCTGGAGGGAAGGCCTTTGGTCTAAGGGTCTTGAGCAGGAAGCTTGCAACATTGCTGACCAAGAAGAGTAGGAGGAAGTAGAATAAGATGGAAGGGGAGAGAGCAGTCTCTTTCAAGTCTGCCATTCTATTCATTAGAAACAGTGAGTGCCATTCACCATAGGTCAAGACGTAAACGTGCGGTTCTGACCTGAATGCGCTCATAAAATGCCAGAAGATTGGTCGTGGTAGTCTGGAGTAAGCGTTGTCTCATGCTAATATAGTAAGTAACTAGATATTGCTAGTGCCCTATGTCTTTTTGATGCGAAGAGACGTCGCTCGTTTTCGAGGTCTTACATTAGGTGAGAGGATTAGTTTCAACTCTGTAACAAGATAAGAACATCTTACTTCCAGCCATCTGCCACCTCTATCTGGGCTGATCCTGCACTGTGTCGGAAGGTCAGGTGGGATTTCAGTCGGAGGCATAGTCGGTAGGGCGATCCGGGGTCCGGCCGGAATGACAATCGGAGTATTGGACCAATAGGCATTTCAGCAACCCCCGAGTCGGACCGAGAGAGTTGGCAATCGCCCAGTCTTAGTTTAGGGGCCGAGAACCGCGACGTAATAGCGGCCGAGCTACTGTGAGAAGAAACCGTCATAGGACTCTAACGTGGGTTGATTTATCTAATATGGAGGATATTTATTCGTGGGGGGTGTAGAAACTGAAATCACGAGTACCCCAGATTTAGACCATTCACCACACTCCACATAGGTCTTACCGGCATGACTCTTGTTCACATAGGTTAGTAAGCTACATAATCTTGTCTTCGCTACATTTTATTCCCTATATACTTGATAGTTGTTTGGTTTTACTGTCTACTAATTGTTTCGAAAATTTTCAGTTCTATTCAAGTTCAAGCCATGGGTGACCCAAGAACAGGGCGATGCGTTCCTCTGCGAATGCAAATCACTCAAGAACCTATCATGTATCAAAGACGGTCGCCTGTTCGTTGGGGGGCCGACAGTGACGGTCCCTGTTGAGTTGTCTAAAGGGCTGAGGTACGCACTCGTAAGCTACCATGAAAACCTCGCTGCGCTTAACGAATATCAGGTGGCTAAAGAAGAATGCCGGTATGTAGGAACTGCCGCTTGTTGGTTCTTATCTCCTTTCTCCCTGTTATTCTGGCTAATAGGGACCTCCGGAGCTATAGTAATAAATTGCCATACAAGGACGACCCTCTGGATTACGAAACGCTTTGTCGCTTCGATTTCGAGGTTGCTCCTGAGGACGAGTACATGTGCGGGTTTGGTCTCACAAGCAAAGTCTTAGGGCACTAAATGGTTGTCAGCTTCACAGACGTGGACAATCGTGAGAGGGGCCTATTCTATGTACTAGGTAGCCTATTAACTCAACTACGGAGTAACAATGCTGAATTTGTCCCGAATACTCCCGTAATGCACACTATCTTAAGTCGAAAGCTATGGTTGTCTAGTTATTTTGGGAGTTTGGGAATGGATGGAGAGGCATAGGGATCGGGATTCGCCAGATGTAGGCGGGAGATGAGTGGGGAGTGGGGATCTGTAGGGCTGCTAGGAGAAGTAGGCTAAGCTAAGGGAGGGACAGGTAGATTAAGATCTGCTCTACGTTTTCGTCCTCAGAGATCAAACTAAACCTATTATAGAAGTCATTTCAAATGCTCTAACCATAAAACATGTTTTATATAATTAACTAAAAAACTAAAAAATACCGGTTAAACACTTATTTATACTTAAATAAGCTTTTTATATACATAAATAAAATTTTATTATTATAGTTAACTATCGTTTCACTCATTCGTACCTCATTCGTTAAAAACGAAGGCAAAGGAAAACAGGGCAATGTCTCTAGCCGGGAGAGGTAGGTGGGCTCGATTCTGAACATGGATGGTCGATCTAGCGGGGCTCTCGCATGGATCGGGTTCTGGTCAGGGCAACCGGGGAGACCTAGTGCCGGCATTTCTAAGAGTAAGCGAAATCGGCGTAATAATCATGCCGCGTTGCAATGCATTGCGACCCTTGTTTCTAAGTCTCTTCGTATACTTTGGCCGCTGTAAGGGCTGGCTCAGTAAAGCTCGAATAAACTGCATAGGTAGACTGCATAGGGTTGAATGTAAAAATCACGTTCAATTCTAAGACATGAGTTCCCTTTCTGCTTTCGCTGGGCTGTTTCATAGTCACAATTCTTTGTATAAATACAACCCTCAATGTCCTATTTCTCGACATACCGCTATCGTTAGGATTGATCATCTAACCAACGCAACACGGCAGTCCCCCAAATAGGTACAGCACCTGCACACGACTTACGCTACATACCCCATGGCCAGTACCCACACCACCGATAACACAGCTACTATAGAACACCTTATAGAGCCCGAAAAGAGCGCTCAAGTGGGCCATGACCCGGCTCTCGCGGCCGGCACGGACACGGAGATGGTCCAGGAGGAGCCATCTCCCAAACCAGCAGCGGATGTCCCGCCGGATGGTGGGCTTGTCGCATGGTTAGTCGTGTTGGGTGGATGGTGCTGCTCCTTCTCCAGCCCAGGCTGGGTCAATAGTGCGTGTTCTGGCTCTCTCACCCATTTATTATTCGATCTAAACCTACCGTAACATGAACGATTGATTATCTGACTATTCTACGCTCCTCGCAGGCGTCGGCAGTTTCCAGCAGTATTACGAAGTCGGGCCACTGAAGGGTTATTCTAGCAGCGACATCTCGTGGATTGTCGCCTTACAGCTTTTCTTCCTGTTCGCCTTGGGACCCATTGTTGGCATAATATACGATAATTATGGACCGAGACCACTCATCATCGGCGGCACCCTCATTCACGTCGTGGGACTTATGCTGGCGTCCTTGGCTGGGGAATACTACCAATTCATATTGACTCAGGGAGTGGTATCTGCTATTGGTGTTGCAGCCATCTACCAGCCCGGTAAGACACATATGCTACTCTCCTTTTCCTCTGCGCGAGTATTCCATGCTAATTGGCTTTGCCGCGATGAAGCAATCGCTTGCGTCGGCACGTGGTTTGTAAAGAAACGTGGTATTGCTATGGGCATCATGGTGACGGGGTCGTCCATCGGGGGCGTTGTTTTCCCCATCATGATCAGTCGCCTAGTTGATAGTGTTGGCTACCCTTGGGCTATCCGGTCTGCCGGCTTCCTCATCCTCGGCCTACAGATCATTCCGATGATCACAGTTAAGTCGCGCGTCAAGCCCGTACCCAAAAAGATGCCTATCGGGCGTCTAGCAGCGCCTTTTACTGAGCTCCGGTTTGCCCTCTTGTTGATCGGCATCTTCGTGCTAACGTATGGCATATTCATTCCCATTGTTTACCTGGCGGTGCAGGGCTACCAGGAAGCGCACGCTTCGGAGCAGCTGTCGCAGTACCTCGTATCCATATTCAACGGCACAAGCCTCTTCGGTCGTTTGTTTGCCGGATTCGGCGCCGACAAGGTAGGGATATGGAATGTCTTCATTATCGCCTGCGCGCTTTCGGGCATCACCGAACTAGCTCTCTGGATTCCTGCTAAGACGCCTTCGATCGCTATTGGGTTTGCCGTTCAATTTGGCTTTGTGTCGGGGGCTTTCATTGGTCTTGTTGGAGCCCTTCCCATCCTCGTATCTCCCCCGGCCGAGATTGGGTACCGGCTTGGGGTGGTATTCCTCGCTGTTTCGATCCCAGCCCTCACGGTGGCGCCTATCGGCGGAGCTATCGTTGGCAGCTCAGCGAACCCATGGCTGAGCGTGAAGCTGTTTGCTGGTATTCTATCCCTCGCGGGATCCCTTATCATTTTTGGATCGAGGTTGCTCTACACGGACAAGAAATTTCTCAAGAAGTTCTAACACTTACACAACTATCGGCACATGGATAGTGCATAGCAAGACGCATGACTAGTTGGGCTCGGTTAGAGGGAAGAGCACAGATGCCCGCCCTTTGCAGTTCGGTGTACAGCAAAAATGACAGGATATGATAGAATCTATACAGGTAGAACTCATTTGAACGCCACCTAACTGAAATTTGTCACACCTTCTCGAATAGGAAACAGGAGGTATCGAGTATACAAGTATACGTATTAGTTAAGTGATAGGTTAGACTCTTTGCGTAACGATACAAGTCCTACTGTACTTCGGTTAATTAGGATCTCACGGAGGTATGGAGTCTCGATAGATCATATAGGAAGTAACCATGGCACTTCTGGAGAGATCAACTCTAGTAGTATTCAGATGATCCTGTAGTAATTATATAAAACAAAAGAGAGGCTGGAATCAGTCTATTTATACATGAAGATCTCTTAGGTGACTAGTCACCTGATCTCACCAACGTATGCGTCCATCCTGACCCACTTATCCGTGACATAGGATGATGCTGAGGGAGCACAAGGTCTGTTGTACCACAATAAGCCTTTTCATAGCGTTCTAATCATGATTGTATGACGAAATCAATCCTAGGGGGCCCCATAGCATACGATCTATCCCTTCAAGTGCTGACTCGGCTCCCTAACTTTATATAACCACTAGGCTAGGGGACAAGGCTTTGCACAAAGTCGCGGAGCTGAAGCAGCACTTGAAGGGATACTTCAGGCCTTCCTATCTCAGCCTGTTGGCTAGGGAGAACACAAAAAGGTGCTCCTAGTACTTCAGATTTGGTCATGAAAGAATCTAATGACTAACGCGCATCACAAAAGGTTAGCTTTGGTTAGCCCCTAGAAATAAGGACCTGCGAAGGTGTTAGAATGAAGAGAAGCGAATAGAAATGTTACATCGCCAATCTTGTGACCGCTGCCGCCAGCAAAAGGTAAGATGCCGCCGGGATGAAAGCCAGAGATGGAACAACTCTTCGTCGCCCGAAAAGGGCCCTCCTTCTCGGTGCGAGAGGTGCGCAAAGGCGGCTGTGGACTGCGTTTATAGCTGTATGTTTTCATCCAATATCCACACCGTACAACCTAGTTTCACCTACTAGCGTGATGCAAAGAAGTTGGGCAGTATTGAGTGCGACTTACTGATCAAGTTCCCTTATTACAGTGAAGCGACGATCAAAAAGGCGGGCCTCTCATCATCGTCAATCATCTATCACATTACAAGCCGGACAAAATCCCGACCCTAGGTCCAGGAGCCTGAGCAATGGTTGGATAGGACAAGAGGTTCAGGGACCATCGTATTCAGGCGGGCCATTATTGAGCCCCAATATAACAGTGGGGGATCGTTTGAGCCAGTTTCCTAGCGTCTTCGGCGAGGGAGAAGCTATAGACGGTTTTCATAGCTGGGATGCGGATCTCCAGGGCCTCCCGTCATCCTCACTGAACCCCCTGATACCACCCTCTACCTCGAACGCTGCTTTGGCGCTGCCTACCTCCATCACCTCTTCTTCCCATGGCGAGGATGAGGATAGTGAATGCGAGGACGAGGACGAAGAAGACGCGAGCGACACCCCGTACTCGCAGTTGACAGCCCTAAGCGACCGGGCCACGCGGGCCATGCGAAGTCTAGCCCGCCCCGGCCGAGCGCCCTTAACCGCGTCATCTCCTGAGGTCAATGGAGCCTTAGAGGACACTAATACGCTAATACGAATCATCGGCGGCATCATAGCGCCGCAGGTCCACGAGGATAGTTATCGGGACCCAACAACAACGAACTGCGGGCTGGTCTTTTCCGCTTTCGCCTGTCATCAACATCTCATTGCACTGTTTCGGGCTATATGCGAAGTGATCCATCGGAGCCTACAAGCCACCGAGGAGCAACAGAAAAAACAACCTGGGAGTCGAACGGATATGGAACCGTCGTCCGTAGCGCACTGCGTGATGGTCCTACAGCTGCTGACGCATCTGGTCAACCGTATTGACCGAAGTTTGTTTCAGGGCAGTCCCGCTATCGCGAGGGGGCCGTTCGGTGGCTATATCACTCCCACTACACCCGAGGGTGGGAATAGCCACACTATGGCTTTTGGGTCTGGCATAGAGCGTGGAGAGCGTGGAGACTCGTCGTCAGCTGGCGGTCTTCTTGGACTAGTGCATGAAATTATAGGAACAATACCTAGCGAACATGAGAAGTTGAGAGAGACAATCCGGAGACTGCAGACCGAGATGGAGGGCCATGAGCTTCACTAGCAAGGGTTTTCGTCATGGAAGCAATGAAAGACTGGCGTCCATCGTAGTTCTCTAGGCCATAGACAACGTAGAGCTTGACCACATAATGCTGGCCATGGTGAAATTCTATCCGCTCTGGGATATGAGTTCTACGCTGCGCTGAGAGCCGTCACGTTATTAGGGAGCTTCCGTGGCTCTGCTAAGCAGTGCGTTCGTTGTTAACGAATGAGGTACAAATAAGTAAAACAAAAGTTAACTATGCCTTGTTTTTAACGAATAAAGTACAAAATAAATAAAACGAAAATTATTTATAGTTTTTAGTTTTTATTAATGCCCTCGTTTTTAACAAATAAGGTACGAAATAAGTAAAACGAGGGTTACTTATACGCATATTCGTACGACATAGGTATCAAAAGTTTCCGTCCATTGCACAAGAGGCATAGCCTCTTAGGCCTTTCTCTTGATGAAGCCTCAAGATCACTGAGCTGGTGACCATGCCGGAGTAGTAGCACTATTCGGATTAACGCTCAAGTTGTGGATTGCAACGCTTGTGTTATAGTCCCGTATATAAGTTAATATAACCCATGGATGAAAAGATCAATTGAAATCCACTCGCTTGACTACTTTATGATATGCCACCAAGCTGCGCCCGTACGTCAGCGATGGGATGTGAGTCGGACCTCGACAATTCGCTTGAGTGTTACTTGATAACGATTCACGCTACCGGGTTTATTGACTACACGCAGTTTAGTCTTTTCCCCAATACTGGGTCTGCGTTAGTCTCATCATGATGTGATATCAAGTTTATCGTCCCATGGTGTGCTTATTCTATTCCTAAAAATACCTATGGACTAGTTAGTAAAGGGGCATTGTCGAGGCGTAGCAGCCCTACTATATCTATCCTAGGTGACATCTTCTAATCCAGCTTCAGGAACAAAGCCGAGTAATCGTCAACAACATCATTGCAACCGTCATACTAGCCATCATTATAACCACCATTGCAGCGAATTCCTTCATAACTCATGCCGCTAGCTGTCTTAATGCGCGCGTGCACATACACACACACTCACACACACACACACACGCACACATATATACATTTATAAACTAGAAGTTGATTATAAAACCTCTTAATGAATCAATGTTATTTAATTTGAGCAACATGAAATATCATCAATTTGAATATCTCCTTAATGAGAAAAACGCATCGGGCATTGGTTCAATATTCCATATCCTTCCCGCACTGCCTTCAAATATTGCATCCCATAAAACTTGGAGATGTTTAGGTATATCCCAACCCAGTTCGTCGTTTCGGAGCCATAATCGAGCAAGATGCCTCTTGTCCTCTCCGGGGCCGCCAATCTTCCCTCGCCCGTGCAATATGGCTAAGTTATTGATGAAGTGTATGTCACCAGCTTGCGTGGTGAAGCGGTGGCTGCATCTCTCTGCGACAGTCTGAAACTCTTCCAGTGCTTCCATTTGTTCGGGGGAACATTTGGGGAAGTTCGAAGGCCGACGATATCGCTTGTTTTCGAAAAGAGAGTCGGGTTGGAAATTAATAATGAGTCGGGAGTCTTGATAGAACATTATCGGGCGGAAATGGGCGTATGGTCTAAGCGGGATGGGAGTCAGCATAAAACGCTTTTGCATGCCGTATCAGACGGAATGAGCCCCCTTCTAACGTATGAACCTACGCGATGAAAGGCCAGTCGTCCCTCGCTAGAGTCCTTAGTATGTCTGGCCTGGTCTTCGCAAGCACATTGTAGATGCTATATGCGGAAGCAATTACGCATTCGCCGCTATTCACATCGGCCGAACGAGTCTGGAATGCTAAGATATGGCCCCAGTCTGTGTGAAAAGGCTGCGGGCGTCACAATATTTAGAGGGGTTTTCTGTCTTTCGGGGCACGTTAGACTTACTAGAGCGGTCTTGGAGTGCCGGGGGTGCTCGGGCAAGTGGTTGCTGGAAGACTGAGAGCTACGTGGAATGATATGCACTGGAGGACGTAGTCAGCGTTGCAGGTTGAGAGGAGCATCATTGCGCGTACCAAGCATATTCCCTAACTCGTCCTGTCGACCTCTCTTCGCAGCTACATAGCTCTGGATGCCCAAGAAGATGACGGTCATCTCCTCCACAGAGTACTTATCCTGATCGATTCCTCGAAGCAAAAAAAAGCCTCTTGCGTTATGCAGGCCTAGAGATAGATCTCGTAGGCGAGGCCCTAGCTGGGGAAGTGGGAAGTTGTCGCAGTCGACAAGGTCGCCGTCAAGTTCTTGGCCTAAAACGAGTTAGGGGACGATTATATTAACGCCTTTGTTATCTGATGTACCTACGAAGAAATGAGTGTAATGCAAAATCAACCTCTAACTTTTCGGTATCAGTGAAGTAGTAGACATAGTCTTCATCCTGAACACCATCGCCGTTCCAAACTAGATCTGATGATAGATGCTCGGGGAAGCCTGTGGGGACCCCCTCATTACAAGTTTCCGAACCAATCCCGTTGACGTGCATAATGGGACCATCATATGAGAAGAATACCAATATTGTCGATAGCAGGTAAGATTTGCATCCCAGGACACCACCTTCCTTTATGTGAAGCAATGCTATTGCTGCCTAGTAATCTCAGAGGTAAGATCAATCTTAAGGGAGATGATTTCACCCCCGCACATCCTGTTACCCAAGAGGATGCTATCTACATGGGGTAAAATATTTCGCCCCCAACTCGAGACACGGGTGGATTTCGCTGGTTAAGTCGTGGAAATACTGTGGTTGGGGTCCAGTAAGATTCACCCCCTTCAGGTGCGGTTTACCACAGGGGTCTCTAGACTACACCTATTTCAGTATAGTTTTCTTACCCTGGCCGTTGAAGGTATATCTGCCTTTCGAACCGCTATATGCTGTATATGAATATTGTTGCGTACGTATATAGCTTTTTAAATACCTAGCTTTTTAAATACCTAGCTTTTTATATAGCTAGCTTTTATAATAGCTGAAAACTTTAGCTACTTAACTAATGAGAAAATAAGCCGTATATGCGTATATTATTTTACAATCGTAAAATTGTAATTTATATAACCTGTTAAACAGCTGCAAGTACGTAGAGCTATAACCACCATACACCACTTTGGTATGCATGTATTTGGGGTTTACTGGCTAGTGTAGATAGGGGTGGGTAACGGTCCATAATACTTCCATAGGGTGACTTTTACAAGGGGGTAGACCACTACCTTTTTCACCGAAATCCCACAAGAAAACATTTCACTATCAGGAGTTCTTTCTAGAAGCCTAAACTTATTTAGGAAAACCCCCCATAAGCCCTACAGATTGCTTAGGATCTTACTTATTTTGTATATAAAGCAGAGGCTCTCCCTCGCTAAGAACGGTTAAGCACTTGCGAAAACTAACAGCTGGGTCAGAGTTTTATTAAAGACCTATATATTAGCAAAACAGCCTCACAATTGTCACGGGCGTGACGTGGGCCGGTCGCAGGTCGACCGAGAGTTCCCAAGACCCGCTAAGCTCGCGGCTGGTGTTTGATTAACCGGTACGTTTAACTAGGTATAGGTATACTTAAACAAAAAACCGGGAATTACTAGAGTAGGCTCTACTTCTCATATAAAATAGGTTATATGAAGAGCGCGTCTGAGCATTAGTGGGCGATTTCCTATTCAAGTTTAGGTTCCTCCCCGGATAGCGAAACGTTCTCTCCGAGTAACTGGGCGTAGCAAAAACCCTTGTCCGTTAGATAGTCCTGTCCAGCGCAGGACTGTAGGGTATAAAAGGTCTCGCAGCCTGACTACGTATTCTGTATGTCGGTCACACTATCCTAACTGTCCTGTCACTTTATATGTGGCATTCCTATTCTGTATCAGTATCAACTATGATCGCGGTTGGATATAGCGGCTCGCCCGTGACATCCTGTACTTAAATTAAGTAAGTAGCTGTTAGATATATATGCTGGTAGTCTAGGGTCACCTCCCTGGTCAACAGAAAGACCAGGTACATCGCGCTAGTGGCCAGAACAATCCCAAATAGACAGCAAGACAATGGCGGGATGCCCGACTATAGCATTTAAGTATGCGCCGTTACGTTACGATCAGCATGAGATCCGGCTAGTTAATCTACTCCCTGGTCAATATACCAGCGACATCCGCATCCAAATCGTCCATCGGTCGTTAGCTACAAGGGCCCCATTAGACAACCACCCAAGAAGTCTGAGAATCAAGAGGCTTCAAGAGACATTGCCAGCCGACTGGACCGTGAAGAGAACTATAGAGGGGCGGTTTCTATTCATTTCCAAAACCACGGGAGCAACCTCTTGGACTCCACCCTCCCACATTATTCCAACAAGTGAATATACCACTCGGATAGAAGACGCTTCGAACAGTCTTGGCCTAAAATATGAGGCAGTATCATATACCTGGGGCCAGAGTCTGAGCGAGCAATTAATATATGTCGTCTCAGAGGACCGGGAAGCGCCTGAACAGGTGCGCACGCTCAAAATTCGAACTAATCTTTCAAGCGCGTTGCGACACCTCAGAAACGCCGACCGGCCTCGAGCCCTGTGGGTAGATGCGCTTTGCATCAATCAAGATGATATCGCAGAAAGAGACAATCAGATCAAGCGGATGAGAGATATCTACAATTCATCGACTGCCGTAATGATCTGGCTTGGCGAGTCCTCCAGCTCGAGCGCGCTGGCTCTTGAGAAGCTAGACCACCTCGGTCTACAAGTCGAGCATACACATGATCGCTGGCACCCGTCTCCCGACGCGACGGAGCCTGCTTTGGGAGATCCCCAGGTGTCTCTGCCCTTCGACGATGAATCGTGGGATGCCATCGGCAACCTTCTCTCTCGGGCCTGGTTTGAGCGCGTGTGGGTTCAGCAAGAAGCACGGCTCGCGCGCAGCGGAAAGATCCATTGTGGTGCCGACCACATACCCTGGAACGTCTTCCGGCGTGCTATCCTAACACTTCGGGAGAAAAGATCGCTCCCTAAGAGACTAGTCCGCAAGGTAGAGGATGCCAGAGGAGTCTGCAATTCCAGATACCTCAATGACTTCTTCTGGCTGATAGTGATGAGCCGGAAGCAAAAGTGCGCAAACCCAAGAGACAAGATCTACGGAGTCTTGAGTCTTTGCCCCCCGAGGCTCGCGCGGCGCATCCAACCGCAGTTGCAAAAACCAGTTGCTGATGTCTACAAGGATGCTTTCCTTGTGTATGCTACTATTACCTGCCGTCTCGATCTGCTTTCTCATATCAACCACGGGACATCCTCTTGGGAAAGCCCTTCGTGGGTACCCGACTGGTCTCAGGGCACGGACAACATTCTCCAAGCGGTGTGCCAATCAGCGGCCGCAGGCATGTCAAAACCAAGTTACGAGGTTACACCGCGCAACACATTGCGCGTCAGGGGCGTGATGGCGGGCGAAGTGCTTCGGGTGGACAAAGCTGTCCAGGGAGAAAGCGACAGACTGTTTGAGATTTGGCGGCACGCGGACGCCCTGGGTATGCAGTGCTGGTCCGGAAGCCGATCCGGGAAGCTCATAGATGCCTTCTTAGAACTTGTGCTCCTGAGCTCTAGTCGCGAGCGATACCCGACGAATCTATCGTACTTGAGCCAGAAGGATCTCAAGAAGGAATATTTCGAAGAGGAAGCGGGCGACACGCCCCATTCCATAGGAATGCTACCGGAGATCCACATGTCAAGCTTGCGAAACCTCTCGTTTATCACCGCAAGCCAGGGACTTCTGGGTCTCGCACCGACGAGTACGGCACCAGGTGAGTACGATAGCGAAAACCCGTTCTTTGTACGATGTATAATGGAATGCTAACCTCCTACGCTGGCGATCTCATCTGCGTCTTTCTGGGCTGTCACTTCCCGATAGTCCTGAGACATCTAGCTTCAGGGGATGGCTACAAGATTATCGGACCGACTCAAACTTACGGAATCATGGACGGGGCGGCCATCCTCGGCGATCTCCCGAGGCCCTGGAAAGTGGAGTTCTACCGGGACAACATGGGGGTCGCGGTCCTTCACTTTCGGAACGAAGAGACGGGCAAGTTGACGACGAATGACCCGCGCCTGGGCCCGCTGCCGGACCAGTGGGACCGAATTGAACGAGACCGAACACAGCACGATCCTCGGTTCTTCTCGGACTTTAGACATAAGGCCACCGGAGAAGTTATGAACTCAGACCCTAGGATGCTAGAGGATGAGTTAGAGAAGCGCGGAGTTAATCTCCAAACTTTTGAGATTTATTAAAAATATCAGCAGAAATGCACATGTGGCATAGATGGTCGTGGGAGGCTATCGTGGCTAATAGCTATAGTATCCAAATTTATACGGCTAGGCATGGTAAAGGAGAGTGCGGCCCGCTATGAGTGTCATTTACTCGGTACTGGCTCGATGGAAACCGAAAAATTAAAACAGGGTGGCGAAGGGCCTGCGCTTTCTGTTGCTTTGTGACGATCCGGAACGAACTTACATTTAGTGGATTATGTAACTATGCATATAATAGAGAGATAACAGGACAATTGCGCTATTAATAAGCCTTGCGCACTTTATTGTATATATATATAACTATATATATTTATATATAACTATAAGCTACTTTTATATATATATATATATATTTTTTTTTTAGTTTAAATTTTTTGTTTATAAAATTAATAAACTAATATTTTATTATATAATAATTATAATATTATTTTAAGCTTTAAAACTTATTTATTAATAAATGTTTAATTAAATATATATTTTTATTATTTTATATAATTAATAAAATATAAATTAATTATTTTAATAATTATAATTTTAATATTAATAATTATAATTTTAAACTTTTTTAAACATTATATTTAATTAATATTTTAATATTAAGTTATTTATAAAAAAAACAATTTATAATATTAAAAGCTTTTATGTTTAAAAGTAAAAAAACCTTTGTTTTTATGCTTTTTTTATTTATTATATTACTTTTTAATTTAATTAATACTTTAATAGTTAAACTTTAAGTTTATTGCTGTTTAAAGCAGTATATAAAAAAAAAACTATATTATAAAAAGCTTTATAGTTAAATTTATAAGCTATATATAGTAAAAACTATTTAAACTTAGGCCTTTTTTAAGTTTTTTAAAAAAGCTAGTAAAGTTTAATTGTTTTATTATAGCAGTTATACAGCTTTTTAAATAGTTAAAAAAAAATTTTTGCGTTTTATATATTAAATAATATATTAATTTATGCTAGCTATTAGCAGCTTGTATTTTTATATTAATAGTTTGTTTGCAGCAGTATTATGCTTAGCAAAGCAATTAGTAAAATAATAAAATGGCCAATATATAATAATTTAATTATTAATAGCTATATATACTGTTAAAAGCTATACTAATAGCTATTAATAACTATATATAGCTGCTAATATATAATTATTAATAATTGGTTATATAAAAAAAGCTAAGCTATATATAGCTTATATAGCTTGCTTTTTTTTTATATAAAAAGGTTATTGTTTATTTTTTTGCTTGCATATTAAACTTTTAGCTTAGTTATTTAGTTATAGTTTATTTACTTGCTTAGGTAAAAACTTAATTAACATTTTATTATTTTTTAATTAATTATTATTATATTTTATTATTATAATATATTATATATTTTAAGTTTATTATTAATTATATTATTTTATTATTTGCTAATTAATAATATATTAATATTTATTATTATATTAATAAAAACTTTTTAAAATTTTTAATAGTTTTAATAGCTATAACTAATTAAAATAAACTTAAAATATATATTAAAATATATTAAAATAATAATAAATTAAATATTAAAATAATAATAAACTAAACATTAAAATAATATTATTTATTATAGTTTATTATGGTTTGATGTTTATTAAAACGTTGAATGCGTAACGCTTGTTTTTTTTTTGCACTTAGTTATTTTTATACAATAAAGTCGGTTATAAATATATAGTTTAAACATTAAAATAATATAAAATAACTAAAATATATTAAAATATAATTAATATATATTAAAATATAGCTAATATATATTAAAATATAGCTATAATATATTAAAATATAGCTATAATATATTAAAATATAAACTTAATATAAATATTATATAATTATTTAAATAAATTTTAAAAATAACTATAATAAAAGTTTTAAATTATATAAAATTATTTTATTTTTTGTTTTATTTTATTATTATTAATATTAACTATATTTTTTAATTGTTATTATTATTATATTAAATAATTTTTTAGCTTATTAAGTTATTTTTTTAAAAACGTTATTTATAACGATCTAGAATAAACTTACACTTGGTAGATTACGTAATTATACATGTAATAAAGAAATAATAGGACTATTGCATTATTAATAAGCCTTGCATACTTTATTGCATATGCATATAACTATATATATTTATATATAGCTGCAGGCCACTTTTATATTTTTTTTTTTTTTTTTTTTAGCTTAAAATTTTTGTTTATAAAATTAATAAACTAACATTTTGCTATATAACAATTGTAATATTATTTTAAGCTTTAAAACTTATTTGCTAATAAGCGTTTAACTAAATATATATTTTTTATTATTTTATACAACTAGCAAAATATAAATTAATTATTTTAATAATTACGATTTTAACCTAACTATAACTATAATTTTTATTCTAATAATTATAACTTTAATTTTAATTATAACTATAACTTTAAACTTTGCTAAACTTTATATTCAACTAATAACTTAGCGCTAAGTTATTTATAAAAAAAGCAATTTATAGTAGCCGCAAATAAACCAAACAAACGGCTAATAACTTATTTGCTTTTATTAAAACTAAAGAAAAAAAATTTTATAAAGCTTTAACTTTTTGTAATAAAAGCAAAAAAGTTTAAATTAAAGCTGCTAATAGCAACTTTAAAACAAAGCAACCTAAAAAAAAAATTTTATTAAAATTAACTAGCAGAAATAATATAATAAATTAAGCTATTGCTTAGCTAGCGGCTAACAAAAACAAAAAATTAACTAGCTATAAATTAAAGCTATTTATTTTATAACAAAAGATTTAAAAGCTGTACAAAATGCTAAGCTAACAAACTTTTGCTTTTAAAAAATATATAGGTAGCATATTTTTAAAAAACGCTAATGCTATTTTTTGCGCTAAAAAAATAGCTATATAGCTAGCATTTTAACTGTTAGCAGTTTATAAAAACGGCTAACATTAATAATATAAAAATAAAGCAAAATTTAAAGCTAAGTACTTAGGCAAGTTTAGTAGCAACAAAAATAAGTTTAATATTTAGGTACGCAAGCTAGCAAACAAGTTTAAAAAAAATAAACTAATGTTTTATAACAAAAAAAGCCAAATAAAATACTTATTGTTTTAGCTAGAAAAAAAAGCTTTTTAATTAATTAAAATTTAATATTAGTTAACTTTATAATTTTTTAGCAGTATAGCTAAAATAATTTAAGCTTTAATTATTGTTTATTATAATTTTAATTAAGCTATTATTGTTTAATAAGCTTTAAACAAACATTAATATAAACTTTTAAATAATTTTAATATTTATAACTTTATTTTAACTTTTAATAGTTTAGCTTAAAAAGCAATAATGCTTAAGTTTAAATAGTTTTAACTGTTATAAAAATATTTAAATGTAAACTAAAGTGTTAAACTTTTTAAGGCTAATATTAACTAAATAATATTTTACGAACAATTTTGCAACAAAATAGCTAAAGCTGTTTATAACTATTAATATTTTTATTAATAAAGCTAAAAAAATAAAAGCAAAGCTTTAGTAGCCTGCTAAAACTAAAATAATAATAAAGCTGCTTTAAAAAAACAAAATGCTTTTTGTGCTATAAAAGCTAACTAAAACAGTAAAGTTAAAAAGTTAACTAAAAAATAAAAAAAAGTTTACTAAACTAATAATACTTGCTTTAGCTGTAGCAAAACAGGTTATATAGTAAAAAACTGTTTAAAAAACTAAAATGTTACTGCAATATTTATATAAACTTTGCTTAATAAAAAAAAGTTAAATAAAACTTTAAGCTTTAGCAATTTAAAAAACTAAAAAAACCAGCAGAAAACTTTTTATTAGTTTAATTGTTTACTATAGCTAGCATAAATAGCTTAAAAAAATTACTTAAATTTATACTGCTTATATAAATATAAAATAATAAAAAAAACGTAATAAAATTTATTGCTTTGTATAATATTAAAGCTTAAACTAACTTTTTAGTTAATTAAAGTTTAGCAAAAAAATTAAAACAATAAAAACAAACAAAAATAACCTAGCTAAAAAAGCTAATATTACTAACCGACTATTATAAGCATATAGTTAAAAAAATAAAAAAGATTTTTATTATTATACTAATAATAAATAGTTAAAAATTTTCCGACTAAAAATTTAAAATTACAAAAATAACTTATAATATTACTATTGGCTTTTACTAGCTAGCAGCCTAAAAAATATTTTTCGATTGCAAAAAAAAATTATTAATTATTATTTGACTTAAAAAGAACTATTTTATTTTTAAACAACTTACAAAAATATTTTGCGGCAAAAAACTAAAAGCGCTAAAACTAAAGCTTAAATAACTAATAGTTTAAAATAATCAAGCAATTATTAAATAATTAAAAAAAAACTATTAAACTAATTTAAACTGCAAATAATAAAAAAAAACGAAGTTTTTTATTATACTAATTTTTATAAAATATGTTAACTTTTATATAAAAAAAACAAAAAAAGTTGTTAATATATAAGCTTTTTAAAAAAAAAACTAAAAAACTTTTAATAGCTAGCTAATATTGTTTTTTGCTAACGAAAACTTTAAATACGTTAAGTTAGTAAAATAATTAATCTTAAAAAAGCTAGTTTATTTAAAAGGCTTTTTTTTAAAAAAGCTTTTTACTAAACTACTATTATTAAAACTAAATTATAATATAGTTTTAAAATTAAATAACAAGCTTTAAACAATTAGTTTTTTGAAGTATTAAACTTTTGTATAATATATACTATTAAAAAAAAAAAAAGTTAAAAAACTTTTTTAAATAAACTTTATTAAACTATATATAAATTTAAATATAGCTTTAGTTTTTTTTGCATTAAAATTTTATTTTACTAAACAATAATTTTGCATAAATTTTTAATAGCAAAATTAATTTTTTAAAAACTAACTAATATAAACTTTTAATTTAAACAGTACTATATATAACTACTATAATATAGTAATTTATTTAAAAATTAATATTATTTAAGCTTTTAATTAATTAAAGCTTGCATTATAGTTTTATTATTTAATAGCATTTTATATTTGTTTAAATATATATTAATAAAAAGTTTTACTGTTTAGCTTTAAAATTAAATTAGCTTAGTAGCAAAATTTTATTAACGCTTAACTATATAAATTGCTTAACTAATTTGTTAGTATTTATATAAACAATATATTAATTTATTTAAATAAACAAAAAAATTACTAAAAGTAATATAAAAAAGTAATTTTTTGTTTAAACAAAATAAACTTATAAAAAAATATTAAAAAGTTTTGCTTTAATATTATTATAATAAACTATTTAAAAGTAGTTTTAAAAGCTAGTAAAAATATTTAAATTAACCTTTATAAAGTAAAAATAATTATAAATTAAAAATTTAAAAACTTAAAAAGCTTAATGTTTATTTAATTATTTTTAAAATTATATAACTTTATATAAATATTTACTTATTATACTAGCAAAATAATAAAATTTTTAAACTAACTATTAAAAAAGTTAGCACTATAAAAGCTAAAACTTAAACAGCAAAAAGCTTTTAAAACTTTAAAAAAACTAATAAGCACTACTTTAATAATCGCATTTTTTAAATCTAGTGTAAAAATTTAAGTTAAAACAAACGCTTTAAAAAATGCTACTAAAAATACTATTTAATAAAAACAAAAAAACAAAAAATAAAAGCTTGTAGGTTACTTTTTTAAAACAATAATAATGTTTAAAAAAGCTTATTTAATATAAAACTAAAAACTGCTAATAGTAGTTTAAACTTTAAAATACTACTATTTTAAGCTAATAAGTATAAAATTTTAAATAATTATTAATTACTAAATATTAATTTACTAGTTTATAAAAAAAACACTATTTACTTAACAAATAAAATAAGCAAACTTTTTAAACAACTTTAATATTACTTTTTAGTACTAACCAAACAAAAAAAACATAGTTATAAATATACTATTTTATAAAACGGTTAACTTTTTAACAGTAAAAGCTAAAAAAAAACAAAAATATATATTTGCTTTAATTAAACTAAAACAAATTAAAAGTTTAATTATATTAGTAAAAATTGCTAAAACAGTTAAAAAATTAAATATTAACTTTGCTTTACAAAAAGCTGATTTAATAAATTTAATTATTTAAAAAAACAAACAACAAAAGCTTAAAAACTACAAAAACAAGTTATAAATATTTAAGCTAAATTAAAACAGAAAAATTTTTTTATAAACTGTTTTATTGCAAAAAACTTACAAGCTTATTTTAATAGTATATTAAAGCTAAAATAAGCTTATTAAAGCTGTAGAAAAAATTTACTACTAGCTTTTTTTAAAACATAATATATATTGCTATATAAATAATTGCTATAGTTATTATAAAAATAAACAACTAAAAAATAAAACTTTAAAGTTGCTATATTTTATACTAATATTTTAGAGCGTTTAAAAGCATATAGTAGTAAATAGTAAAAATATACTATTAAATAAGCATAAATATAACTATATATAAGTATTTATTAACAGGTTTAACAAAATAATTATAACTTTGCTAAAATATAAAACAAATATAGCAGAAATTTTTGCTGCTTAATACTATTGTTTAATATACTAATTTTTTAAAATATTTAAAGTATAGTTTTTAAATAATATAAAACTTTTTATTTTTAAGTTTATAAAAACGCTAAACTGTTTAACTAGCATAAAACATAAGCAAAAAAATATTTATTACTTTTAAACATAAAAAGCAATTAAAAAAACAAACTATAATTTAAATTAAAAATTGCAATTTTATATTAACAAATATTAAAACAACTAAAATGTTTACTTACTAGCTTTAAATTTTACATATAATGTTTTATAGCACTTAATAATTAATATAACTTTAATAAAAATAGCTATAAAAATTAAGCTAAAAAATTATTTAATTACTAACGTTATAAAAAAAATATTTAATAATAAGCAGGCAAAAAAAACAGCTAAATTAATAAAACAAACAAAAAAAGTTTAAAAAGCAGCTTATTAAATAATTATAATAGCTTAAAAAAAACAAAAATTATAAGCAAATAAAAAACGCAAACTTATAAACTTTACTATAACTAATAAAGTTTTTTTAAGCAAAAAAGGTTTATTTATAATAGTATTAACTATATAATTAAATTTATAATTTATAAAACTATTTATTATATTAGAGCAACGTAAATATAGTTATATATTAAATATGCTTAATACTTATAAAAAAAAAAACCTGTTTTATATTAACCAACTGCAAAAAGCAAACAACAACTTGCTATTTTAATAAATATAAAAAAAATTACTACTTAAAAAAATTAATAGCAAACTTAAATATAAAGTTAATTAAGTAAAAAAAACTAAAATATTTGGCCGCTTTAAAAAATTATAATACTAAGTTTTATAAAAAAGCTATAACCCTAATAATATTTAATACCTAGCTAACAACTTTAAAAATGCGCTTATAGCTTTAAATAAGTTTTATTAAAAATGCCTAGAAAAACTTGGACTTTTAATACGCTTATAAGAATAAATGCATATAGCTGCTGCAGATAAATTTGCCGAAAACTATAAAAATAACAACCGTGCTAAAAAATCTAGCACTAAAAAGCCAAAAACGTATTGCTATAAACAATAAATTTTAATTTAGCTTTTAACTAAAGTTTTAGTTTTAGCAAAAAGTAATATAACAATTTAAAACAAACTTATACTTAGTAGATTACGTAATTATACACGTAATAAAAAAATAACAAAACTATTGTGCTATTAATAAGCCTTACACACCCTACCGCGCATGCATATAACTATATATATTTATATATGGCCGTAGGCCACTTTTATATTTTTTTTTCTTTTTTTTTTAGCTTAGAATTTTCGTTTATAAAATTAATAAACTAGCATTTTGCTATATAACAATCGTAATATTATTAGCTAAATTAATTAATTTTTTAAAAGCTATTTTAACTTTTTTAAAAATATAAATATATAATATTATTTTAACTTTTATATTAAGCTAATTTAAATATAAACATATATTATATTTGTTAAATTTTTTTTATTAACGTTATTATTTATATTTAAAACTAAATAAATAAATAAATAAATAAATAAATAAATAAAAAAATAAATAAATAAATAAATAAATAAATAAATAAAAAAATAAATAAATAAACAAAAAAATAAAAAATATATTAATATATTAATTTTAAATAAAAAAAAAGCATTTTTTAATTAAGTTATAATAATAATAACAATTTATTAACGCTATAAGTTAAGGTTTTTTATAAGCTTATATTTTAACTTAATAAAAATTAATTGTTTTTTTTTATACGTTTAAATATATTTAATTAAATTACTATATTTTATATTGTTTTTTTGTTAGTTTTATATGCATTTAATTAAATTAGTATATTTTATATTGCTTTTTTTATTAAAATTAAATATACTTAATTAACTTGCTATATTTTATATTGTTTTTTTTTTAAAACTAAATATATTTAATTAGCTTACTATATTTTATATTGTTTGTTTTATTAGTTTTATTATATTTAATTAACTTGTTATATTTTATATTGTTTTTTTTATTAAAACTATTATGTTTAATTAACTTGCTATATTTTATATTGTTTTTTTTATTAAAACTATTTATATTTAAATAAACATTATATAATTTAACCGACTTATAGCTAATATAGCTTAGCTATATTAGTTAAATATAAAACTAGCTAATTTAAAACAATAAACTTAAATTTATAACGCTATTTAAACAAATAAATAAACTATAACTAAATAGCTAAGCTAAAGCTTAATAAATAAATAAAAAAATAAGCAACAACTTTTTTATATAAAAAAAAAAACAAGCTATATAAGCTATATATAGTTTAACTTTTTTTATATAATTAATTATTAATAATTATATACTAATAGCAATAAATAGCTATTAAACAACTATTAATATAGCTTTTTAATAATATATATAACTATTAATAACTAAAACTTATTATATATAGCTATTTTATTGTTTTGCTAATTATTTTACTAAGTATAATATTGTTATAAACAAGCTGCTAATATAAAAATATAAGCTACTAATAGCTAGTATAAATTAATATATTATTTAATATATAAAGTATAAAAAAAACTTTTAAACTATTTGTTTTTTATATATAAAATATTATAATAAAACAATTAAATTTTATTATTTTTTTTAAAAAACTTAAAAAAAGCTTAGTTTAAGTAGTTTTTACTATATATAGCTTATAAATATACTATAAAGCTTTTTATAATATAATTTTTTTTTTAAATATTGTTTTAAATAATAATAAACTTAAAGTTTAAATATTAAACTTAAATTTATAGCTTTATTAATAATAATAATTTTTTTTATTTTTAGATTTATTTTTAATAATATTTTATATATTTGTTTTATATTTAATTTAATTATTTTAAATAAACTAAAAAACAAAAACTATTTAACGTTAAAAAAAATTAAACTTAACTTTAATTAAATATTTTATTAGCAAATATTTTTAGCTGTTTTATTTTATATTGCTTTTTTTATTAGTTTTATTATATTTAATTAATTTATTATATTTTATATTGCTTTTTTAGTTAGTTTTATTTTTATTTAATTAAATTATTATATTTTATATTATTTTTTTATTAAAACTAAATATATTTAATTTAATTGTTTTATTTTATATTATTATTATTTTTTTATTTTTAAAACTATATTATTAAAAAAAAAGCTTCGGCCTATTTATAGTCACTTAGTGATTTATGTTTTATGTACTATAGTATAATCAAATATCTATTGCTAACTAACCAACTTAAACCTTAAGCTAGGCTTTCTATTAAGCCGCAATTTGTTAGTTAGACTAATAACGCCCTTAACATCCTTTTCTTTATACAAATATAACAAAAGCTAAAACGCTAAAAATAGCTTTTTTTCTTGTTAGCTATTAAGCTATTTAGCTTGCCGCTGTGCAATAAATTAACCGCACTTAACTACGCTTTAAATTTATATATTTATTAATTTTTTAAAATGCTTTAATAAAAACTTTTTTTTTAATATTTTTAATTTTACGTTAGTTTATTTTGCTCTAGTTTATTCTAGTTTTTATTATAGCTTTATAAAATTTTAAATATTAGCAATCGTTTAAATATGCAAAAAAATAAATAACTATAAAATAGCGTTTATAAATATTATTAAACTTATTAATATTTTAAATATTAAAATTTTTAATTGCCTTTGGCAATTTAAAAATAGTTTTAGCTAAAACTTTGCTTTAAAAGCTTGCTATAATTATTAAGTCTAAGCACTTTAGTTGTTAATAGTAGTAGTAGTATTGTTATAAAACATATAATAGTAATAAAAATATTATAATAGTAGCAATAAAAAGTAAAAAAAATAACTGCTCTATAAAACCTTCTGCTTACCTTTTATTTTTATAGCATTTTTATTTACACACATACTTAACCGTAAGCTACAATTCAAGTATACACAATATATTAAATAAAGTTTAGTCGGCAAGCTTAAAACGGCTACCTTTTTGCTACTTTTTCGGCTAAAGTTTAACAATTAAACGCATTAGTTTTTTTTTTTATATATTGCTAGCAATCTATAATAAAAAAAAATTTAGCTTAGCGCGTACGCCAAAAGTTTAAAGCTACACTTGTTATAACGGCTATATAGAATAGTTTTAGTAAAGTTATAAATAGCATTTTTTCTACAGTAGGCTTAGTATCTAAGGTTGTTAAAAATCTATATTATATTTACATTACTTATATAAATAACTATATAGCAATAACTATATATTTATAACCAACTTTATTATATAAAAATAACTAGGTGCAAAAAAAAAACAAGCATCGCGCATTCAACGTTTTAATAAAAATTAAACTATAATAATATTATTAAAAAAAAAATATATATATATAATATTTAAACTTATTTATATTTTTTAATATTAAACTAAACTTTTTTTTTATTTTTATTATTTATTTTATTGTTTTTTTTTTTTTTTTTTTAGTTTTTTTTTTAAAATTTATACTATTAAACAAATATTTATTTTTAACTTTTTGCTTGTTTATATATTTATTTATTATTATTTAATATATTATATTATTAATTATTTTTTTGTTTGTTTTAAAAATATTATATATAATAAATTTATATGTTTTTTATTTTTATTTTTATATATAACTTATAATATATTATTTAAAAAACTGTAATAAATTTAATAGCTTAATATAATATTAAACAATTAGTTTAAAATATTTAATATTTAATAAATGTGATAGCCCCACGCTGTTAGGTGATATTTTATAGCATAAGGCCATACAGTCACATGACTGGCAGGTGGCACAGCAGTACAGCTGCAGGCAGGTGTACGCAAACGGAGGGCTAGGTCATAAGGTTGTACGGCAGGGCCGCCACCAGGCTAGATTCCTTTCTTTTTTCTTAAGCAAAATAATTCTACTAAAATACAAGGTATAATTAGTTATTGCACCTATTTCTAGTGTTGAACCTGTAACAATAAAAAAAAAATTATAAAAATATATATATATTTTTTTTAAATTATAAATAAATTAATTATTATAAATATTATATAAAACTTAAATATATAATAAATATTAAAAAATAAATATAACAATAGCAAAAAATATATATAAAAACAATATATATAATATTATACTAAAAGCTTTTTTTATTAATAATTAACTTTAATATATTATAAACTTTATTAATAATATTATAATAATAATAAATGCTTTAAAAGCAAATAATAAAATTATAAAATTATATAAACTATTAAACTAATTTGTTAATTTTATATTTTAGTTAATAAAAAAAAAATATTAAATAAAATATTTTTTTATAAAAAAAAAAAAAAAATTAAGTAGCTAAATATATTAATAGCTTTATTAAAATAAAGCAAAATATTATTAATAACTAGAGGCCCCCGCGCCTAGGGGCAAGGAAACCCTCGTTTCCAAGGTTTTTACCTCCCTCCCTCCTTTTTAGTCACCTGCCGACCTGCCTGCCGACCTGTTTGCCGACTTGCCTGCCGACCTGCCTGCTGACCTGCCTGCTAACCGTATGGCTACCTGTACTGCTAGGAACCTCCCTTTAGTTATTTGCCAACCTGCCAGCAAACCTTTCAGCCAACTAACCTAGTGGCCAGGGCTAGAAGGATTAAATTGGAGGGGTTTAGAGAACCTAAAGACCTGCTAGGGCCGCTAGGACTGCTAGGGCCACCAGAACTGCTAGGGCCACCAGGACTGCCAGGACCTGCTAAGACTGCTAAAACTGCTAGGGCCGCCAGGGTGGTAGGTCTGCTGGGACTGCTAGGGCTGTTAGAACTGCTAAAACCTGCTAAAGCTACTAGGACTGCTAAAATAGTAGGTCTGCTAGGGTGTGAAAAAAAAAGGGTTCTGGCAGCCCTGGCCGTACGATCTAGCTATATAGCCTAGCCACTTTAGCTATTTTTTTTAGGTCCTTTAGGTTTTATAAACTTTTTTTAATTTAGTTCTTTTAGCTTTAGCTATATAGCTTAGCCACTTTAGCTATTTTAGCCTAGTTTTTTTAGGTTCTTTTAAGTTCTTTAGGTTTTTTTTTAATTTAATGCTTTAAGCTTTAGCTATATAGCTTAGCTATTTTAGCTACTTTACTTTAGTTTTTTTAGGTTTTTTTAAGTTCTTTAGGTTTTTTAAACCTTTTTAATTTAGTTTTTCTAGCCTTAGGTTAGTTAGCTAGCAAGTTTGCTAATAAATTAGCAAATAACTAAAAAGGGGTTTTTAGCAGTATAAATAGCCGTACAGTTAGCCGTACGGCTGGCGGCAAGTTAGCAGGTAGGTCGGCAGGCAGGTTTGCTAACAAAATAGTAAGCAAACTGGTTTACTAATACGCAGGTTGGTTAGCAGGGCAGGTTGGTTAGCAGATTGGTTAGCAGGTTGACTGGCAGGTTGGCTAGCAAATAGGTCTGCCGGCAGGTCGGCAGGTAGATTAAGGGGGGTTTCTGGCCGTTTAGGTGGCAAGCAGGTCAGCAGGCAGTTAGTAGTTTTAGTGCTAAGCCTTTTTCTTAAATAGGAAAAAGGCATTTCTTAATTAAGCTATAATAATGCTAGCAAAAATTATATAAGTATAAATAACTTTTGTTTTATTTTATTTGTAAACTTATTTCGTTAAAAACAAAAGTATTATTTAAATAATAATTTTAATAAATTAATAATTTAAAAAAACTTAAATAAAACAATTTAATAAACGTTATAAAATATAGCTATTTAACTAAAAACTTAATTATAAATATAAAAAATAATAGTTATAAAGCTATTATAATTTTAAAATATAAAAGTATTTTTATATAAATAAAATAAAAAAGTTATTATAAAAACAAAAAATTAAACACTAGTAATAAAAAAATATAAGCTTATAATAATTATAATAATAGTTAATATTATTTTTTTAAATATAAAAATAATTGTTATTAAAAAACTATTTAATAATAAAATATTAAAAAATATTAAATAATAAAAATAAATTATAATAGTTTTTAAAGCTATTATAAAAATATAAAAAAAAAAAATAACAGTTATAAAAAAAAATATATTATTAATAAAATTAAATAAAATATATATTAAAAAAAAACTATTAAATATATTAAAAGCTATTTATTTAAATTTAAACAAATATAAAAAAATGTTTTTTAAAAAATATAAAAGCTAAGTTTAGCTTAATTATATTTTATATAAATATTATAATAATAGTTTAAAAATTAAAAAAAAAAGCTTTTTATAAAAAAATAGCTTTTTAATTATAATTTTTTTATTAAACAAAAAAAAAATAAAAAAAAACAAAAAACATTATTAAAAATAAATCTAAAAAAGTATATATTATTTAAAAATGCTTAATACTTTAAAAAAAAATAATAATTTTTTTTAAAACACTAATAAAAAGCTTTTTTTTATTAAAAACTTTTTGTTTAATTTTTTTAAGCTTATTTATTAAATAAACAAAAAAAACTAATATATAAAAAATAAGCTAAAAAATATTATATAAAATTTGTTTATTTTAAAATAAAATAATTTATTATATTTTATAATTAATATTAAAAGCTTTAAAAATAAAATTAATTTTATAAAACTAATAGTTAAGCTAATAATTAAGCTAATAAAAAATATTTATTTTATTAAAATATATTTTAAAAAAAAACTAAAATAAAAAATATATATAATAATATTAAAAAAAAAGCTGCTATATAATAATATATAATTATTAAATTAAACAAACTAGTAAAAAATATATATATAGTATAAATATAACTTAAATATAGCTTAAATATAATAAAAGCTTATAAAATAATATTATATAATATATTAGCATATAAAGCTTTAATATAATATAAACTTTTAAAAAGTATTTAGTTTTAAAATATTATTAAAAGCTTAAAAACAATTTAAAAAATATATTTAAAAAAAATAACAAAAGTTTATAAAGTTATATTAATAAAATATAAAAAAACTAAATAAAAAATATTATTATTAACTTTATTTTTAAGCTATAAAACTATAAGCTTTAAAAATTAACTAGTTATATATTTATATTTAATAAAAACTAAAATAACTAAAAATAAAATATTAAAAGTTTTTATAATTAAAAATAAAAAAGCTTTTATTTTTATTTTATTATTGTTTTTTAACTTTTTTTAGTTAAAATTATTAAAATAAATATAGCTTTATATAATTTTAATAATAAATTATATTATATTAAACTAAGTTTTAAATAAAAAATATATAAATAATTTAATATTTTATTAAGTTTTTATTATAAATAGTTAAAATATTTTAATAGTTTAAAATTATTATTAAAATAAATATTATATAAATAATTTATTAATTAAATATTAAAATATACTAAAATAAAACTAAAATAAATACTAAAATAAATATTAAAATAAACTTAAAATATATATATATTTTTTTTTAAGTTTAATTATATATATTTAAAGCTTTAAAAAAATAAACTATTAATTTATTTTTTAAGTTTTTTTGTTTTATTAAATTATTTTTTAAGTTTTTTTATTTTGCTAAATTATTTTTTAGGTTTTTTTAATTTGCTAAGTTATTTTTTTGCAAAATAATGTTTTTTATTAAAGTTAATAGCTATATAAAAATAAAAAAGTTTTATAAAAATATTATATATATATATATTTTTTTAATTTAATTTTTAATTTACGAAATTATTTATTATATAATTTATATATTTAAAATTAATATAACTAATATATTTATAAATTATAATATTTAATATAATAGTTATAAATATATTTAATAAAACTTATAAATTAAAATATTTAGTTTAAAAACTATAAATATATTTAATAAAGCTTATAAACTAAAATATTTAGTTTTATAGCTATAAATATATTTAATTAAGCTTATAAATTAAAATATTTAATTTAAAAGCTATAAATATATTTAATAAAAACTATTAAATAATTAAATATAAAATATATATTTATATTTTTTAAAAAAACTTTTATATAGCTTATATAAATAAATAAGCTAACAAGCTATTTATTTATATAAACTATATAATTAAAATTATTATTGTTTATTAAAATAAAAAATATTTTTAATATGCTACCTAAGCAAATAGTTAAACTGCACTAAATAGTTAAGCCTGGCTTAGCATGCAAGCTAAAATAATAGAGAACAACTTTACTATAGAAAAAAGCAAACCATACAAGCTATATATAGCTTACTACTTTTTTTTTTGTTTTTCGACTTTGCTACTGCATACTTATAACTATATACTAGCAGCTGCAAACAGCTGCTAATAACTATTAATATAGCTTTTAATAATATATATAGCTATTAATAACCGATTTATTATATTTAGCTATTTTACTGCTTTGCTAATTGTTTTGCTAAGCATAATACTAATATAAACAAGCTGTTAACATAAAAATATAAGTTGCTAATAGCTAGTATAAATTAGCATATTATTTAATATATAAAGTATAAAAAAAACTTTTTAACTATTTGTTTTTTATATAGAATACTATAATAAAACAATTAAACTTTACTATTTTTTTTAAAAAACTTAAAAAAAGCCTAAGTTTAAATAGTTTTTACTATATATAGCTTTATAAATATACTATTAAAATTTTTTATAATATAGTTTTTTTTTTATATATTGCTTTAAGCAGCAATAAACCTAAAGTTTAACTATTAAAAATATTTTTAATATTTTAATAATAAAACATTTATATTTATATTAAAATATTAAAAAATTAATTTATATATATATATTATTTTATATATATAATAAATAAATATTAAAAAATAAATATATAAAAAATATATATATATATAAAAAGTATATAAAAAAAAAAAATAAATAAATATAAAAATAAATAAATAAATATAAAAATAAATAAATAAATATAAAAATAAATAAATAAGTATAAAAATAAATAAATAAATATAAAAATAAAAAAGTAAATATAAAAATAAATAAATAAATATAAAAATATAAAAGTATAAAAATAAATATAAAAATATAAAAGTAAATATAAAAATATAAAAACAAATAAATAAATATATTATTTTTAAATAAAATAAGCTTATTTTAATTTAATAAAATATAATAAAAAAAAAATTTATATTAATATTTTAAATAAAAAAAAAACGTTTTTTAATTAAGTTATAATATTAATAATAAAAAATTAAAAACTATAAATAACTTTTGTTTTATTTATTTTATAAATTTATTTATTAAAAATAAAAGTATAATTTATAATAAAATTTAAAAAAATTATTAAAAAAGCTTAAATTTAATTTTTTTTAGCGCTAAATAGTTTTTACTTTTTAGTTTATTTAATATAAATTATATAAGCTAAAAAATAATTATAAATAAAATATTAAATTAACTAAACTTTTATTAATAAAATTATAATAAAATTATATTATTATATAATATTTATAAGCTATAATAAATTATTATAAATTATTATATTATAATAGTTAAACTTTAGGTTTATTGCTACCTAAAGCAATATATAAAAAAAAAACTATATTACAAAAAGCTTTATAGCTAAATTTACAAGCTATATATAATAAAAACTACTTAAACTTAAGCCTTTTTTAGGTTTTTTAAAAAAGGTAATAAAGTTTAATTATTTTATTATAATAGCTATATAGCTTTTTAAGTGGTTAAAAAGTTTTTTTTACGCCCTGCATATTAAATAATATGCTAATTTATACTAGCTATTAGCAGCTTATATTTTTATATTAGCGGCCTATTTATAGTAGTGTTATGCTTAGTAAAACAATTAGCAAAATAATAAAATAGCTAATATATAATAATTTAATTGTTAGCAGCTATATATATTGCTAAAAGCTATACTAATAGCCGTTAGCAGCTATATATAGCTGCTAGTATATAATTATTAATAATCGGTTATATAAAAAAAGCTAAGCTATATATAGCTTATATAGCTTGCTTTTTTTTTGTGCAAAAAAATTATTGCTTACTTTTTTGCTTGCGTACTAAGCTTTTAGCTTAGCTATTTAGTTATAGTTTATTTACTTGCCTAAATAAATAAATTATTATATTATAATTATTAATAACTAATAATAATTTATAATAATAAAAAACTATATTTTTATTGTTTATATTTAAATTTTTATAAATATTAACAATTATAATAAACTATTTGCTTATTATAATATTTTTTATAATATTAGCTATTTAAATGCTATAAACATATTAAAAAAATATGCTATATTAAAAAAAAAACTATATATTAAAAGCAATATTATTATATTTATAAATATTAGCTAATTTTTATAAAATATTTACTTAAAAACAATAATTTTATTTTATATTATTATTATTTATATAAATAATAATTTTATATATAATATTATAAATATTTAATATTAAATTATTAATAGCTAAGCTGTAAGGCTCCCTGTAATATAGTTTCCTTCCTACGTACCACTTTAAGCAGCAATAAAACCCGAAGTTTAACTATTAAATTATTAATAGCTAAAAAATAAATAACTTTAATATTAAATATTATAATAAAAGCTTTTTAAACAATAATAAAGTTTTTATTAAAAATAATATTTTGTTTTTAATTTTTAGTTTTATATTTATTAAACAATTTTTTAGTTTATTAAGTTAATTTTTTAAAAACATTATTAATTAAATTAATTAGTTTTTTAAAAGCTATTTTAACTTTTTTAAAATTATATATATATAATATTATTTTAATATTTATATTAAGCTAATTTAAATATAAATATATGTTTATAAAATGTTTTTTTATTTTTTTAATATATTTTAACATAATTTTATTATAGCTATATTTATATAATATAAATATATTTTATTTTTGTTTTTATATTTATTAAATTTTTTTATTAACAATATTATTTATATTTAATATTTAAACTTTTATTTTAATAAAAGCAATAATTTTTATAATTATAAAATTA
The DNA here is from genome assembly GCA_022432375.1 of Nemania sp. FL0031. Taxonomy (NCBI): domain Eukaryota; kingdom Fungi; phylum Ascomycota; class Sordariomycetes; order Xylariales; family Xylariaceae; genus Nemania; species Nemania sp. FL0031. The sequence continues at coordinate 229,593 of JAJKKK010000086.1, forward strand.
ATAATATTTTTAATTTAAAAATTAAGCTTTTTTTTTATAACAATATTTATTATAATAATGTTTATAATAAATATTATATTATTTTTAATTTTTATAATATTAAAATTTAAGTTTTTAATAAAATTAATAATAATAAATTTTATTTTAATTAAAATTAAAATAGTTATTATTAAATAAATTATATATAATTATATTATAAATAAATTAAATATATATAAAACAAAATATTTAATTAATATTATATTTTTATTTATTTAAAAATAAAAAAATTTATTATATAACAAAAATTTCAATTTTAAATAAAAGTTTTTGCTAATATATAAATAAAAAAAAATGTATATATAATAAAGCAATTAATATATAAATATGTTTTTTTTAATATATAAGTATTTTTTTATATAAATATATTATTTTAAGCTTTTTATTAGTTTAAAACTTATTATGCTAGCTTTATTTTAATAGTATAACTATTTTACTAATTTTTTAATATTGTAATAATTTTTTATTAACTAAATTAAGTTATAATAAAATATATTTAATATTAAAATTTTTGTTATTTTTTGCTATATTTTTTAATACTAATTGTATATTAATGTAATAAATATTAATAAAAATGTAAATTTTTTTAGTTTAAAAGTTTAAAAAAGTTAAATAGTTAATTATATTTTAAGCTTTTAATTAGCTAGTTATTTTAGTTTATTTTATTTAATATATTTTAAACTTTAATATTTTTATTAATAAAAATCAAAAAAATATATAATTAATATTTAAATTTTTGTTATTTTTTGTTATATTTTTAAATACTAATTATACTTTATTAAAAATAATATTAGTAAAGTTAAAAATAAATTATATAAAATAAAATAAATAAAGTAAAAATAATATATAAAAAATATAATAGCTTTTTTATTACTACTTTATTATTTATATAATAACTTTATAATTAACGGTTGTAAAAAAATACAACTAGTACTTAAAAATATAGCAAAAAATAACAAAAATTTAAGTACTAGTTATATATTTTTCCGATTTTTATTAGTATAGCTATAGTATATAACGTTAAGTATAGCAAATAAAAAACTATACTAAGCTATATAGCCAATTAATCGGCAAGCTTGTAAAAGCTACATGCTTGTGTATAAAAAAAGGTATGCTTGTATATTAACTGCTTATAATAATTAAGTATTATATATAATTTAGTTAATTATTTATTTGCGTTGCAAGTTAAGGTTACTACCAAGTTAAGCGTTTAACTTAGTAAAAATTCTAGGTTTAGTAACCACCTAAATAGCTTGCAGCCAATAAAAAAGCTAGGTTACATGTTGCCTTCTTTGTCGGTAACGCTTTAGCAAGTCCTACACCTAATAAAAAGAGTGAGTTACATATTGCCTTCTTTGCTAGTTACACTTTAGCAGGCTTACACTTAATAAAAAAGGTAGGTTATATGTCGCTTTCTTTATTGGTTATACTTTAGCAGGCCTGCACCTAATAAAAAAAGTAGGTTACATAACAGGTCACTACTCTAAAAGGCTGCACCTAATAAAAAAGGTAGGTTATATGTTGCTTTTTTTATCGATTATACTTTAGCAGGCCTGCATTTAATAAAAAAAGCAAGTTATATATTGCTATTTATTAACGCTGCAGGTTAAAGTTTTCCGCAAGCTTATATTTTAACTTGGTAAAAATTATTCGTTTTTTTTTTTATATATTTAAATATACTTAATTAAATTGCTATATTTTATATTGCTTTTTTTATTAGTTTTTATAGTTTTATATTGTTTTTTTTATTAGTTTTATATATATTTAATTAAATTAATATATTTTATATTGCTTTTTTTATTAAAACTAAGTATATTTAATTAATTTGCTATATTTTATATTGTTTTTTTTGTTAAAACTAAATATATTTAATTAGTTTACTATATTTTATATTGTTTTTTTTATTAGTTTTATTATACTTAATTAATTTGCTATATTTTATATTATTTTTTTTATTAGTTTTATTATATTTAATTAACTTATTATATTTTATATTGTTTTTTTTATTAAAATTATTTATATTTAAATAAATATTATATAGTTTAATTAATATATAGCTAATATAGCTTAGCTATATTAGTTAAATATAAAACTAGCTAATTTAAAACAATAAACTTAAATTTATACCTTTATTAATAATAATAATTTTTTTTATTTTTAGATTTATTTTTAATAATATTTAATATATTTGCTTTATATTTAATTTAATTATTTTAAATAAACTAAAATATAAAAACTATTTAATGCTAAAAAAAATTAAACTTAATTTTAATTAAATATTTTATTAATAAATATTTTTAATTACTTTTATTTTATATTGCTTTTTTTATTAGTTTTATTATATTTAATTAATTTGTTATATTTTATATTATTTTTTAAGTTAATTTTATTTTTATTTAATTAAATTATTATATTTTATATTACTTTTTTTATTAAAACTAAATATATTTAATTTAATTGTTTTATTTTATATTATTATTATTTTTTTATTTTTAAAGCTATATTATTTAAAAAACTAAATATATATAATATTTAAGCTTATTTATGCTTTTTTAATATTAAACTAAAGTTTTTTATTTTTGTTATTTGTTTTATTGTTTTTGTTTTTTTTTTTAGCTTTTTTTTAATAACTTATACTATTAAACAAATATTTATTTCTAGCTTTTTGTTTGTTTATATATTTATTTATTATTGTTTAATATATTTATTATAATTATAAAACTTTATATTTATATAATAATAAAATTTTATAATACTTAATAAAAATATATTTTTAAAATAAAATATTATAAAAACAATTTATTAAACAATAATATTATAAAAATATTATAGTTTTTTTATTATTATAGTTTAATTTTTATTAAAACGTTAAATGTATAACGTTTGCTTTTTTTTTATACCTAGTTATTTTTATATAATAAAATTAGTTATAAATATATAGTTATTACTATATAGTTATTTTACTACATAAGTAATATAAATATAATATAAATTTTTAACAACTTTATTAAACCTATTTTATATAGCTGTTTATTATGCAATAAATATAGCTTTAAACTTTTAGTATATATGCTAAGCTAAACTTTTTTTTATTATACGCTTAATTGTTAAACTTTAGCTAAAAAAGTAGCAAAAAAGTAGCTATTTTAAGCTTGCTAACTAAACTTTATTTAATATGCTATATATATTTAAATTATAGCTTACGGTTAAGTATATATATAAATAAAAATGCTATAAAAATAAAAAGTAAGCAAAAGCTTTGCTTATAAAGCAATTATTTTTTTTATTTTCTATTGCTGCTATTATAACTATATTTTTATTATTATTACACCTTTTATAACAATATTATTACTATTACTAATAACTAAAGTACTTAAACTTAACAATTATAGTAAGGCTTAAAAATACAGCTTTAGCTATAGCTATTTTCGAACTACTAAAAGCAGTTAAAAAACTAAGCTTATAAAATTTAAATAATTTTAACTATAACTATAAAATTTATTTTATTTTAATATATAATTTTGTATATTTAAACAATTGTTAGTATTTAGCAATTTTTAAAGCTACAAAAAAGTATAAAATATAATTAAAACAAATAAACAAAACTAGTATTAATATTATAAAAGTTAAAAAAAAAGTTTTTATTAAAGCATTTTAAAAAATTAACCAATATATAAATTAGTTAATTTATTATATAACAGTAAGCTAAATAGCTTTAGCAAGCTAAATGGCTTAATAGCTACAGCTTAAAATAAAAGCGCAATAAAAGCATTTTTGCGGCTGTTTAAAGCTTAATTAAAAAGCGTTATTACTATGCAAATAAAAAAATGCAAGTTTAGTATTAAAAAAAAAAGCTATTTTTAACGTTTTAGCTTTTGTTATATTTGTATAAAGAAAAAAGCGTTAAAGGCATTATTAATAACTAGCTAACTAATAAATTGCGGCTTAACGAGAAGCCTAGCTTAAGGTTCTAATTAAGTTAGTTAGTTAGCAATAAATATCCGATTATACTATAGTATATAAAATACAAATTACCAAATAACTATAAATAAGCTAAAGCTTATATTATAAAAATATAAATAGTTATAAAGTATAACTTTTATTTTAAAAACTTAAAACAAGTTTAAATTAATAAATAAAATAAAAAAAAACTAGCTATATAAAAAGCTTTATTATTATATATAATATTTTTTTTTTTTATAAATATAATTTTATTAAAAGTTTTTTTGTTTAATAATATATTTATTTGTTTTATTTATTTAATTTATTATAATAAAATATATAAGCTTTATAAGCATAAGCTTGTTATATTTATTAGTTTTAGTTTTATAAGCTTTATAAACGCTTATTTTATATATACTATATATATATATTTTTAACTAAAATATAACTTTTTATATATTTTGTTTTAATTTAGCTATTTTTAGCTTTTTTAATTAGCTTTTTTATAGTTAGTTTATAATATTATTTTTTTTTTTTTAAGTTTATTATTTTTAATAAATAATATTTTTTGTTATTTTTAATTTTTAATAATTAATATATTTTTTTTTTATTTTTTTTAATTATTTTTTTTTATTTTGTAATATATTTAACTATATATTATATATTTGCTTATAATAGTATTATAATATTATAGCTTATATTAGTTTAATTATTTGCTTAAATTTTAATATGTTTTTTTTTTATTTTTATTATTAAACTTAAAGTTTATTTTATTATATTTTAGCTAGTTTTAAAAAATGTTAATTTTATATAAAAATATATTATTTTTATAATGTTTTTAGTTTAACTTTTTAAAAGTATAATTATTTAGTAGCTAAAAAAAATAAGTTAAATAAAGCTAAAAAAAAAGCTTATAAATAGCTTTATATTTTTATTAATTATTTGTTTTATTTAAATAAACCAAAAAAATTTTTAAAAAAATATAACGTTAAAATAATTTATTATAGTATTAAAAATATTAAAGCAATAAAAAAGCTTGTTTATTTAAAAAAAAAAAAAATTGCTTAATAAATAAATAAAGCTGTTTGCTTTTTGTTGCTAATTTTTAGTTTAATTAGTTTATACTAAGTTTTTTTTTTGCTTAAATAAATAATTTTGCTTTTTTAGCTTTAGTTAGTTTAAATATTATTAGTAAAAATATTTTATTTTTTATGCAATATTTTATAAATATTTTTTAAGTTTTTATATATTTTTTAAATATTTTATTAAAGTTTTATTTTAATATATGCTTTTGTTTTTAGCAAATAAGTTTATAAAATAAATAAAATAAAAGTTATTTATAGTTTTTAATTTTTTGTTAATATTATTATAATTTAATTAAAAAATGCTTATTTTTATTTAAAAATAATGTATTATAGCTTTTTACTTTTTTGCTAATTTATTTTTTTGCTAACTTATTTTTTTGTTTACTTATTTAGCTTTTTGTTAAATATAAAATTTTAGCATATAATTTTTACTATTATATTATTTTTTTATAATATATTTTAATTATAAGCTAAATAAAACAAAAATATACAATTTAATTTTATTAATTATTAAATATTATATATTTTATATTAAATATTTTTATTAAAAAATATAGCTATATATATAGCTTTTATTTTATTTATTTATATTTTGCTTATTTTAAATTTTAAATCTTAATTTTTATTTATTTTTTTATTTATTATTATTTTGTTTTTTTTATTTTTATTTATATTTTATTTTTAAAACTATTTGTTTTAATATTTTTATTTTTTTAATTTTTAATTTTAGTTTAATTTTTATATAAATTTTAATGTTTTATTTAATAATAGCTTAAATTTATTATTATATTTTTTTAAAGTTTTAATAATATTTAATGTTTTAAATATAGCTTTTAATATATTATTATATATTTTAATAAATTTAATTTTTTATTAAACTTTTTAATTAAAAAAAAAGCATTAAAAAACTTTAGTAAAATTATAATAAATAAATTTTTATAAAAATATTTAACTTAAAAAAGCTTATTATTTAAATAATAGTTTTTTTTAAAGCTATTTATAGCATTTATAAAAATAAAAAAAAGCTTTATTTTAATGGTTTATTTTATATTAATGTTATAAAAAAAACTAATAAATTAAATTTAAAATATATTATTAATTTAAACTTAATAATTAAGCTTAAACTAAAATAGCTATAACTTTTGCTAAGTTATAAAAACTTATATTAATAAACTTAAAAAAATAACTATTTGCTTAAAAAGCTATATATATATAAACTGTTTAATATTTTATATATATATTATAATTATAATAATAATAAATTATAATAATAACAAAAAATATTATTTTATTAAGTTTTATATATATTATTTTTTTTTAATATTATTTAAAAAGCTTATTTTTTAATATTTATATATTAGTTTTATTTATATATTATTTTTATTTATATATTATTTATATTTATATATTTTATTTTTATTGTTTATTATTTATATATTTATTAATAAATATTAAAATAGCTAATTTAAAAACTATTAATATTATTTTTATTTTTATAGCTATTTATTTTAACTATTTTAATAGTAAAAATTATAATAAAAATATATATTTAAATATTATTAAATAAAATTATTAGCATTTTATATAAATTTAATTAAATATTTAATTATTTAAAATAATTATAATTGTTAATTTTTATTTTAATAAATTATTTAGCTAAACAAATATAGTTTAAATTTTAAACTAACATTTATAATAATATAAAAAAAACTATTTTAAAAAAATACTAAAGTTAATTTTATATAGCTTATATTAAAAAACTAACTATTTAAACTATTAATTTTTTTAACGCTAATATAAAAAATTAAGCTATAAAATATTAATAGCTTTTATTAAAATAAAAATTTAAATTTTAAATATAAATAATAATATTAATAAAAAAATATAACAATTATAAAAATAAAAATAAAACATATTTATATTATATAATAGTTAAACTTTAGGTTTATTGCTGCCTAAAGCAATATATAAAAAAAAAAACTATATTATAAAAAGCTTTAATAGCACATTTATAAACTATATATAATAAAAACCATTTAAACCTAAGCTTTTTTTAAGTTTTTAAAAAAAGTAATAAATGCTAAATTGCTTTATTATAGCGCTTTATATATAAAAAAACAAGTAGTTAAAAATGCTTTATTATGCTTTATATATTAAATAATACGCTAATTTATGCTAGCTATTAGCAGCCTATATTTTTGCGTTAGCAGCCTGTTTGCAGTAGTATTGCGCCCAGCAAAACAATTAGCAAAGCAATAAAATAGCCAATATATAATAAGTTAGTTATTAGCAGCTATATATACTGCTAAAAAGCTATATTAATAGCTGCTTAGCAGCTATTTATAGCTATTAGTATATAATAATTAGTAATTAATTATATAAGTAAAAAGCTTAGCTATATATAGCTTATATATAGCTTGCTTTTTACTTTTATATAAAAAAGTTATTGCTTACTTTTTTATTTGCTTGTTAAGCTTTAGCTTAACTATTTAGTTGCAGTTTATTTATTTGCTTAAGTAAAATATATTTATATTATATAAATATAACTATAGCAAAATTATATTAAAACATATTAAAAAAATAAAAAAATATTTTACTAATATATATTTATATTTAAATTAGCTTAATATAAATATTAAAATAATATTATATATTTTACTATAATATTTAATATTAGGTTAATATATTTTTTAATTATTAACAATTTAATATTTAGCATATATAATATTATATATAAAATTATTACTTATATAAATAGTATAAAACAAAATTACTAATTTTAAATAAATATTTTAAAAATAGTATAAAGTAAAATTATTAATTTTAAATAAATATTTTATAAACAATATAAAATAAAATTACTAACTTTAAATAAATATTTTATAAATAATATAAAATAAAATTACTAATTTTAAATAAATATTTTATAAATAGTATAAAATAAAATAATTAACTTTAAATAAATATTTTATAAAAATTAGCTAAAGCTTATAAATATAATAATATTGCTTTTAATACTTAGTTTTTTTTTTAAATTAATATACTTTTTTAAAATATTTATAATGCTAAAGTAATAAATATTATATTTTTTTTTTAAATTAATATATATATAGCAAACATTAATTTTAGTTATTATATGCTATTTTTAAGTTTAATTAATAATTTGCTTTGTTTTATTTTAGCAAACAATTAAAAAAAAATTTTTAAGCTTAAAAATATATATTTTATATTTGCTAAATTATTTTATTTAAAGTTTTTATTTTTTTAAAATATTTATAACGTTAAAATAATAAATATTATATTTTTTTTTTAAATTAACGCACTTTTTTAAAATGTTTATAATATTAAAATAGCAAATATTATATTTTTTTTTTAAATTAACGCATTTTTTTAAAGTATTTATAATATTAAAATAGTAAATATTATAAAAAAAAAGTTTATATTTTAGTATTATTTTAGTATATTTTAGTTTACTAAGCTATTAAAACTACTAAAAA